>CM062818.1:527736655-528201987 GCA_031772625.1 Pinus tabuliformis
AAATGGAGTTTGGTCCTCATTAAATCATAGGTAAAGACCTATGGCCCTGGAGTTTGTCCTTAAAGTATGTTAGGGTCTAAGTGCTGGTGATTGTTGGAAACACAGAAATCATAGCCCACCAAGTGGAACATGTTCGATCAAATCTTTCTCAAGCATCTCAGAAAGGTCTAAACATCCCTCAGGTGTGAGGAACCTCATTGGAAAAAAAAATTTAAAAAAGTTTACTCATGTTTTCCCAAGGAAGTCCAATGCTTGCCCAACGACATTATTGGCTAGGTATTGAGGCTTATTTGCATGATTTTAGGTGCCTCTCTCTATTCATAAGCTAAGTACATTAGAAAAAATATTCCTTCAGGCCTAAGCCTTCATGTCTTGAGAGCTCTTAATATGGTCTGGCTCAACCACATCTTGCAAACACTTCATTACTAGTAACTTGAGTTGGATAGATTAATGGTTGTAACCATTGGATAAATTGTGATTGTTCTTGAAGTTGATGCCTTCATTTTCAAATTATATTTTCCTTCTCACGATGAAATAATGAGGGCCCAACCATTTTGTTTACAAGGTGATGACTATTTCAACAAATGCCTCAAATATGATAATGTCTTACTGTGAAACAAATTAGTATGAACTTGGTGTGATTTTTCTTGGTCCTATTTTATGAGAAATTTGAGGTCACAATTGTCTTTGTAGATGAATAGTTTCAAAGGGGGGCTCTTATATGTCAATGTTGGGTCAACCTTCTTGTTCTCATGTTCTCAAAGTAGGCTAAAAGGCTAACATTTTGACCTTTCTTTATGTCCATGTCCTTGTTTTCTCGAGGTAGGATAAAAGACCAACATTTTGACTCTTTTCTGATTTAACCTTGATAATTAATCCATGATGCAATTTTGTTGAAATTTCTTGTTAAATCTAATACATTACATACCCTAATTATACAATCAAAATAAACAACCTCAAAACCCCTATTACACCTGGAATGTGCAATGTACACGTCTCCTAATAGCGATCTTAGCAAAACAAAAAATATTTTCATCTAATTTTCATCTAAAAATCCAGTCGTGTGGTCAAATAAAATATGGCTAAACTTCGGCCTTTCATATACTATTACTATTGATCACTCTTTGAATTTTGTCCATATCAATGTCACTTATAGTAGTTGGAGAGAAGTGACCCATGTTTTTAACAAGATTTTTTGCCCATTTTATTTTAACATAGTTGATTTGATTTTATCACTAAAATTTTATTATAATATGTACTTGTGTATCTACAGTTTGGAGACAGTGCAAATCAAATTAATAGAGATTTTATGATAGCAAAATAATTTTTGAAGGCCTTTTCACTTAAGCTTGTGCTCATTGGAGATACTTATGCATCAACAATGTTTCTTCCTTGATATGTTTTAGAGAAAAAATTGGCCACATGACAAGATAGTTCCTTGTTGAGGTAAAGTGGATTGAGTAGCCATAAGCCAAGATGGTTACTAGTTGAGGTAGAGTGGAAAATGTGGCCCCAAGTCAAGATTAGATTACCTTCAATAATATGTGGCCAAAGACTAGAATTCGACAAATTTTGATATCAATATTATGAACAATATGTCACTTAACTAAATAACATCTAGTTCAAATGAGAGGGAAAGGGAATTCATATGAGATAAAAAATAGTGTATTTCAATAATAATTGTGATGATTTACAAAAGGCCCTTGTAAAGATATAACCACTCATTCACTTGTCACAAAGGTGAAGGGTTGTGGCCCATAGATTTATTTAATATATATTGTTATTATATTATTATTATATAATGTGTTATTATTGTATAAAGATTATGATATGCATTACAATGACATCATTGCATCAAATTTATTTAGTACTAGCTTTAAGTTATCACTCAAGCAGTGGATTCCAATGCTACCTCATTAGATTTGTCAATTTGATTGTCATTCATGACGTGGTTAATTTCAATCAAGGGTAATTTGAATGAACCTTTACACCTTAATTAAGAAATTCAAGATGATCATCTAGTGGACACCACACGTGCTTTTCGGTCTCCTTTAGAAGAAGATGGTTTGTTTGATGTTCACACCAAAACTACAATATAACAACAAAAAACCACCTACTTCGTTGGTGACAAGGGTACTTCATCGACAAAGGGCAAGTGGTTGTCTCAATCAACTTTTTAGTTGTGATTTCTCCATTCACAACAAAAAGTGGGGTTACTTTCTCCTATACATGCAAGAGAACTTTTCCTCATGTTTATTCATTTTGTTTATTTTCTTTTAGCATCCCATCTCATCCAATATCTCCCTTCATATATGATATTGCAATATAGTGTATAGAATGTTTGTATGAACAACAAAAATGTCTCTTTTGCTTGTGTAATCTAGTTATCTTCTAAGTTTGGAGTGTTAATTGTTTTTGCTTCATAAATAGTGAGCATAGATCATGAAGTTTACATTAGAATCTTCACCTCCAATAAAATTTAGTGGGATCAACATGATATGTTTTGATTATATAATACATATGTCCTTATGATGGTGCGAAATTGTTATGACAATGTAGACTAAATGCTTGAAAATTCAATATGTTGAAGGCAAAGATTTTGAGCTACTCTATAAGGACATATTTATTCAGACATTAAGGACCACAAGCATGCTACTTGCACAAGGAAAAAGAACCCTCAAGGGGTGAGCCGTTGTACCAAAGCATATTTATTTGGCTAAGCTATGACAAGGGAGTACTATTATGTCAAAGCCATAATAGACTTGCACCTAGGCCCAACTACTTAGTCATTCCTTAAAGAAATTTAACCTTATTGAATGTTATGACATGCTACCATCTTCATTGTTAAACCATGACTCACTGAATAGTTTTTTTATCAATCAACAAATATTTTGTCAAAGCAATATAAGACTTGCACCTAACCCCAACTATTTAGTTGTTCCCTTGAGGCAATTGAACCTTAATGGATGCAATGACATGGTACCATCTCCATTGTTAAACCATGAACCCATTGACTAGTTTTTATTAACCAAATATATATGTTGCAACTATATTATGAGATTCTCTCTCTCCCTTTTTGGAAAATCAAATTATTTGTAGATTAGAGTTGATTTTCCTTGATAATTAGTTGGCATTTTATTACTTTTATTTCTTCTTCATCAAGCAATTACCAAAAACAATGAATATCAAAAGATACAAAGTACACAAGATATAGGCTCCAAGCCAAGGAAAAACCCCTCCAAAGGAAAAAATCCAGAAATAATACTTCTCTTCTTATAGAATCAAATCAAAATAAGACCTCCAAAACCCAAAGACCAAAGTCAAGATTCTTTTCAAGCACCAAGTCAGCCCTCCAATGAGATCTCTTCCAAACAAGTCAAAGTCTACCAAAGTCAACGAGGGTCAAACTCAAAGCAATTTGACCTACAAATTTCGGCCCTGCAACTCGCACAAAAACCCTAATTTTCTCGCATATGTTAGCAGAAATGATCCGATTTTGAGGTCTTCTTCCTTCGCTCTTGACTTCTCCTTTACTCCTTGACTTTCGCTCTTGAAATGCCTTATTGTCTTGCTTTAGATCGAACTTGTGTGTGTTCTCTCAAATGAGTCAAAGTCCCTTCTATATATACACTTCTTAAGAGGTCGAATATGCCTCTTCTACGCCAACTTTTCCATGGCAGGGCTGCCCTGGTCTTGTAGGACAAATTATCTTTCTAAACTAAAAAATAATGATTTTCTTTTGTTACAACAAGTCCAAATAGGACTACAATACATGACAAAAAATATTCTTTGATTCAACAAGCTCTAGAAGCATGAATAACATGCTATGACCTAGACTTTGAACATGAAACCTATACTTGATTTTTTTTATTTTTTTTTTCGTTTTAAATATACAATGTCATGATTACCAAAATCATTATGAAGACCGAATCTAGTCACATTCTCCAACATCCCTCACACACAAAACATGCTTTATTCACACACATAAAAGGTGCTAAAACACTCTATAACAATGTTATTCAAAACAAAGACAAGAACTCCATATGAGATACTCGGAAAAACAAGTTCATAACATGACAACTTGAGGTTTTATACAAACAAAACATTGACAAATGTTGAAAACAAAAGGATATCCACCAAAATAGCTAAGAAGTATTAAAAATATGGACATAAACATTGGAACTACAATGTAAACAGTTGTTTTATTGTCAGAAAAAGTTGCCTTGACAAAAATTGTTAAAATTGGCAACTAGGGCCAAAATCCATGTGGGTCAACTTATTTATGGCAGCTGATATTTTTCTTGGATCCCTCTCATCGAGAGGTGTATGATTGATCTAAAGATCATCCGATTCCAATAAGTATTCATGGAGTTATGAATTTATTTGTGTTGTAAGACAATTTGTCAAGGTCGGCCAACAACCAAATAAACCCCTCATGTGCTCAACGTTTTAGTATAAAAGGAGATGACTTGAGAGTCATTTTACACACAACTTCTCTCTTGATTTCTCTCCACTTGTCTTGGGTTTTAGTGTGAGAGAAATCTAGGAGGAAGTAGCCCTAAACGCTGCCCTATGGAGAAGAGCTAACGCTACCCTATGGAGAAGCCCTGACGCTGCCCTTTGGGAAGCCCTAACATAACCTATTAAGAGGTATTCGCAGTCAAGAAGGGCAGCAATGTAAGTCCTCAACGCAGATTTGAAAAGGGTCTCTACCCTAGATGGATGCCATAGAAACTTAACGCAGTCTATGGAAGAATGAAAGCTCTAACCGCAACAAGAGAGGAAGGATCTTAGACAACGTGGAGGAGGCCCAAGTTCCTCAATGGAGGCCGAGTTAATTACTAGAGCAGTAGCCTGTTTTTGGGTCACTTTTGTGGAGGCCTAGAGGCTGTCTTAGATGGCGCAGCCTGCTCTTGAGGGCCGAAGGCATGAGGAACTGTTTCGTGGGGATATAACCCTTGGAAAGGGCTACCGCTGCAAGGGATAGGCTTGTTGTAGCAAGCCGTAGTCCCTTATACACCTACAGGTCTACGTGAAGGATAACAAGGAGGGTGTAAGGGCTAGTTGTGGCTGCTGGGGTATAACAAGCCAACGTGTGGTTTAGGAATGCTGGAGAAGGGTGATCATAGCCTTGGGACAAATGTTGTGAAGGCTGTCCAAACAGTTGTTATAATGCCCTTACCAGTCTAGCAATGTGACAAACAGAGAATCCCCTAACAACAAGCATGCAAGGGACAACAAGCATGTAAGGGACAACAAGCATGCAAGGTACATCAAGCAAACAATGGGACAACAAACATGGACAACATGGTTCAACCATGGCACATGGGGCAGCAATGCAACATTAGGTGCAATAGTCATGAGGTCCAACATTGTGATGATGGGTGCAACATGGTGCAGCACGGTGAGGTGCAACATGATGATGAGATGCAACATGATGATAGGTGAACGAGTCACCTTGGAGAATCAGTTGAAGCAGCATGTCTTCAACTGATCTCATTTATCATCTTCTTAGAGATGATCTATGCTCTTACCTAGATAAGTCAAAGTGTTGACTTCTGTTGTAAATGTACTATCTCTCTCTCTCTCTGCTGAACTACATATAAGAAGAATTGATCAAGGGTTTCCCCACATTGGAGTTTGTCCTTGGCTAGTGCCACATCTTGTGTCCTCTTGTCTTGGCTTGTCTTCTGCGATTTATGTTTATGTTCTATTGTTGATTTGGGGTAACATCGGATGTGCTCTAGCCACGAAATTTGGTGGAGAGGTTGGGGCACATGAGATCTTCAATACCTAGAAAAGGTTTGGGAAGATTCTAAACAATTCAGGAGATATTAAAATAATTAATATTTTTAATGGAGTCCCTAAGTCTAAACTTAGGGAAATTAAAATATTAATGTCGATTAATATGAAACTGTGTTAGAATGGTCCAAAAGACACGGATCAAGCCAGATCTAACCTTAGCCGTTGATTAGGGACTTAATCTCGGCTGTTGATATGTCAATGAGAAAAGTATAAGAGGGGCTTGAGGGTCACTTGGAGAGCACACCAGAGTGATCACTCATTCTATTCTCTAGAGCGGGGTTTCCTAAGAGAGATAGAATTAGTGATCAGATTTGCCACTGAGGGGCATTGAGTACAGAGAGACAGAGAGGTAGAGATAGTGCCGAGAGAGCATCGCAGTAGCCGGGAAGAGTGACGCAGTAGCAGCCAACGCTGACGCAGAGCCACGCAGAGGTAGCCGGGAGTTGCGTAGAGCTTCAGAGAGGCCAGCGTTGTTGACGCAGAGGGTCAGAAGACTGACACAGGACCTCCTAAGGATGACGCAGACCCATTCAGGGTGATGCAGGGCCAATGTTAGGCAGAGAGCGGCTGCCACATTCCAAAGAGGCAGACGCTGGGGTTTCTGGGGCAGATTGGAGCTGAGGAGCTGCCGGAAGGATTATCCGGGGTTTCAGCCGGGAAATTTGTCTCAAATTGAGAGGTATTATTGCCAAGGAAATTCTCTGTTGGGTAGGCTGGATTTGGCACCCAGATTGTACTCTGATATTGCTTAATAAGAAAACCCTCAAATAGCTGCACCGATTTTCCCACATTGGGTTTTTCCAGGGACATTGGTCCAAAAAGAATGGTGTCATATGGTGTGATTGTTTCTGTTTCCTTCAGTTGTTGATATGTAATATGTTGAGCATGAACTAGTGTTTATTTTCAGTATTTACATTGTAAATAACTTGTTAAGTAATAGAACAAGTAGGTAGGAATAAATTAGATAAAGTGCATGGAGGGTTTCTAATTGGTAGACTTAAAAACTTCAACATCTATCTGCAATTTACTTTAATGCTGATGTGATTGCTAATCTGGAAAAGATATTGAGCTAACTGTGAAAATTGAAATAAATTGCTCTAAGCATAAAACATACCTAAAATTTAACATGGTATCAGAGGTGGGGTAAGGACAAAGCCCAAGCAAGAGTGAAAGAGCAATCACCGAAGACAGTTGGAAAAGGACAAAAGGATCAATGGATTTCTCATCCCTCTTCAAATTCACCAAGGGTGAAGTCGAAGCAGAGAATATTATCAGAATGGCGTAGCAGAAGTTTTTGATGGCCTAAAGATCACTTCAATGGGAAGTCTGGATCTAAGGGTGGAAAGAAAGACAGATGCCTTGTTTGCAATAAGTTCGGCCATTATGCGAAGGAGTGTCCAAATGGCAGGAATGCATCACTTGATGATGATAACAATCATTCTAGTCAGAGGAATGACAAGTAATGCAGGTCATCAAGGAAATGGTCGACTCTTTAGAGAAAGCAAGGAACCCCAGGTATGAAGAATCAAATGTTGTTTATGATAAAATAAAGAAGCGTTATCTTGTATTGGCCCTTTCCTTCAAATTCTGTGGGAATCTGGCTTATTGATTATAGTGCTTCAAGACACTTCGTTGGATAGAAGGGCGCTCTCTCGAATTTGGTAAGAGATGGAAACAATCATGGGATTATACTTGGAGTCGATGCCACCTATCCCGGAAGGGTGTAGGAAATGTTACCCTCAATTGAATGAGGGTAACTCGATTCATTTACAAAATCTCTTTTATGTACCTGATCGCAAGTAGAACCTAATGTCCATTTCAGCAATGGAAGTCAAAGGTTTCAGGGTGGCATTCATCGATGGAAAGGTACGTGTTTGAAAATAGAATTTTCAAAGATGCTTTTTCTCATGGGTTTAGGGTTGGCAATTTGTATCAAGTTGCAGGATGGTCCATTGGGGATCATGTCAATTGACATATCTCATCTATAACACCGGAGGTCTACTTATGGGGCCCTACCCAATGTGAGTCAGATGGTGACAGGGATGCCTAAATTCAAGAAGAGCATGAAGGTACATGTCTGAGATGTACCGAATGAAAATCTTACAAGGGGACCATTCCCCTTATGTAGCAAGTCCACAGGTTTGAAACAACCTGAGGAGTTTGAGATTCATGATCAAGAATCTCATGTATACAGGTGGAAGAAATCCCTCTATGGCTTGAAGCAAAACACCCTAGGCATAGTATGAGAGGATTGATAACTATCTGATGAAGCTGAGATTCACTACGAATGAAGTTGATCCAAACGTTTGCTTGAAGGTTGTGGATGATAAACCTCTCATACTGGCACCTTATGAGGACAACCTATTTCTGACAGGTGCAGACCCTCTCATTTATAAAAGTAAGACGGAGTTGGATTTCGGATGTGGAACGGTACACTGCAAGCCCGTGACTACCTTGAGGATCTTAACTTTCAAGAAGTTATATGGTAGTGATGCCGGAGCAGATTTGGGAAATGCCTCTGAGTTTCATAAACTCATTCGCATTGATGTACTTGGTGAACTTCCTTCCAGACATATGTTTTGCAGTTAGCATGATCAGCTCATACATGGTTGAGCCTCATTGGATTGGTGCCAAGAATCTTCTGAGATATCTTCAGGGCACAATCTCTCATGAATTGAGATACACTGTCGGAAATGTGAAGCTGCATGATTATTCAAATGCTGACTAGACAGGTAGTGTGGAGGATCGCAAGAGCACTTATGAGTGCTGGTTCACTTTGGCTTCTGCTTCGATATCATGTATGAATAGGAAGCAAAAGTCGGTTGCTATAAGCACTGCCGAGACCGAATGCATAGCTACGAGTATGATCTCGTATGAAGCTGCCTGGTTGTGGAAGCTCTTCAGTGCGCTGTTTGTACACATGATGGATACCATCGTGATCTTCTGTGTCAACCCAGGGGGGATTCGATTGTTGAGGAATCCTACATTCTATGATTGCTCCAGCAGATAGACATCAGATACTACCTTATTAGGGATATGGTACGTCAATGAGCGAGGAGGCTGCATCGCATTGAGACTGATGTACAGGTCACAGAAATTCTGTCAAAGCCCCAGGGAAAGGTCAAATTTGTGACTTTCCCGAACGACTTGGAGTCGTTGAGAGACCCTCTTATGAGGGTCCTGCATGTTGCATGCATTGAGCTCTGGGAGCTCCAAGGGGCTTGGGGTACTACTGGAGCAACACGCGACCATAGGGCGACTCACCCTCCCCTAATGGTGCGTTGTGTACAGGGTGAATGGCTCAACCTTCCCCTGTGATACCTTGAGGCGACTTAGGGACAGGATGATTGGTTCTCCTGTCGAGGCATCCTACCCATGCAGTCTGGGACTCATGGGAAGTACCTCTCATCTGATCAATGAGCAGGGAAATGGGGTTAGGGACCATAGTAGTACTATCGATGGACGCATTGTTGTATCTACTGTACTCCCTATGCTAGGATGACCTCCATTGATCTGGGATCAACATGAGTGGTTTGAGACACTCTCTTGTGATATTGATCTGGGATCAATAAAACTAACTTCGGGTCAGTAGAGAATGGTATGAGACATTCTTGATCAATTCTTCTTCTTCATGGTTCAGCAGAGTAGTGCAGGGCACTGATGGCAGAGATAGTACAGTTGGACATATGGATCAGCAGATGGAGTTCTCCCTAGTTGAGAGGGAGTGTTAAAATTGGCAACTAGGGCCAAACTCCATGTGGGTCATCTTATTTATGGCAGCTGATATTTTTCTTGGATCCCTCTCATCGAGAGGTGTAGGATTGATCTAAAGATCATCCGATTCCGATAAGTATTCATGGAGTTATGAATTTATTTGTGTTATAAGACAATTTGTCAAGGTCGGCCAACAACCAAATAAACTCATCATGTGCTCAACGTTTTAGTATAAAAGGAGATGACTTGAGAGTCATTTTACACACAACTTCTCTCTTGATTTCTCTCCACTTGTCTTGGGTTTTAGTGTGAGAGAAATCTAGGAGGAAGTAGCACTAAACGCTGCCCTATGGAGAAGCCCTAAACACTGCCCTATGGAGAAGAGCTAACGCTGCCCTATGGAGAAGCCCTAACGCTGCCCTTTGGAGAAGCCCTAACATAACCTATTAAGAGGTATACACAGTCAAGAAGGGCAACAATGTAAGCCCTCAACGCAGATTAGAAAAGGGTCTCTACCCTAGATGGATGCCCTAGAACCTTAACGCAGTCTATGGAAGAATGAAAGCTCTAACCACAGCAAGAGAGGAAGGATCTTAGACAGCGTGGAGGAGGCCCAAGTTCCTCAATGGAGGCCGAGTTAATTACTGCGGTAGTAGCCTGTTTTTGGGTCACTTTGGTGGAGGCCTAGAGGCTGTCTTGGATGCCACAGACTACTCTTGAGGGCCGAAGGCATGAGGAACTGTTTCGTGGGGATAGAACCCTTGGAAAGGGCTACCGCTACAAGGGATAGGCTTGCTGTAGCAAGCTGCAGTCCCATATACACCTACAGGTCTACGTTAAGGATAACAAGGAGGGTGTAAGGGCTAGTTGTGACTGCTGGGGTATAACAAGCCAACGTGTGGTTTAGGAATGCGGGAGAAGGGTGATCATAGCCGTGGGACAGATGTTGTGAAGGCTGTCCAAACAATTGTTAGAATGCCCTTACTAGTCCAACAATGTGGCAATCAGAGAATCCCCTAACAACAAGCATGTAAGGGACAACAAGCATGCAAGGTACAACAAGCATGCAAGGTACAAGAAGCAAACAATGGGATAGCAAGCATGGACAACATGGTTCAACCATGGCACATGGGACAACAGTGCAACATTAGGTGCAACAGTCATGAGAACAAGCAAACAAAGGGACAATGAGCATGGACAACATGGTTCAACCATGGCACATGGGACAACAGTGCAGCATTAGGTCCAGCAGTGATGAGGTCCAGCATTGTGATGATGGGTGTAGCATGGTGCAACACAGTGAGGTGCAATATGATGACGAGATGCAACATGATGATAGGTGAAGGAGTCACCTTGGAGAATCAGTTGACGCAGCATGTCTTCCATTGATCTCATGTATCATCTTTTTAGAGATGATCTATGCTCTTACCTAGATAAGTCAAAGTGTTGACTTATGTTATAAATGTACTATCTCTCTCTCTCTGTTGTACTATTGAAGAACATATAAGAATAATTGATCAAGGGTTTCCCCACATTGGGGTTTGTCCCTGGCTAGTGCCACATTTTGTGTCCTCTTGTCCTGGCTTGTCTTCTGCGATTTATGTTTATGTTCTATCTACAATTTACTTTAATGCTGATGTGATTGCTAATCTGGAAAAGATATTGAGCTAACTGTGCAAATTGAAATATATTGCTCTAAGCATAGAACATACCTAAAATTTAACAAAATTGCTACACGAAAGAAAATAAAATGAAACACCAATAAAAAAATATAAATATTGCATAGAAAAACTTAACCTATAAAGAAATCAAAATGAAAAAAATCCTGCAAACCAAGCATCCCATCGAAAGGACGGCAAGGATTGGCACCAATCAGAACCAGCTCACATAGGCTACAGGTTGAGACAGGAAGATGGAAACAACAGAACAAGGGATAAGAGAGCAAGGAATGCTAAGTATATGGAAAAGGAGAGATGGACATAGAGCAACACAGCTTCATTCATTGAGGCATATAGCCACATTAGGAAGGGGATGTTATTAAAAAAATAGTTAGGAAGCATATGGGAAAGACATGACAAAGTGAACGTCAAGGATGATGCACACCATATAAAAGTTTTAGAAAGCCAGCCCAATCAAAGTAGATGGCCTGCCTTTGCAGGTCCATGTAGATGAGCAATGCGACAGTTCTCAATATGCACATATGGGATATTGTTTCTTCTGCACATCTCAATTTTCAGCTTTCATTTATAACATAAATGTTAAATTAGATGTCGAAGCTTCCGGCCGTATACTAGTTTGCCTTGTAATCCTTTACAAAAAAGTCTCTCCTTGTATATGAAAATATACGCACAGGAAAAGCTTTATTTCAATGAATACTCGAATAATAATATCCATAACACAATTGCCCCTGCATCCAATCCACAACGTCACATTTGATTACCTTGCAATCCAATGATAACATTTTAACCAAACTTATAAAATATCTCAGTTAATGAATTGAAGTTCAATGAATATCCCCATGGAACAATTGATTTGGCATGATTTCATTACAGGAAACACGACTTGCAGGCTTATTTCATTACAAGAAAAATGACTTGCAGACTTAACTACTACACATAACTGAAGTGTGTTTTGATTGTAATACTATTTATTTCTAATTCTATTCAAATTTTGTTTTATATTTTCATATCTTTATCTGTTTGGGCTATGTGGGCATATTAAATGTTTCCACTTGTTCAATTTCAATAGTTTCAATAGTTTTATTGGTCCTTATATCCTTAATGCCATTCCATTGTTCACCTTGATTTTTATACTTTGATTGCTTCAGCAATTGAAATGTGCGCTTTATCATTCAAAATTGGATCTTATTTATCTACACAAAATACAACAAATACATATTTTTACTGCAGTTAATTGGAAACAATTGAATAATAAATGTGTATATTCAAATACCAAATAGAAGAATAATTTTTTTATCAACCACCCACTAAACAAAAGAAGAATTAATTGGAAAAAGAATCATCAAACATTATTCGGTGTTCACCCCTTTCTTCAAAACAACTTTACCAGATGCATTTTTCATAGAAAGTTTATTAATGAGCTCTTCCCAATCAGTTTTTTTCTCAATTGTCAGCTTATTTGCCGAAGATTCCCCAACTTCTGTACCCAATAATGAATTCTTGGGTTCCTTCAAAAGAGCTTCTTGCTCACTGTGTTCATCCTCGTTGTCAGAAGATGGCAGGAATGCATGGGGTATATTCAAGGTGTGAGCCCTTTCAAGAGCATTCTTGTGCTCTTTATCATGCTCTTTTGCAATCGTCTCTTGTCTTTCCATTCTTTGTTCAGAAGGAATCTCCATAGAGTGATTTTTCTCCATCATGAGCTGCAAGATGAATTGGAACAAATACTTAGAAGCAAGATTTAATAAAAGTTAGAAACGTAGTTACTAATAAAAATGTTCCACATGCAAGGGGGGAATGAACAACATGGCTTACAACAAAACAGGTTTCATGACACACAGCATGACAAAACAGGGGGGGAATGAACAACATGGCTTTCATGACACACAGCATGACAAAACAGGTTTGTTAAGTGCGTGAATTCTGCAATCAGAGTTTATGTAGCTTGTTTCCGATTTTGCCAATCACTATATAGCATAATGATTAAGATCTCTACCTTGGCATCGTCTTACCTTGCTATCTATTATATTCACGTTATGTATGAAGACAAACAATTAAAAGAGGACTGCATCACTCTGGACAAATTGAATATGAGGGTAGATAAGATAAGATAAGATAAGATAACATAATTATATTTATGTCCAACTAATCACCATAAAGTAGGTCAAAGGGACTGTTGAGTACACTGATGTATATACAAAGCGGGAGAACCAAACGGTCTCCTATAAAAGATACAATGCATGAAGTAAATCAACATCTGGCCCTAGCGGAGAAGATCCAGGAGCTAATAGGTCTGAGGATCAGACCCATCTCTCCTAACATCTGAGGCTGAATGAATAACACTGAAGAAACTCAACAAAGTCTGTTGGTCCGATGAAGAGACAATGGCAAGTGCAAACTGTCCACTAAATCATATCCTTGGGGGGTTTACACGCTGCTGAATGCTGGAGGACCTAGTCTGTCTCTCAGGAATGGATCTGAGACGAAACTGTTGCTGAGATCTCGTGTGGCAAGGTGAGGTCCCACGAATCCTCACTGATCTGGAGTTTAGATACGTACTGATTTCGGTCAATCTCTTGGTGCCCCTGTCTAAAGGTAGTACCTTGAAAAATGTCGTGATCCTCTGTGTGGGGTCTGGTCTGATGGGAGGCTGAAGAATATGCGCTCGGAACCTAAGAGCCTCCTGCATATATAGGGCCAAACATCTCTGATTGGGGTACCTGAAAAAGTCGGCGAGGGTCCGAGAATCTCTGAACAAGCAATGAAACCTTCCTCTGATCTCGTAGTAGACAAGGCATCCAAGGATGAAGTGCACCTCGGTCTCCACTTCCTGTAAATGACATACCTGGTAGAGTCTATCTAGTTTATCCATCTGGTGGTTTGTCTCTACCCGAAGTCTATGAGAACCTACTCTGAACTGGCCTAGAGTAATGCGAAGAGCATGCATCCAGTGGTGGAATGTATACTGGGGTTGAACAATTAGCCCGTCTCTCAACTCCAAGAAGTGCTCAGCCTAGAAGGCCATCTTTGGGTGCAACCCTCCTGGAGGATTGACCCAGCTAACCTGGACGAACTGCCTGTAGATGTCCTCCCTGATGATATTGTTTAGCTCCTGTCTAGTAGGTAAAAGGTGACCATGAGCATCTAAGGAATATCGAAAAGGAGGGAGACGATCCAACTGAATTCCCACTGACTCTAAGAGGTTTGAAACTCCTGTTAACTAACATCTGGCTCGGCCTGAGGGAGTAGAACGAGCAATCGTCTCAGAAGAGCAATATGCCAAGGATAATGGTCTGATCCAAATGGATCCGAGAAACACTCTCTATGTCTTCAAAACTACGAAAATCATGCCAAAAACCAAAGAAAAATCGCATAAGGCAGCCTTTTTATACACTATCGGGAGGCAAAACCCGTGAAATTAATGAAAAAAATAGAGTAAACGAAGGCGGAACCAATAATACACAGTAGCCATCCAATCTGGCCGATCAATGGTCCAGATCGGATCGGCAATCGCAATCGGCGGTGACCTTCGGCAGAGATCGGCAGGATCCACATGAGACTTGTGACAACGATTAGCAGAATCGGCGAGATCCACATGAGACTTGTGACAGCGATTAGCGGAATCGGCGAGATCCACATAAGGCATGCGACGACGATTGGCGGAGTTAATCTGGACCGTCGATCAAGTGCGCAGATCGACAACCCATATTACATTGCCAGATCGCTATCGGGGGATTGCAGAAGCGCTTACAAACGACGAAAGGGTTATTGCGATGAGCGATTGCGATATATCGCATCGCCGCATCGCATCGGAACTATGCAATGGAGCGGGGCCGATAACAATGATAGCAGCGATGTCACAGACCCGAAAGGGTTTATTAACAATGTTGAACCATATTTCAAGTCCGGAATGCGGGATTTTACAGTGTTTTAGTGCATTTCCGCAGTTTAACATATTTTTAAAAAATACAAAGGAATGAGCCCTTCCGATATGCGATAGCGACTTGTGGGCGGACCCGATATAGGAATGAATCATATTTAAAGGACTTTGAAGTCCGATATATTGATTTTTTGGCGGAATTTCTCTGTTAAAATGTATTTTCACAGTGGAAACAAAGTGCGGCAGTTTCAAAGGTTCTAGAGGCCTGAAGCATTCTTACATTATAGAAATGGTGGCCACCTCCTCTTTTGGCGTTAAGCAATGATTGCATAACGTTGTAAAAGGGATTCGAAGCGGGCAAGAGGTCGGGGAGACTGAGAGCCGAGGATATGAAACGAATAGGCAGCGCGGTTGGCTTTTAAAAAGCCACAGACAGAGAGCACAAAGAAGGAGGCAGTGTTGCAAGCAAATGCGAGACAGAGTTAGCACAGAGATTGAGAGCTGTGAGGGAGTCTGTGTACTCAGAGGAAGCTTGAGGGATTCAAGTGAAGCTCTTGTAATTGAATTTGTGTGTGTGAGGCTCAAATTGAGCTCACTATTGTAAAAACTCTGCTTGAAGACTTAATAGAGAGGCCACCACTGAAGGCTGGACCAGGAGATGTAGCCCAGGAGTATTGGGTGAACTCCTTATTAAATCTGTTGTGTTTTTATGTGTTTTGTCTATTATAGTCTTTAACTGCTTCAAAGTCTATGTATTTCGCAATCTGATCGATCCATTGCATAAAATAACATAGGCACATCCATGCACATAAGTCTGTAATACCTTATTATTGTCTTAGATCTCATTATCAGATCAAGTGGTATCAGAGCTTTAGGTTGCTAAGGTTAGACAAGCTTGTGCTGGACTGTTAGTGAATGATAACTAGATCAAAGCTTAAATTAGGAGGAGGATTGGTTGAAACTAACCCAGAAATTGGTAGAATCTATCCTAAGAGGAAAATGTCAGAAGAAATTCCCTTGGAATCAGACTCTCAATTCATGGACAGTTTCATGACCATGAGAGCCATGGTAGAAGAAATGTATAGAGAATTTAAGAAAGGTCGAAGTGAAGATTCTTCCACTTCCAAAAAAGACAAAGGAACAGAAGAATCTCTTATAGATGGCCATTCTGAAGGCAAAGGGAAAGGAAAAGAGGTTCCTCTGCCCACACCTCCTGATAGCCCTGAAAATAAAAAGAAGAAAACATCTTTGATTAAATTAGATGTTAAATTTGATTTGCCAATATATGATGGAGAATTAAATGCAGAGAAGTTAGATAACTGGATTAGGCAGATTGATGTGTATTGCAGGGTGCAAAATATTGACTCAGACAGGAGTAAAATTCAGCTGGCCAGCCTACGCCTTGGAGGAACTGCCTTGGTATGATGGGAAGGCAAGACACAAGCCGACTTGAAGAAGCACGGTAAAATTCTTTCTGTCTGGAGTGAATTTGTTTTTGCAATTAAAAAACAATTCTATCCACTAGCTTATATGCAGCAAGCTAGCATTGTCAGAAGGTCATTGCCTCAAGGGATCATACGCCATATCGATATTGACCGAGTTCGCGCCATACGCGAAAGAGAAGTGCCCCCATCGTTACCACCAGACGACGATAGAGGCCACAGGTTACCTGTTCAAACACCTTACTCCGTTCACCCAACATGGATGGTACCGGTACAAAGATGAATCAGTACCACTGTTATTTGTGAGTCACCACTAGACATACCATCACACACATTCGTCCACCCAACGATATTTCATATGTTACCATTTGAACACCAGATGAATGAAATCGAGCCAAGGTGTTTGTTGCCATACGAGCATTGCCTTTGAGCCAGGGTGGCACCAAATGAGATAAGAAATGGACCCCATGTTCCCAACAGATGAGAGACGAAAGGACTTACCGGCAGACGACGAGAGGAGAAGAATCACAGGAGATACCCGAGAGAAGGAGGTAACCCATCGATCTAACGAATTAGGTTTATTATGTTACCATGTGAACACCAGAAGAAAGACATTGAGCCATGTCATTTACATATGAGCAGATCGATTGAGTTAAACGGATTGAGAATTGAATCTTCTTATGATGCTGGCCGTATCGGAGCGACCACTTAGGAAACATTCCCCAAACTCATACACCCCTTCCCAGTTGCCAACAGATGAGGTTGAAACATTCCTAGAGCCATACAGGTCAGGGAAGGCAGATAGTAGATAGATAGACATTTAGCGAGAGAGAGGGGACTATAGATAGACTTTCAGGTCAGGGAGGTTGAGACATTCACGCTGGTTAGGTAGTTTCTTTCACATAGGTCGGGTAGCTGGTACGAAGGGAAGAAGTGATCTACTTACCTTCCTCCATTCCTTATCTATGAGATTCTAGATTCCATTAAGCTAGTAACAGCCAGCAAGCACGTAAGTAAGCCCGCCTCATAGGATGAAATGCGGAGCCCGCATCCTCGAAAGCCGAACACAAATCTGGATATGTGTAACCTGCCTCGGGATAACCATAAAATGCCATTCTTCCCAAATAAAACAAAATCACTTGAAATTGAAGTTGTAATATCATCTCAGGTTCAAAAGAGTGCTTCCAGCGTGCGAAAATGGCGATCCAATATCTTTCTCCTGTAACTGTGTCCCCCTTACAGCTTCTCCCTTTCCTGCCAATGAGTTGGCAAACTCTTTGCCAATTAAAAGGGAAAAGTGTACAAAGCTACACCCAAGAGTTTAGAAAAAGAGCTTTGATTCTAGGCATTTCTTTAGACTCACCTGAAACTTTGTTGAAGTATATAGGTGGTCTACATAGTTATTTGAGACATACCATTCTCATGTTTAACACTACTAGCATAGATGAGGTATCTGTTCAAGCTACCCATCTAGAGGCTAGAGGCAAGAATGTGAACCCAAAGATTGGGGGATCATCAAAACCCACTGCAAGCAAGAACAAGGAAAAGAGGAAGCAGAAATGGAAAGAGAGGAAGGCCAATGCTGTACAAAAGGCCAAACCTTCATGCACTCACTGCAAGAAGGATGGACATGATGATGAACATTGCTGGTCTTTGCATCTGGCGCTGAAACCCAAGAAGTTCGATGGCAAGAAGAAGAAGGCTGTTGCTGCTGTTCAGAGAGATTTGGGGTCAGACTCAGGTGATGAAACAACCATCACAGCCACATGTATACAAGGTAAAAATTCTGAAGCATCTACTAGTAATTCTGCCCAAACTATTGATAGTGAAGAAAATGAGAGAAGACATGAGCTTTTTCGTATTAGAGTTATTTCCAAGCATCAAAAGATTGATACTTTATTTGATAGTGGCTCACAAGTAAACTTAATTTCTGAAGCAATTGTAAAGAAATTGGGACTGCTAACCACACCTCACAAGAATCCATATCTATTAGGTTGGGTATGCGATAAAGCAAAACTACAAGTGACTAGACAATGTAAACTTAGGTTTTCTTTTGGGCCAGCGTTTGTGGATGAGGTTGAGTTAGATATTGTTCCCTTGGATATATGTGGAATTGTTTTAGGAAGTCCTTACTTGTATGATAGAAAAGCCATATTCTATAGAGCTGAAAATAAGTATCAACTCGTTAAATATGGAATTGAATATATTGTAAGAGCTCATAAACTCAAGAATAATTATACTCTCATAAACTCAGGGCAGATGAAAAGAATTGTAAATTCATGCAAGCAATTTTTACTGATGGTTGTAAAGGAAAAGAAACCTGATAAAACCAATGTATTTGAAGGCTGTGATGCTAAACAACAAGCTGATTTAGAAAAAGTTGTTTCAGAATATGATGTCTTATTTCAAGAACCTAAAGGTCTGCCACCAAAAAGGGAAATTGTACATGATATTAGTTTGCAGCAAGATGCTCCATTGCCTAACATCGAAATGTACAGGTTATCCGCTTTAGAGAATGCAGAAATCAAGAAGCAGGTACAGGAGCTGCTCGAGAAAGGGTTCATAAGGCCAAGCACATCACCATGCGGATCTCCAATAGTGTTGGTGAGAAAGAAAGATGGTTCGTGGAGGATGTGCATTGATTACCGAGCACTGAATAAAATAACGATCAAGAATCGTTATCCCCTTCCTCGCATTGATGATCTATTGGATCAGTTGAAAGAGGCTGTTTACTTTTCCAAGTTGGACCTACGTAGTGGTTACCATCAGGTCAGAGTAGCAGAGCAAGATTCATGGAAGACTGCTTTCAAAACAAAGCAAGGGCTGTATGAATGGCTAGTTATGCCTTTTGGCTTAACTAATGCTCCTACCACTTTCATGAGAGTAATGAATGATGTACTCAGGCCTTTTATTGATGATTTTGTAATTGTATATCTAGATGACATTCTTGTATTCAACAAAACATGGGAAGAACATTTGAAGCATGTAAAGCAGACTCTAGATGTTTTGAAAAAAAGAAAATCTTTATGTTAAATTATCAAAGTGTGAATTTGGTAAAACATCTTTGAATTATTTGGGTCATATTGTAGGGGGTGGTGAACTGAAGATAAATCCCTCTAAGGTTGCAGTGATTGTAAACTGGCCTAAGCCCAAGTCTGCTACAGAAGTTAGAAGCTTCTTAGGGGCAGCACAATATTGGAGAAAGTTTATTGCTAACTTTTCCTTGATTGCAGCTCCTTTACATGCTTTGACAGGATTGAACAAGGTGTTTCAGTGGGGAGGCAAACAACAGAAAGCCTTCGACACCTTGAAAGAAAAAATTAGTACAACACCAGTACTAGCATTGCCAAATCTTCAACAACCATTTGAGATCGAAACAGATGCCAGTGATTATGCCATGGGAGCAGTGTTGATGCAACATGGTAAACCCATATGCTACCATTTTGAGACTTTTTATTCTGCAGTAGTTAATTATCCTACATATGATAAAGAATTGTATGCATTAGTCCAGAGTGTGAAAAAGTGGAAACATTACTTAATGGGCAAAGAAACAATAATACATACTGATCATCAGCCACTTCAGTACTTGCACTCACAAACTAAGTTGCAACAATCAAGACACTATAGGTGGATGGGTTTCCTACAACAGTTTCATTTAGTTATCAGATATAAAAAGGGCATACACAATAAAGTTGCAGATATGTTATCCAGACCAATCATAAATGCATCTACTATACTTAAGCATAACTCAATAATGCATGAAAGCTACATTGAACAATATGCTCAAGATATAGACTTTAAAGATGTATATGCAGCTTTAAGTAATGGCAAAAAGGTAGAAGAATTGGATTACTATGTTAAGGACCGACTCTTGTATCATTTGGGAAAGCTATGCATTCCACAAATAGAGAGAATTAACATAATTAGGGAGGCACATACTTCCCTGATATCAGGTCATTTTGGGGTAAGTAAAACAATTGCACAGCTGCAAAGATACTGCTATTGGCAAAAAATGCATGAAACAGTTTCTAGATATGTAAGAGGATGTACCATGTGTGCTAAAAGTAAGCCCAGCAATAGAAAACTAGGCTTGTACACTCCACTACCAGTCCCTTCCCATCCTTGGATAAGTGTTTCCATGGACTTTGTTGGAGGACTGCCAAAATCTAGAAAAAGTCATGACTATTTGTATGTTATTGTGGACAAGTTCAGCAAAATGTGTATTTTAATACCTTGTAATAAGCAGATTACAGCTGAACAAACAACGAAATTATTCTTTCAGCATGTCTAGGTGCATTTTGGCTTACCCACTTCCATAGTATCTGATCGAGACTCCCGATTTGTTGGGAAGTTTGGTCAAGTTTGTGGGAATTAATGGACACCAGACTGAAGAAAAGCACAACCTTTGATCCACAGACAGATGGCCAAACAGAGGTGGTCAACAGGACAGTCATCCGGTTGCTCAGGGGTTATTGCTACAAGCATCCCAAGCTTTGGGATGATGTTAATTTTAGGTATGTTCTATGCTAGAGCAATTTATTTCAATTTTCACAGTTAGCTCAATATCTTTTCCAGATTAGCAATCACATCAACATTAAAGTAAACTACAAATAGAACATAAATATAAATCGCAGAAGACAAGCCAAGACAAGAGGACACAAGATGTGGCGCTAGCCAGGGACAAACCCCAATGTGGGGAAACCCTTGATCAATTCTTCTTATATATTCTTCAATAGTTCAGCAAAGAGAGAGAGATAGTATGTTTACAACAAAAGTCAACACTTCGACTTATCTAGATAAGAGCATAGATCATCTCTAAGAAGGTGATACATGAGATCAGTTGAAGACACGCTGCTTCAACTAATTCTCCAAGGTGACTCCTTCACCTATCGTTGTGCTGCATTTCGTCATCATGTTGCACTTCACCGCGCTGCACCATGCTGCGCCCATCATCACTATGCTGCATCTCATCACGCTTCATTAATCATGACTATACCCATCACTGTACTGCATTATGTGCAATTGCTGCACCATGTTGCCATCCTGACCTATGTATTGGCTGCACCTTGCTTGCTTGTTGTCCCTTGCTTGCTTGTTGTCCCTAGCATGCTTATTGTCCTTAGCATGCTTGTTGTTGCATGCTAGTTGTCCCTTGCATGCTAGCTGTAACACTGCATGCTTGGTGTATTTGTTGTTAAGTACCATACAATTGTCCCAATGTTAGTTAGCTGTCCCTTGCATGTTGCTTTCCTTCGGAGATAGATGCTCCGGCTGTTTCGATAGTTCCCGACAGTTCTGGCAGTTCCAGCTATTCCCGGCAGTTCCGGCTTTTCTGGCAGTTCCGGCCTTTCAGACAGTTCCGGCTTTTCCGGCATTTTCGGCTTTTTAGACTTTTCTGGCAGTTCCGACTTTTCTGGCATTTCCGGCGTTTCTGGCAGTTCCGACTTTTCCGACTTTTCCGTCTTTTCTGGCAGTTCCGGCTTTTACGGCATTTCCAACTTTTTCGGCATTTCCGGCAGTTTCAGCTTTTCCGGCAGTTCCGACTTTTCCGGCAGTTCTAGCTTTTCCGGCAGTTCCGGCTTTTCTGGCAATTTCGACTTTTTTGGCAGTGTCGGCTTTTTCGGTATTTTCGACTTTTTCGGCAATTTTGGCTTTTCCAGCTTTTCCGACAGTTCCGGATTTTCCGATTTTTCCGACTATTCCGGCTTTTCTAGCTTTTCCGGCTTTCTGAGCAACATAGAGCTTATTCTCCCATGACTGCATTTAGATCTAGGGCATGTTATCTAGGGTAGCGTATACCCTACGACACTCCCTCTAGCTCTCATCTTCATCAAACCCAAAACAGGCTGAAGTGAGATCACAAGAGTGAGTGTCTGTGTGACAAATGATATGTATACTAAAACGTAGAGGTTGAATAGACATGACTGTTGGGCTTCTAAGCCTACATAAGTTGCTAGCCAACTTGACAATTTGTCCATAATCAAAATAAGTTCATATCTTCATAAATACTTATCGGAATCAGATGATCTTTAGATCAATCCTACACCTCTCGATGAGAGGGATCCAAGAAAAATATCAGCTGCCATAAATAAGATGACCCACATGGAGTTTGGCCCTAGTTGCCAATTTTAACAGATGAACACTTATGTTATGTGCAACATGCTTACAACCGTGCTAAACATTCTTCTACACAGAGATCTCCTTTTGAGACATGTTTTGGTTTTACACCAAGGTCTCCCTTGGATTTTGTCTTTGAAAAAGACATAGCAGTTGTTGGACACAGTGATGTGGACAAAGCAACCAGATTCATCGAACAGATCCAAGAAATTCACCAGGCAGTGCAGGAACAGCTGGAAAAGAGCCAAGCCAAATACAAGGCAAGGCATGATAAACACCGGGTGGAGCACAGCTTCCAAGTTGGTGATCAAGTCTGGCTGTATATCAGCAAGGACAGAATGCAAGGTGAAGGAAAGAAGCTGAAGCCAATAAGGTATGGGCCTTTTAAGGTACTTGAGAAAATTGGTGAGAATGATTTCTACCTTGATCTGCCAGCATACATGCACATCTATTCAATAAATGCAGAAAATTTAAGACTGTTTGAACCTTCTTTAATTGAAGATTCTGAAGAGCAAAGTCAATTGCCTTTCATTGATGATCTGTTCCCTGAATACCTCAATGAGCTGCAGGAAGATACAGTTCTGGACAGGAAGGTGAGGACTACGTGCAGAGGGGATGTCAAGTACCTAAGAATAGGACTCAAATGCTCAAAACCCAGCAGTGCAAAATGGATAGAGATTGAGCAAGTGAGGCAGCTGTATCCTCACTTAAACAATGCTTGAAACCCAACTTTTGGTGGTCCAAAAGCCTTTTCAGTGGGAAGGCGTGATCCAAATGGATCCGAGAAACACTCTCTATGTCTTCAAAACTATGAAAATCATGCCAAAAACCAAGGAAAAATCGCATAAGGCAGCCTTTTTATACACTATCGGGAGGCAAAACCCGTGAAATTAATGAAAAAAACAGAGTAAACGGAGGCGGAACCAATAATACACAGTAGCTGTCTGATCTGGCCGATCAACGGTCCAAATCGGATCGGCAATCGCAATCGGCGGTGACCTTCGGCAGAGATCGGCGGGATCCACATGAGACTTGCGATAGCGATCAGTGGAATCGGCGGGATCCACATAAGGCATGTGACGGCGATTGGCGGAGTTAATCTGGACTGTCGATCAAGCGCGCAGATCGACGGCCCATATTACATCGCCGGATCGCTATCGGGGGATTGCAGAAGCGCTTACAAACAACGAAAGGGTTATTGCGATGAGCGATTGCGATATATCGCATCGCCACATCGCATCAGAACCATGCAATAGAGCGGGGCTGATAACAATGATAGCAGCGATGTCACGACATGAAAGGGTTTATTAACAATGTTGAATCATATTTCAAGTCCAGAATGCTGGATTTTACAGTGTTTTAGTGCATTTCCGCAGCTTAATATATTTTAAAAAAATACAAAGGAATGAGCCCTTCCGATATGCGATAGTGACTTGTGGGCGGACCCAATATAGGAATGAATCATATTTAAAGGACTTTGAAGTCAGATATATTGAGTTTTTGGCGGATTTTCTCTGTTAAAATGCATTTTCACTGTGGAAACATAGCGTGACAGTTTCAAAGGTTCTAAAGGCCCGAGGCATTCTTACGTTATAGAAATGGTGGCCACCTCCTCTTTTGGCGTTAAGCAATGATTGCATAACATTATAAAGGGGATTTGAAACGGGCAAGAGGCCGAGGAGATTGAGAGCCGAGGATATGAAACGAACAGGCAGTGCGGTTGGATTTTAAAAAGCCACAGACAGAGAGCACAGAGAAGGAGGCAGTGTTGCAAGCAAATGTGAGACAGAGTTAGCACAGAGATTGAGAGTTGTGAGGGAGTCTGTGTACTCAGAGGAAGCTTGAGGGATTCAAGTGAAGCTCTTGTAATTGAATCTGTTGTGTGTGAGGCTCAAATTGAGCTCACTATTGTAAAAACTCTGCTTGAAGACTTAATAGAGAGGCCACCACTGAAGGCTGGACCAGGAGATGTAGCCCAGGAGTATTGGGTGAACTCCTTATTAAATCTGCTGTGTTTTATGTGTTTTGTCTATTATAGTCTTTAACTGCTTCAAAGTCTATGTATTTCGCAATTTGATCGATCCATTGCATAGAATAACATAGGCACATCAATGCACATAAGTCTGTAATACCTTATTATTGTCTTAGATCTCATTAATAGATCACGGTCCCTACTCTTTATCGATCTGCCAAGCCTTGGATACGATGCAAGAATGAAACCAATCTAAAGACTATCTCAAGCCGAAAGGGCTGAGCTCCAAACTCTGCAAGGATGATGTGCTACGACACTATTAGTTTGCACCTAATGATGCGGCAGAGAAGAAGAATCTGGACTCTCTTAGTTGAAGCCCAGTCTGACTCAAGTAAAGACGGTCCCCAAATCTCTAAGCCATATAGAACAGTGGGACAAATCAAGGTGTCCATGAGACTCATCTTGGATGAGATGTCCTAGAAGTGATGTCGAAAGCACTGTCTCTCGAGAAGGGCTAAGGATCCATATCCTTTGTTGATCCGAGGCTGAAGCGCTGGTCGCAAACTGAAGCGGGGACCTGAGAATTGCACCCCCAAGTAAGTATACGTGCTGGTGATCTCAATCTCCTCCCCTCTGAATAGAAAGTGAAGGTCTGAGGTTTTCTTCACCCCATTGAAGATCATAACCTTGGTTTTACTCAGGTTGACTGTCAATTGTCGATGGTCACAAAATAGAGCTAAGGCATCTAGCTGCCTCTGTAATCCTTCTGGGGATGAGGAGAGGAGGACCACATCATCAGCAAAGAGTAGAATAGATATCAGAACCTGGTGAAGAAGGCAGCCATCAATGTCTTGGATATGCTCATGTAGAAATGCTTCCAACTCATCAATATAGATCCCAAACAGGGTAGGGGACAGTGGACAACCCTGTTTAACCCCAATAGTGCTTCGAATGAAATCAAACATCCCATGGGCTGCGTGAAGATGACCAAGAACAGACTCATATAGGTGCATAATAGTGGTCAATAGGGTTGCAAAGATGCCAATATCTCTGAGTCTCTAGAACAAGGCCTCCCTCGGAATAGAGTCAAAAGCTTTCCGAAAATCTACGAAACAACAGTAGACTTTCGAAGAGCGGTGTCATGCCTCCTCAATCACAACGCGGAGGGTGAAGATGTGGTCAATGGTCTGATGATTTGGTCGAAAACCTACCTGTCCCCTAGCTTTGAGTTGTCTCTGCTCAAGGTCACTGGAGAGTTTCCTATGTAGAACGGTAGCATACAACTTCGAGAACGTGTGACTCGCCATGATGATTCTATAGTTATTGGGATTTGAGCTGGAACTTGATTTGTGGATCGGATGGATGATGTGGTGTGCCCATGTCGATGGAAAACCTTCACGGACTACATGGTTGAAGAGATCAACCAAATAGCTAACCAAAGCACGAAAACCGTGCTTAAAGAACTCTGCTTGGTAGCCTTCCTCATCGGTTGCTTTGCTGCTGTTCATCACCCAAATGGCTCCTCTAATAGACTCACTACAGGAAAAATACACGTAAAGGATTTAACTTCATAAAATACATAGTTGACCACTAATAGAAAAACACATGTACCAACATTGATCCAATATGTATGCTATCATATCTCATCACCTGAGGTACTGTTGGAGGTGATATATAATATATGTCCCTGACATTTTAGGAAGACACCGTTATAGAAAGGCGCTGGAATAAAAGAGACACGTACTTTATCTTGAAAGTTCTAGATTGCCTAAGTGTGTGTATATATATCAATGTGGAAAAAGTTGAAGTTGGGATTAAATTGGCAAGGGTCCAGAAATTGAAAAAGTTGTTAAAGTTGGGAGGTTTATAAAAAAATCGGAAAAATAAAAAAATACAAATGTATTCATTTTTAAATTTTTTTTTAGCATCTAAAGTATTCACAACATCAAATAAATGCATTTCCACATAAACATGAAAAGAAAGCCAATATATAATATGTATATGAAGTCTAATATTACATCACATATCAAAATAGTGAATCAAGCCCTGAATCTTGAGTCTTGACTCAGTCTCAACTCTCAAGAGTAAAAAATGGCAAACACCTCCTCTCTCCGCAAGGACGAATGGCAGAAAGAAAGTGAAAAATGAGTGACTTTTCAGCCTTACACTAATATATATATATATATATATATATATATATATATATATATATATATATATATACTTCCTTATCAAGGATGAAATCCAACCAGACATCGTGTCAAGGTTGGAAATGACATTGCTTATTTGACATACTCTTGCACATACCAAATGCCATCGATTAATTAACTAACATGTCATTAAATTTAGTTCATTCAACATAATCCACAAGCTAACCTAACTACATGAATCACCAAACCCAAGTGTACATTATGTTTGAAACTAAACTGACACCGTGGTGGATGAAACCATCATTGAAACCTATAACCAATTTTGAGGATGAGAAGAAAAACTAACGTTCCAACTGTGTTGCAAAAAGCTACTGGTATAAATTTTTTAGATTCCCTACCTTCTCTTCCTTATCAAGGCCGAAATCCAACCAGACAAACCGTGTGCAGGTTGGAAATGATGATGCTGAATTTGTATACCCTTCCACATACCAAATGCCCTCATTGATTAATTAACTTAGATGTTACTAAATTTAGTTCATTCAACATAATCCACAAGATAAGCTAACTACATCAATCACCAAACCAAGTGTAAACTATGTCTGAAACCAAACTGACAGTACTGGATGAATCTATCATAGAACCCTAGAACCAATTTTGAAGCTGAGAAGAAAACTTCAGTTACAACTGTATTTGCCTCAACAAACTGACCAATCCAAACATTAAAGCAAACTCGTAGTTTTTAGTCCCCTCCTAGAGAGAAAAGAAAGAAAGTATATTAATGTCCACAAATGACCAAGATCAACCAATGGGGCTCGAAAGCACATCAAGTAATAACAGCAATGTGGGAGTGCCAAAGGCATCTGCTATCAACTCCAAAGAAAAGGTTTTAATACTAGGGACCAAGGTCATTACCCTAGGCATGAAAATTCCTTGTTGCTTAACATTATTGCCAAATTGATACTCAGAGTCACAACTGAGATAAACAACTTCGATATAACAAAAGTCCCGTGGTATCTTTGAGAACATATAACCGCAACACAACAATTTGTAGCCCTCTTGTACAGGAAATTTTTTTGGTACAAGAACATCTGCAAAATACTTTGCCATACTTTTAAGATCAAGTTCTTACTTTTTGGACCAAACACTGCAGTTAAATAGTTTTCTTAATCTGCACATTCACCTCGAGAAATTCTCTTTGTTTCACCTTACTTTGTGGCCCTCGTTTAGTTTGCTTATCATTCGATATCAACTGTTGAAATTTGGTACCGGAGGACAGGTGGTTCCCTTAAGCTTTGATCTTTGGCCTAGGGAAAAGTGTCCAAAAGAATTTAATTTTTCTCCTAAAGTGACTTTATAATTTTATAAAGTTAAATCTAATTTAAAAGTGACTTTAAGTGATAAAGTTACTAAGTCTAATTTTAAAGTGACTTTTATAAAGTCAATGAAAAATTAGAAAGGAAAAGTGACTTTGGAAATAAATGACTAAGTGGGTCTTTATTAAAGTGGGGTGAATTACAAAATAAAAAGTGAGATTTAAATGAGCATTTAATCTCAGCCTTAGATCTCAATCTATTTCAGCCATTGGATTTAGGGATCACCCAAAAGTCACTTGGATCACCCAAAAGTCACTTGGGGTTAGATTAAAGGAGGAAAAGGAGGAAAAGGTCATTCATTCTTTCATGAGCAGATTGAGAGAAGGAGAGCAAGAGAGCAAGGGAGATTTCTGGACAGTGAGCAGCGGAGTTTCAGCAGCGGAGTTTCAGCAGCAGAGTTTCAGCAGAGCGGAGTTTCAGCAGAGTGGAGTTTCAGCAGCGGAGTTTCAGCAGCGGAGTTTCAGCAAGGCTGAGTTTCAGTAAATCTGTACAACGGAGTTTCAGCAGGGCGGAGTTTCAACAAGACAGAGTTTCAGCAAGGCTGAGTTTCAGCAAGACTGAGATAAGTTGTAAAAGTTTGCTTGCTGATTTTTGCTGAATATTTCTCTTACTATAAAAAGGCATTTTCCAGAAATAAAGAAGAGCTCTCAAACTGGTTTTCCCCAAGAGTTGTAGGGGGTTTTTCCAGGGTCACATTGACCAAAAATCTCAGTGTTTAAATGTGTTTTAATAGCTGTTTATTACTGCTGATTTTTATTTCTGCAATTTCCAGCATTCTGTAAAATTTCCAGAATTTGTGTTTTTAGCAAATTTATTTTTTCCAGCTTGTTAAATGTATGGTTATGGGAAAGGGCATTTAACTATATGGGAGAAATAAGGAGAAACTGAAAACCGGGGTGAGAAATGAGAAATTTCTACATGGTATCAGAGCTTGAGTGATGAAGGATAGTTTGGGACAACAAAATGAAAAATTACAGCTGCTGATTTTTCACTCAGAAAATTCCAGCAAGCTGATTTTTTCATAAACAACAGTTTTATCTTTACTACAGCAGTGCTAATTTTCAGTTTTAGGACAACAGGATGTCATTGGGATGAGGATGTAGCACTGGTGGCAGGAGGCAAGAAAGGCAAAGGGAAGAAGCAGGCTTCCACAAGCAGTGGTGGGGGCAAAGGCAAAGGTAAAAGTAAATAGGGGAACACACAGAAGGACTATTCCAAGGTGAAGTGTTGGAATTGTCAAAAGATGGGACACTATGCCAGTGTTGATAATATCGGTATCGGGAAAATATCGGCGAGGGTCCGGAAAATATCTTATCGGAAATATCGGCGAAAATATCGGCAAAATATCGGCAAATATCGGCAAGCATAAAAAATGCATAATATATTCATTTTTTTTCAGATTTCTAAACATATAAAGCAATAACAACATGAACTAAACACATTGGCACATAAATATGAAGAAGGCATTGATATATATGATGTCAAATAGAAATGATACATCAAACTTCAAAGGCGATACCAAATCCTGCTGATCCCTGATAATTGTCCAATCAAGGACTCAAACAAAATAACATCACATATCCTGCTGATCCCTGATAGTGATAATTGTCCAATCAAGGACTCAAACAAAACAACATCACATATATAAAACTTTAAAAGTATTTCATCATCATGAGTTATAAACTTATATGTAGCAAAAGTTGCAAAACAAATAAAACTAGCAGCTATCTATCTGAGACCATTGGCCTCTCCCTAGCAGCTTTCTTTCTGTCTTGTTCAGCAATTGCTTCACGAGCTTTTTGTATAACCTTTGCACTAGAAACCATACAAGGCATCACATCTGCATCATATGCAGAGAGTTTAGCCAGATGGTATTTCAATCGTGTAATCCCTCCTGACATCTTGGTCCCACACAAGTTGCATGATATATATGCCTGATTTGCCCCACCAACAGCCTCCCCATACTCCCAAAATGGGTCCAAGGCTTTTGGCATATTTGACATTTGTAGTGAACTAATTCAAACCTAGGGCACAAAAAAAACAAAAAAATGGCATTAAATGAGTATAACTATACAGTGCCCAGCAAACACTCAAGAAACTATTTTAATTTTTAAAGCAACATCTTCATGTTCAGAATTTAAACAACAAAAGCAAGCATAAAAAATGCATAATATATTCATTTTTTTCAGATTTTTAAACATATAAAGCAATAACAACATGAAATAAACACATTGGCACATAAATATGAAGAAAACACTGATATATATGATGTCAAATAGAAATGATATATCAAAGGCGATACCAAATCGTGCTAATCCCTGATAATTGTCCATTCAAGGACTCAAATGTGGAGAACCAATACAAAATAACATCACATATAATAATAAAAGTATCTCATCATCATGAGTTACATGTAGCATAACAAATAAAACTAGCAGCTATCTATCTACTGCCCTCTCCCCCTTTTACGGGAAAACATGATGGGCTGTTTGCCAGGCCTGCCCCTAGTAGTAGAAGGCCCTGACACTGCCTCTGCACCTAATGTCAAATAATGAGTGATAGGCATGGAGCTATGCTCTCCTATATCTATAGTAGATGGTGTTGATGCTGATGCTCCCGCAATGTCCTCCTCCTCCTGCTCCTCCTGCTCCTCCTCTAAGTGCTGCTGCTCCTCTGACTCCGAGTCCTCCTCTTGCTGCCCCTGCTCTAATGGATCATTTGCCACTGGCTCTAACCATGAAGGTGACTCCTCCAATATGGGCTCCTGAGACTCCACCCTCCACGGAGACAATACATCAATATTGTCTAAGGAAATGGCATCTGGATCCACTGGTGATTCTATTTGCCTCACTCGAAGTCGGATGTTGTAATGCACATACACCAAATCGTTGAGGTGTGCGAACTCCAACCTGTAAGAGTGTCAAAAAAAGTAATGAGTCTTGACTCTTGACTCTTGACACTTGAAGGTCATAAATTAAAAATTAAAAATTACAATAAGTGTAATTGCTCAACTGAAGGCTTGAGTTCAAAGTTATACCTGTTGCGCTTTTTGGCGTGTATTTTCTCAAATACACTCCAATTGCGCTCACACCCTGAAGAGCTACATGTTTGACTCAAGATTCGTATAGCCAAATTTTGCAAATTTGGTACCCTTGCACCATAGCTTCGCCACCAAAGATCTACAACAAAATAATGAAATAAAAAATTCAAAAACTTAAAAGTTAAAAGTTAAAACATAATTAAATTCAAATTTCTAATTTCTAATGAGTGATGACTTGTCACTTACGTGGCATGAAGAGGGCCCTTTCCTTAATGGCATCATCAAAGCCAAATAGGCCAACACAATCCTGATAACTCTGTATCTCGCGCTTGATTTTGCTACGAAGCTCAGAATCAGGTACCATCCTCTGAATACAGGAATGGAGCCCTTCCATCACCTTGCCATCAAAACGAAATTTGCATTTGTATGCAAATGCAGGGTTGAGGAAGAGTGCTGTTGCATGAATGGGTCGATGAAGCATCCCTGTCCACCGACTATCGATCACATCCCATAACATCATCTGCCTATTAAGGCCAGCAGAACCCTTGTCTGCATAATAGGAACGAATGGCCTCCTTGGCCCTATCCATGCCCTCATACAAATAAGGCATTGCAGGCTTCTCTCCATCCACCAATCTAAGAACCTTTACTATAGGTTCGCTAACTGCACATGCTTCTTGTACTCCACGCCAAAATGTCTCAGAGTACACCATTTTTTCAATGGCTCTCCCATCAGGTCTCCTGCTGTATCTACAAGCACGCCAATCATCAGACACAAACATTTGCTTCAACTCGAACTGACATCGAAGCAAAGACTGAAGAGTAATAAAGGTTGTGGCAAAACGTGTGATGGCAGGACGCCGCAACTCCTTGTTTCTAGTGAACCTCCTCATAAGGCTAAGAACAAAAGCATGGTTATAAATAAACTTGGGGATGCTCCTAGCCATATCAACTGCCTCCTTGATGAAGGAGAGTTTCCCCATATCCTCAAGCAACAAATCAAGACAATGCGCTGCACATGGAGTCCAGAACAATGTGGGATGCCTCTCCATAAGCATTCTGCCGGCAGACACATAATTAGCTGCATTGTCTGTTACGACTTGCACCACATTCTGCACACCAATCTCCTGAATGAACCCATCTAACAACTCACATATCGTTGCTGCATCTTTGATATGTTCTGATGCATCCAACGATTTAATAAACATGGTACCTTTAGGACAATGTACCAAGAAATTTAGAAGGGTCCTACCCTTCCTATCTGTCCAACCATCAGACATCACTGTGCATCCAGTGACTTCCCATGTCTGTTTCAACTCCGCCAAGCTAGAGTTGATGTCCTGTTTTTCTGCTTGAAGAATTGGCCCCCGCAACTCCTCATATGTGGCACTTTTGTACCCTGGGCCCACAACAGCAATAGCATCACACATTGGTTGCCAAAATGGATTGGTTTTTGTGATGCTGAGAGGTAAGTCGCTCCAAAAAATACACCTCCCCATGACTCTATCTGCTTCTTCCTTCTCCTTTTTTTTATAAAGCGATTTTATGCCAGGTTGTGCTCCAGCTCCTGTTCGTGGAACAAAAAATGATGACCTCGCATTCACACTAGCAGTAGCGCTAGCATGTGATGGTGTGCCAGTTGTGGAGCCCCTCCCACTAGGGCCAGTAGGGCCACTACCCTAAACATCAAAATCAGGAGAAGATATCCCAAAAGATCTACCTACACGTTCAGCTTTGTTTCTTTCCGCCTCTTCCTTCTTTCTGTCCTTTTCTTCAATTGCCTCAAGAGCTTTTCGTATAAGCTCCGGACTAGAAACTTGACAAATGCCAACATCATGTCCAGTGAGTCTAGCAAGATGGTATTTCAGTCGTGTAACCCCACCTGTCATCTTGTCCCCACACAATTTGCATGAAAGATATGCACGATTTGTCCCACCATCAGGGATCCCATACTCCCAAAATGGGTCCAAGTTTTTTGGCATATTTGTATTTTGTAGTGGGCTAACTCAAAAGGAAACCTACAGCACCAAAATTTTTTTGGAATTAGTAACTTAATAACTTAATAAGTAATACGAATTTACGAAATTCCATGGGTGCAGGTCTCAATATCAAATCCTCATTCTTCAAAGACAAATGGACTAAACTTTAACAAAGTTCTACAAGAAAAATCCAAAGGTCTTGAAAGAAAATTAAATTTTTAATAGCCTAGCTTTTAAAAATTAAAAGTGTAAGAGCAATAACAATCACAAGCAAGGATAAACATCATGCACCCTGCAGCAGAGTAATAAATATTAAATGCTGTACCTGTAAACCCTCCTATACAGATCTATACAGCCATGCAACGCTGCAATTTTACAGGTTCAGCCATATCTTTATACAGGTTTACAGGTATGCTAACTTTGGCAGCAGAGTAATATGCTACCTATACAGCATCTATTACTTTGATGTTGGTTACTTGTTGACCCTCAAAAGCAAAGGGATTAACTAAGGAGATAACACCTGGAAACATGATATGATAGTAAGGCAGCAGGCTATTGACAAAGGACATAGACATCTGAATTTGATATTAGTACTAGTTTTAAGTTAAAACTTTTAACTTTTGATTGACAAAGGAAAAACATGTAACGCTGCCACCCTCACAATATCTATTATCAACGCTACAATCTGCAATATCAATGCTACAATCTGCAATACCAAGTCATCACAAGGGACTCCATAATACATATTAACGTTGGAGCATATGTTCAAGCAGGAGCATATATTTTAAGGTTGGGAAATTTGTATATATTAAATGTTGGAGGCTGGAGCAATGTCAAATATACACCGTTCCCCGCTCCATGTTGCCGCAGGTCAGTTTCATATTTATAACTACTTATGACAGTATTACGGCTTGAACACTATATTTCCTCATTGTTTTCCATTTATAATTAATACAGTTCAACTAAGAAGATAATCATGGAAGCATCATACGCTATGTAGAAAAGACATTAAAATGTGCATTGTTGATTATAACGGTGGGGCATCCGGCATTCACATAGATGATAGTAATAATAGCATACCTGTAAACCCTCCTTCGCAGCCAAAGTTCAAACCCTCCTTCGCACTGTTCGCAGCGTCTCCAGCTCTCACGAAAACGAAATGACGCATTGACGTGAAACAAAAACCAAAAACCCAATTTATAAAGGCTGCCGGCGATATTTACCATCGTCTCGCGCTATTTATGAAAATATCGCCGAAATCTCGCAAATATCGCGCGAAATTCAAAACAAGCAAATATCGCGATTTTTTCGGGGCGATATTTCGGCTCGCCGAAAATATCGCGATATTTGTGAATATCGTCGATATTTCGGCGATATTATCAACACTGCACTATGCAGTTGTGTGTCCGGAGAAGAAGAAGAAGAAGGGGAAGAACCAGGATGTGGCAGCTTCAGCAGAGATTGAGGACTTTGCAGGTCGTTTTGACCGGGAGTTTGCGTTCACTACGTGTGAGTCCTCTAGTGCAGGATCACCTGCCACACAGGTTCAGAGGGAGCATGCTTTTCCCTTGATTAGCGGAGCATCTTCAGGTATCTGGTATGTGGACAGTGGGGCTTCACGTCACATGACAGGAGTCCGTGAATACTTCTCAGAGCTTTCAGAGAGTGGCACTGATATAGAGGTAGTACTCGGTGATGACAGAGTTGTTAGAGCAGTTGGGGTGGGGACACTAACATTTAAGAGGGAGTCCAAACCTCCCTTGAAAGTGTCAGATGTTCTTTATGTGCCAGGGATGAGGAAGAACCTCATATCCGTCTCAGCTTTGGAGGACAGAGGATATGAGGTACTGTTAAGGGGAGGACAGGTGTTGATGTATCCCAAGGGAACTCCAGCTGATTCAGCTAGAGTGATAGGTGTACGCCATGCAAAGGTGTACAAGTTTGCATTCCAGCCCCTTTTGGCATTGAGCAGTAGTACCGATCGCAGAGCTAGCAGTTCTAAGCTGTGTGAGATTTGGCACCGCAGGATGGGACATATGTATCATGGAGCCTTGAGGACATTGCGGGAGATCACTACAGGTGTGCTAGATTTCAGTACTGATCACTTTGATACTTGCAGAGGTTGTGCGATGGGCAAGTTTGCCAAATCCCCTTTTCCCAGCAGTGACAGCAGAGCGACTGGGATACTTGATTTGATTCATTCCGATGTGAGCGATTAGATGTCTCATGTTTCCTTCAGTGGATATGAGTACTATGTTTTATTCATTGATGATCACTCCAAGAGGACCTGGATTTATTTTTTGAAGACCAAGAGTGAGGTCTTCAAGCGGTTTCAGGAGTTCAGAGCTCTTGTGGAGACACAGACAGGTCGAAAGATCAAGTCCCTGAGGTCGGACAATGGAGGAGAGTACACCCTTGGAGAGTTTGTTGACTATTGTGCGGAGGCAGGCATTAGGAGGGAGTTCACTGTTCCTTACAACCCCTAGTAGAACGGGGTTGCAGAGAGGAAGAACAGATCCATCATAGGGGCTGCCAAAGCCATGTTACATGATCAAGGGTTGCCATTGTTCTTGTGGGCAGAGGCCTGCAACACAACTGTTTACTTGCAGAACAGGAGTCCGCATCGTGCCTTGGGGCACATGACTCCGGAGGAGGCTTTCTCTGGGAAGAAGCCTGATATTGGTCATCTTCATATCTTTGGATGCATTACATACTCCTATATACCCAAGGAGAAGAGGACCAAACTAGAGCCCACCGCAGAGAAGGGTATCTTTGTGGGCTACAGTGAGACCTCAAAGGCCTTTCGGATTTACATTCCTGCACAAAGGAGAGTTGTTGTCAGACGGGATGTGAAGTTCGAGGAGGACAGGGCCTTTAGGAGGTCACGGGAGTTAGAGTATCTGGATCAGCCAGACCCTCAGTAGCAGTTGAGTCAGTCGCAGGGATCCAGTGGGCACGGATCAGGAGGATCAAAAAAAAGAGGTACATCTATGAGGATGTCAGGTCCGTCAGTGCGCAGTGGCTCACCGAGCCAGAGGGGTGGTGCTCCGGGTAGCATGCAGAGCAATTCACTAGGGAGTCCACTGATGGACAGTTCACACGGTACCTCAGCTTCTACAGGTTCAGGTGCAGGCAGGAGGACAGCAGACAGACAGTTAGGAGTTCAGGCTCCTGATGATGATGAGGAGGAGGAGTTTCATTCTCCGGTGGGAGAAGTGCGCTCAGGGAAGAGGAAGCCCAAGTGGCTTCAGGACACCTTGAGAGATGCCTCATCTGTTGCTGAGCCGAAGAGGTCAGTCACAGAGAGTAGACCACCTGAGAGGTTTTGTAGCTATATGGCGATGGTTACCAGCATCCTTGACTCTGAGCTTTCTAACTATGAGGAGGCAGCTAGCCAGCAGGTTTGGAGAGAGGCCATGCAGGAGGAGTATTCTTCTATCATGAAGAATGATGTTTGGGAGGTGGTGCCGAGGCCTGAGGGAAAATCCGTGGTTACTTCCGGATGGCTTTACAAGGTAAAGCATGCTGCAGATGGCAGCATTGAGAAATTCAAAGCAAGGTTTGTGGCTAGAGGGTTCTCCCAGGTAGAGGGAGTTGATTATGAGGAGACCTTCACTCCCGTTGTTCGATATACTTCGATCCGCTCCATTATATCGATAGCAGCAGAGATGGGTTGGAAGATCCACCAGATGGATGTGAAGACTGCATTTGTCAATGGCTTCATACAGGAGGAGGTGTACATTAAGCAGCCACAGGGCTTTGAGGTGCATGGGAAGGAGTCCCATGTGTGCAAACTGAAGAAGGCCCTTTATGGCCTGAAGCAAGCTCCCAGAGCTTGGTACTCCAGGATAGATACATATTTGCAGGGGATGGGTTTCACAAAGAGTGAGGCAGATCCAAACTACTTTATTGTGATTGGTGAGGAGCCTCTCATTCTGGTGCTGTATGTGGATGACTTGGTCATTACAGGTGCAGAGAGACTCATAGAGCACTGCAAGAGAGATCTTGCGACGGAGTTTGAGATGAAGGACATCGGCTTGATGCATTACTTTTTGGGCTTGGAGGTGTGGCAGGAGGAGGGGCATTTCTTCCTGGGGCAGGGGAAGTATATTGTGGACATCCTTAGCAGATTCCACATGGAGGATTGTAGACCCATGTCGACACCGATGATCACCAACTGGAAGAAGCTTCATGCTTCGGATTCCGAGTTGGTGGATCCCACATTGTACAGGCAGCTGATTGGTTCATTGATGTATTTGGTCAACACTAGACCAGATATCTGTTTTGCAGTCAACACGATGAGTCAGTTTATGTGTGAGCCTAGGAAGGTTCACTGGGTGGCTGCAAAACACATTTTGCGGTACTTGCAGGGGACATTGGATTATGGTCTGGACTACAGGCAGGGAGATGGAGTGAGATTGGCAGGATACACTGATTCTGATTGGGCAGGTTGTGCTTCTGATAGGAAGAGCATTTCAGGGTGCTGTTTTGGGTTGGGTTCAGCAGTAGTGTCATGGTTCAGTCGAAAGCAGCAGTCAGTAGCATTGAGTTCAGCAGAAGCAGAGTATATGGCAGCCAGTCTAGCTAGTTGTGAGGCTATCTGGCTTCGCAAGATGTTGTTTGGCTTATTTGGTCAGCCGTTGAGGCCTTCAGTGATTTACTGTGATAATCAGAGTTGCATTAAACTCACGGAGAATCCAGTGTTTCATGACAGGTCAAAGCATATCGGGATCAGATATCATTTCATCAGAGACTATGTTCAGAAGGGAGCTGTGAAACTTGAATATATTTCCACTGATGAGCAGGTTGCAGATATTCTTGCCAAAGCCTTACCACGGGGCAAGCATGTCTACTTCAGTGACAAGATGGGTGTGGTGAGGAACACCTTCCTCGGTAAGAGGGAGTGTTGAAATTTGGTACCGGAGGACAGGTGGTTCCCTTAGGCTTTGATCTTTGGCCTAGGGAAAAGTGTCCAAAAGAATTTAATTTTTCTCCTAAAGTGATTTTATAATTTTATAAAGTTAAATCTAATTTAAAAGTGACTTTAAGTGATAAAGTTACTAAGTCTAATTTTAAAGTGACTTTTATAAAGTCAATGAAAAATTAGAAAAGAAAAGTGACTTTGGAAATAAATGACTAAGTGGGTCTTTATTAAAGTGGGGTGAATTAAAAAATAAAAAGTGAGATTTAAATGAACATTTAATCTCAGCCTTAGATCTCAATCTATTTTAGCCATTGGATTTAGGGATCACCCAAAAGTCACTTGAGGTTAGATTAAAGGAGGAAAATGAGGAAAAGGTCATTCATTCTTTCATGAGCAGATTGAGAGAAGGAGAGCAAGAGAGCAAGGGAGATTTCTGGACAGTGAACTGCGGAGTTTCAGCAGCGCGGAGTTTCAGCAGAGCGGAGTTTCAGCAGCGGAGTTTCAGCAGAGCAGAGTTTCAGCAGAGCGGAGTTTCAGCAGCGGAGTTTCAGCAAGGCTGAGTTTCAGCAAGTCTGTACAACGGAGTTTCAGCAGGGTAGAGTTTCAGCAAGGCGGATTTTCAGCAAGGCTGAGTTTCAGCGAGGCTGAGATAAGTTGTAAAAGTTTGCTTGCTGATTTTTGCTGAATATTTCTCTTACTGTAAAAAGGCATTTTCCAAAAATAAAGAAGAGCTCTCAAACTGGTTTTCCCCAAGAGTTGTAGGGGGTTTTTCCAGGGTCACATTGACCAAAAATCTCAGTGTTTAAATGTGTTTTAATGGCTGTTTATTACTGCTGATTTTTATTTCTGCAATTTCCAACATTCTGTAAAATTTCTAGAATTTGTGTTTTCAACAAATTTATTTTTTCCAGCTTGTTAAATGTATGGTTATGGGAAAGGGCATTTAACTATATGGGAGAAATAAGGAGAAACTGAAAACCGGGGTGGGAAATGAGAAATTTCTACATCAACTTCTTCTTTTCCTTCCATTGCGTGTCTATTGGCCTGTTTAGATTGCATAAGAAGAAATTTTCTCCCCACTTTGTCTTTGGGAATCATTTCAAGGTACAGCTCCTAACATTCTTCTTCAGTGTGCCCATGCTCCTAACATAGTGTTTGAGGTTTTCTATTTTTAACCCTCTTCATCAAGAACCTCCTTTGGTAGAGCAAAAATAGCTAATATGCTTGAACATTCCAAAATAGAGGGATTGCTGAAGCTGAAGACTTACAACAGTTCAAATCATGAAGTTCATCTATTGAAAAGATGGCAAGATTGACTTGGACATCAACAAGAGTCAAATCAACTCGCATTGGGCACATTTTCTTGTAAGTGATCAATGATCAACAGCCAAAAAGTTTCACTTAGGTGGCTAATAAATGGTCACCATTAGTTGATTATGAAATTATAATTATTAGCAAATAACCCAATATATAAATACATTCCATATAAATTAGAGAGGGACGATCTGTTGTTCTTGGAGAAATCTTGTTGCTTCTCAATCTGATTTGTCACCTTTGGGTTTCTTGAATGCTTCAGGACCATGGCACAAATTTCACCCATGGACTGGGGGAAATCTAATATGTCAACATCACCCAAAGATTGCACCTAGAACTGTCCACACGTAACAGCTCCTTGTGGTGGTAAATTGGTCCATAGGGAACAAGCATGTCACAAGCGGGAAACAAACCTGGACGGAGAGGATAACAACCTTTCACTTTAACCACCCAAGCTAGACTCCATTGACAGGTCCTATACCATTGACTTGCTATTGTGTTCTGTACTAACTGATCTCTGTAAGGTATGTTTCAAGGATGAATATTGATTCCTCTGACATGGTTGCAATCTTCTTGGCAAATAAATAATATTTTTAGGATACAAAGTTATATCTATAAATCTACCCAATTCTATTTAATGTTATTTTTATTGTTAACAACATAAGTTAGCTGATTTTGTGGATGTGCATGTGTTTGTACTAGAGCTAGCTGTGCTCAAAGTCAACACAGGGGGGCATCAGATAAATTGTCCTCTGCTTGTACCAAAATCTAGTATCAGAGCAATAAAGTACCTAGAGAGGTTCTCTCAGTGATCAAGGCATTCAAGCTGGAGAATTGACATTCAACAGGAGTTGCATGATTTTAGTAGGTGATGTGTCAATTGGAGTTTTGTAGATTGAGCACTCAAAATCATAGGAATGATGATAGTGAAATTTAGTGTGGTTGAGCAGTGATGTGGAGAAAAATATGACAATTTGAAACATTAAGATGGAATCTTTCTTATGGAGAAAGAACTCCGGCCAATGTAGAAATTTCTGCACTCTCTTTGACTTTTAATGCAAAACAGAAATTTTACCTCTATCCTAAAGGTTTCCTAGATCATAACTCTCTGAATTTTCAGCCTTAGGACTGTTATGGAATATATATTACAAACAAAACAGCAGTAGCAGTGGACAATATTTCACCAATGTTTGACGAAGTTTCTGGGATAGGGATACGCGAGAGCAGGGAGATGCACAAGGAAATGTGTGGGTGCACCCCCACATTTTAGGGAAATTTAGGGGAGACCAGGGGATGTCAGGGTATATATATATAATTCAGATTCAAATTCAATAATGACATACATTGATTCATACATCATAAATGATTCAATGAAAGAGGAATAGTAAAATATCGTATAGATTGATTTAAATTCATCATTCATTATTCTAGAATCTGATTAGCTAAGCAAAATAGTAGATACTAAAATATGAAGAATGGAATAGTAAGTTGAAATTACTCAAACTCGAAAATAGTAAAGAGTGACAACTCAAAGACTCTATACAAGGTTATTAGTATCTAGATTCAAGACTCAAAAGTTAAAACTGTAAATGAACAATGGACAATGAACCAATATTATTAGAACCGTACTATTCATCGAACCGGTCGACCCCAAAACCTGTTGCAACCTCATTGGATATCTCATTGGATTTCGTATGGTAATGTTAAATGGTTCCAACCTCATTGGTTTTCATGTGGGGAAAGAAGAATGTTAGATCCCACTCAAAATCTGAATTGAATTTCATGTGGGTAAAGCAGAATGTTAGATCCCACTCAAAACCGAACCAGCATTATCAGAACCATACTGGTCACTAAACCGGTTGACCCCAAAACTCGGAACTAGATCAAAACTACAAAAAAAACAGACCAAAAAACCGGTCTACCAAAAAATAAAAAAAATATTAAAGTTTTGAAAAAAAATATAAATATTTGTGCATCCAAATGAATCCAAACCACTATACACAAAGATGCAAAGTTTCTCATATATATATAACAAGTGAGGGTGCATATGACAAAAAATAGCACTGGGTGCAATCCATCTTTGAACCAAAAATACATCGACAAAGAGGCTTTAGATGGCCTCCATAGTCCCAAAAAAATCATGCTAGAACAAATACCTACATATCATCAAACTCATTGCCTATATTGGGATCCTCATTATCAATATCACCTTGTAAGCATTATAATAAGATATAAAAAGCTTAAAATGTCAAATCGAGATTTTGTTTGAGTGATGGGTACATTTTTACTAGGGTCATGATAGAGGAGTTCAACAATCAATGCCAACAATATCAAGGTACATAGTGTTGAAGCTTATGGTAGCTTTGGAAGGTCTTTTGCAAATGCTTGGTGTCTTACCATGTAGATGATGATTTATTACCTCTTTAGGTGCTTGCTTGGAGTTAAGTGATTTATGTCTTCTTTCCTAAGTCTAACTTAGAAAAAGTACAATAATTAAATTCAATTAATTATTGTGGACTATTAAGTCAATTTCTAAGGATAAATAATGAAAATATTTAAGTGACCTAGAAATGACCTTAGTCGTTGATCTCCTAGATCTTCTAGAAGGGCGATTAGGGCTAGAGATTTGGGCTTGATGAAGATTATAAAATAAGCCTAAGGGAGAGGTGAAGCCACATAAGTGGAAAAAATGATTTTCCTTAGAGCAAGAGGCCTAACTAGATTGTCGCACAGAGGAGAGAGCATTTTGAGGAAGTCAAATTGCTGGAGATTGCAAGGGCTAGATAAACCACTGTTGATAATATCGGCGATATTCGAAAATATCGCGATATTTTCGGCAAAACGATATATCGCCGAGAAAATATCGGCAAATATCGGCAAAATATCGCGATATTTTGAAAATATCGGCAAAATATCGGCTATATTTAAAAATTTGAAAAAATTAATTTTTATGCTTGCCGATATTTTGCCGATAAGATATTTTTTGGACCCTTGCCGATATTTTGCCGATACCGATATTTTCAACACTGAGATAAACTAAGGCATAGTGGCTATTTGAGGGGAAGATGTAGGGCCGAATTTCTGGTGAGAGGTGGGTCAAAATTCTCCAAACCAAATTTCTTCAAAGGCTAATTTCCAATGGGCCAAAATTCCTAGGGTTTAATTCTTCCAGTGGGAGCCAAGTTACAGGTTCTATTTAATGCATATTTCCTTGTAATTTCTTTGTGGGTTGAAAACCATTAGCTTCCTGAGATTAACTAATGAAGGAGAATTGTTATGGGTTTTATCTATTCTAATGTTTGATTGATATCGCTCCAATTTTATTTCTGATGCATATAAATTTCTAGAAGTTAAAATACCAATGATTTGATTTTTCAACAATTTAGAATTTATTTGGATAATAAAATAAATTTCTGGGAATAAATAATTGTTGCAAGAAAATAATTATGGGTTGGTATTAGGAGATTTAACATGGTGTCAAAGCTCTAGAAATCTGTGAAGGAGAGATCAGAGATCACTAGGGTTTGCAGCAACAAATTTCTTCTTTTTACGATAGCAGAAATATTTTTAATTTTGCAGCTGGATCTGTGGGGCCAAGTTAAAAAGTCGATTTGTTAGATGACATCACTGAGTAGTTTGAGATAGTGTTGTAGGAACCTCCCCCCCAGTTCAAGAGGTGGATTTGCATCCCATACCAATCCTCGGGCGGGACCATTGTTTCGAAAATCGGAACCGCGGTTCCACCCGTTTTTCATAGTTCCTAGAAAAATCGAACCGCGAGGGTTCCATGTGTTGGGAAATCCATAGAGTTGGCAGTTAAAATGATTTCCCTTATTATGACATTAACTTATGATCTATTCATTATTAGTATTAGATCTTTTAATTATCTATTCTTATCATCAAGATTAATGCCAAGCAACAAATAGATGAGAACACAAGATGTAGGCATGCGCCCAGGGAAAAACCCCCGTTGAGGGGAAAACCCAATCACAAATTCTTCCTTCAATAGATTCAAAAGATGAGATGACCAAGACCCTTACAATCTAAACCAAGACATCCTCCATCCATCAAGTCAACCTTGTCATGCATCAGTTCCATGGCTTCCTGTAGCAGTCAGTCTTCTTCACACTTGTCTTTTGAAGAGATCACCTCTGTAAACAATCCGAGCTCCTTTATCTACTGTGATAGCATCGTTATAATAGCACCGAGATACTGAGAGAGCATCACTGTAATAGCACCGAATTTAAGTCACTGTAATAGCACTTGAGAGGATGTGAGAGCACCGAGTTAATGTCACTGTGATAGCACCCAATAGCAATGCGAGTTTATCTTTGTAAAGACAACGAGCCTCTTCTACAGAAGTAGCACCGAACTGAAGTCATCATACTGTGATATCTGAACTTATCACCTGAATTATATGTCTGAAATTATGTCCGAACTTCTGCATAATCACCGAAAGTAGGCTCTCTGAAATCTGAACTTGAGATGGATGTTATGCGAAAATCACAGGCTTGTATTTATAGTGGTATGCCCATACTAAATGAGCCGACATGAATCATGAAAGGATGCATCGTTGTTGTAGGCTGACATGAATCATTTTATGACTGTTCCTTTGAGGCCGACTTAAAGGAGTCGTTGAGGAGGCTCACTTAATGATGGAGGATTCTTTAACCAATAAACATATTGACTTTGAAAACACCCTAAAGCCTACAATGGAGGCTTGACCTAATACAAATGACCCAAGCATGAAACTCATGCTTTAATAAGTCAATAATAAAAATTCTTTTTTCTTTTCTTTTGACATATATATTACATTTTGACTTCAAGTACAATTATGAAGACCGAACCTAGTTACATTTTCCAACACTCCCTCTTAACTAGGGAGGTATTCATATTTACATATAATCAAAGAGGTACATGGAAGATCTCAAACCACATCATCTATGAAGAAGTTTAGGCACCACAATGCCATGGACTAGATTCCTGACTAGGGCAATCTATCCATTGGTCTTTCAACAATTTAGGAACCGCAATGCCACGAACTAGATTCCTGACCAGGGCAATCTATCTGGGTGGGACTAAGATGGAATCAAGCTTTCTGCCTCTCTAGGTACCATTAGGCTTACTTGCTAACCATCAAGCCAAGGATCTAGGTGTGCGTCAAAGCTCAATGACCAAAGCCACCCTTCCAACTTCGGGACCTAGACATCAACACAATGTGTCGGCTAGATGTCCGTCCAGGCAATGCTTCACTCACAAAGCCTCAACACCCCTTGATCCAACAAATCTCTCTTGATCAAATTGATCGGTAACCAACATGCTATCAAAACCTTCGAGAGATTTACTTGTACATACTACAAACACAACCCCAATCAATAATATACTTTCACATGTACATAATCAAATACAAACCTTCGGGGTCTTCTAGACAACTTGATGTTGCTTCTCAACTTTTCATAGTAGGACTATCAACTAAATCTTTGACAGAAGATTCCTCAATCATGCACTTTCCTTTTCCTACTTCATATGCAGCAACATATTCTTCAATCGGATCCTGCTTTCCTTCTTTCAACAACACCTCAAAATGCATTCTCCAATTTCCTTCTCTCACTCATGGCTTTCACTAAACTTACGACTGTTAGTACTAGTTTAGTGCATGATACATGAAGTAGAGAACCATATCTGTCACTCCCTCTTAATCAGAGAGGATCTAATTATTCCTATATAAGGAATATTCTCAACCATCCTCTTATCGTAGGGAGATTTCGTTCACTCAAGCTCCCTCTTAACCTAGGGAGATTTCATCCAGACTCCCTCTTAATTTAGGGAGTTCTACTTCTTCTTTACGACACCGGAGAATCTTTCATGGCTTCCATCCTTCTTATCGGAGTCATTCATATATCATGCTTATCACGATCATCTTCACCAACTTGAAGATGATGTACCTGCACAACCTAGATAGCAAGTACAACCAAAATTATAGAAGCATGAAGTTAGCCATGTCAAAAACTTATAACAACAGAAGCATTAGACTTTACAAACATAATCAACAAGAGACTATACTTCAACTTCTTGCCCAAGTTTAGTTACAAACCCTAAATCACATTCATAGCTCATCAAGATTTCAAACTCATTATTCTAGGGTTCCAATATTCTTTCAACGACAAGTTCCTTCATATAGAAAACCCTAGAAACAAATCAAATCAATGAATCTAACAACTTTTAGAATTCATATGTTAGACTCCTCACTAAGATTTCATACATATCCTAGATTTCATACATGAGCTTCAACAATCAAAATCAATCACAGCTTAATCAACATCATGATGAGCATCTACTAGAGTTTGATGTAAACCCTAGATTTCCATTTACAAATTCTCAACAATCACTATATAAATTCATAGATTCTAGATTGTCATATCACACATACCAGAGAATTTAATTACTACTAGGGTTTAGCTGCAAAACCCTAGATTTACCAAACATCATCATCCTAGAACATCAAACCTTGACTAGGGCTTGTTTCCAAACCCTAGGACTCATGACTATTAACACTTAAGTCAACACATATATCTAGGAATTCATCAACATATCATAAGCACATCATATGTCAGGCAATGTTAGACATATACCGTCCTAGACAAGCTAGGGTTTCAACCAATGGACACATACCTAGGGTTTCATTCCTAGGACTCTAAATACATAACAAGGGTTTTGCTTATAGATTCGCATCTAAAGGTATGTCTTGTCATTTGGTAATTGAGTATTGGGTTTACTTATGCATACTTCTGGCTATGGATTGATGGGGGGATTTAGAAGAAAGAGTGGGCTTGGTTTGTGCTCTTGTCCCCTTGATCTCTTTTGGTTGTTACCCTTGGATCTCCTTTATCGACCATTTGGTTCTAGGGTGGTACTACTTGGGAAATCCCGACTTTGGGTGCGTGATCCTGCTCCTTTACCCACACATATTACTCCCTTTCCACTCACTATGCCCCATTCATCTTTTCTCCCACCAAGATCCATATTTCCATTTTGGGTCCACATAGGACCAGCTTCCCTATCCCCTTGTCCCCACCTTGGGTCAGGCCTAGAATGATGCTCGGAGGTTGAAGCAATTAAAAGAAAAAGTGAAAAGCATAATTGCCACATTTAACAGGAAATTGTACCACAAAATGCAATAGATGGCCGAGACAAAATAATCAGCGTGTTGGCAAAAGCCAATGCATGAGCTCTACCCCAATCCATGGCCATCACCTGGTTCCATAGGCCCTAGATGAGCCTCCTTCATCATTTAGGAACCCATGATTGTCCCAACCCATGGAGGGCAATGAACCACCCTACTTAAAAGTGGGTAATCATTGTTATATCTTACATATCATGCTCTTGTCCTTTGAGCCTTGAGAAGTTAACTAAAGATTCATAAAAGGCAAAAGACATATAAAGAAGGGTGGAAAAATCAAGGTCGGGGCACCTCATGTACCACAATTGCTCCCTCCTATACATTACATACCCAGGTGTGGGCTTCCCCTTATCTAGCTACCCCTATGCCCCACTATGTGGCCTAGGACTGCCCCTCTCATTCCCTATTCCATCTCACTTATTTGTCACTTTCCATCCCCATTAGAGGGATGTACCTTGGACATAATATCCCCTTTAAGGGTTGAAACCACCTAATAAGGTACTTGGCTAACCCCCTTTGGAGCTTGGAGACACTAGCACATGCCAAAGCCCACTATGGAAGGGCATGCCATTATGAAGTGCCCACTTTGTTATCCATGATTTGTAAGCTCTTTTACCCAATTATTTTAATGACTGGTTGTACTGGAAGCCTAGGGGATGCATTGGATCTTATGCAGGATTACAGGTGGTTTCCATTTGGGTTTGGTCTCCCTATATGGGATCCTAACCCCAGAGGTCTACATTGGCACATGTAGGGTGTGCATAGAGAGCCATGGGCCTCCACAACAGCAGACAACACTCCACGGATCTTCATGGATGCTCAAAGACTACTAGTGATCCACTTTTGGGATGATGGTGATATGCTTGGTACATTATGCCCAGCAGGCCCCCATAAGAGCCCCACACTCTTGGCAAGTGCCCCAAGACTTGTACGATGTCATGGCAACATTCATTCCACCACTTTGACCCTTGCAGAGGGTCTACAGGCATCTCCAATTCATATGGAGATCCATGGGGTCATTTATGTGCCCTGAGACCCACTGGGAGCACCACAGGTCTACTACTTGGAGAACAAGGGGCCACCCTCTTGTCCATCATATTTCGAGGAATTTATTCCTCAATATGGCACTTCTGGATATTATTATGCCTTTTGGAGGTCCCTACGACATGTACATATTATTATTTGGCCCCTTGTGAGGCTTAGTTTTACACTTGTGAGCTAGTTTGGTGGGCTTGTCACCAATAGGGGTTTTATTTGCACATTATTTTATCATTAGGGGCTAATGTAGGCTCATAGGCTAATTCCAACTCCTTAGGAGGCTATATATTGATGTTAGATACATTCATTTGTCTCATCACTTGACTTGGGATTTCTCTAATCATAGAGAACTTCACAATTTTTCCTTGGAGGATATTTTCTGGAGATGGATGAGTTTTGATGTATGGATTTGGGCTATTTATCTTGTCTTGGAGCTTTGTCTTGTGAATGAAATGTTGGTTGGATATACTCTATAACATTGTATGTAAATTTTGATGTTATTATTCTTGTTGCTGCACACTGCTAAAATTAGGGCTAGTTGCTACACAATCGAAATGTAGAATTGAGCATGTTTTAGCTAATTTAATGTATGGGCCAATGTTATATGAATGAAATGTCCTAGATATTATTTGTATCGATAAGCTTGCATCGTTTTCCTTGAAGTATAAATGCTTGAAGGCCACTTTTCTTTTCTTTCTCTCAACATCGGATGAAATTGACTTTCTGGGCCTCCTTGATTAAGAAACCAAGTTCTTACTCATCACCATCCTTGACTCCATATCCCCAAGGGAATTAGGCACTGGTCCCTTAAAGGGGTGATCCTTTTACCCCTCTTTTTACCATTTTCCCCTTTTTCCCCAAGTCTAGCCCCATTAGGTCACCAAGGGCATCAATTTCCCGGGAATTAACCCAAGGAAAAACTTTGATCTCCTACATACTACTGCGCTGGTGGGTCCCCCTCCCTCTCCAAATTTGAGGCAATTCTAACAATGGAATCTCCGGGAATCCCAAGCCCTAGCTCTAGGATTGATATTTGCCTAGGCATCCCCAAGGCTAGACCTCAACAGGATCATTTCAAACTTTCGAAGTAAATATTCTTGTTTGGTCCTTTCCTTTCACCTTGTCCAGGATAGGAACATCATTGGTTGCTACATTCCATCCCCGAACCTGGGCTAGGTCTACTTGGCCCCGTGTGGTCCCACTTCTCAATAAAGATTATTTGTCAAGGAACATTTGGGAATCCAAGTTTCCCAAGGATTATAGGGATTGAGAACCTCGTCTATAAGCCTATCCTTTCTCCCTCAACCCTCCAATCTTGACCCCTTACCCCTAGTGGACCAAGTCCCTTGCTTAAGGAGCAAGCTAGTTCCATTCTTCACTCCATCCTTGGGAAAGGGTTTTCAAGGCCACTTCTCACATATCCATTGACATATACTTTACAAGTGATCCCTAGACTACAGGGACTCCTCCCATCGGTGAAAGTCCGTAAAGAGCAGGGAGACTTAGATGTGGTGGCAGTGGGCTAAGTCTCCATCGTTGCCCTTAACTTAGCAGTTGCCCTCTTAGAAACCCCTTTTGGGTCCCTTTTTGGTTTGAGTGGTAACAGGCCCTACTGTTGAATGTTAGGCTTCCCCACTCATAAATTATTTGTCTTTAGGCAAAATTCAAGGGGGATGCCTAGAAGCCCCCATTTTTGAGGGGGGATGCCCACAAGCACCCCTTGTGGGCAAATGCGTTCCTCACATTGAGATAACGTTTCCTAGCATTTCCCCAAAAGGAGAATGTGGGGAAACATTTCCCCAAGCATCCCCTCGCCCCAAGAGCATAGGAAATGTGGGAAGTGCACCCCTCACCCTAGGGGACACATCCCCACAGAACGCTTACTTTCACTACTCAACAACCCTAATTCACTAGGCAATACAAGAGAAAAGATATTAATGTGTTCCAATAAAGTTTCAACCCTTTAAGGCAACCTTATCATGCACATAACAAGTCTAAAAACACTTTAACAATTACAAAAATAGTAGTGAGTTTTCCCTTACATTCTTCAATTACATTTTCAAATCACCTAATGTATAAGTTATTAGGAAACAAATACAGATCCAGATTTATATATGGATCCACCAAATTTTTGAAAAGCCAAGATCCGGATACGATGGGAAACTCCACGCACAAAAAATACACTAATATTTTTTTCAATTTTAAAGTACATATTCAATGTTAATAATAAAAACCAATCATGAATCACAATATTAGAATTGAAATCATTAGATAATTTATAAATCTGAAGATTGGAATATGATGCATCATGCCTTGTACAAAAAGGATAATTGTAAATACAAAATTTAGTGTCTCATTAATGATCACTCTATTGATATGATGATGTAGAGTAGGTCTAATTACATACCCAAAAACGGGTTTACATCCTCATCATTTCAATATTTCAACTCCACATTATGATCAACCTGTCATCTTCTCTGAAATCTGCATTAAAATCTAAAAATTCCTAGCTAGTTTGATGGTAAATGAATATCGTACACTATTTGAGAAGATGTTATATCTATGTATCATATGGTTCTAAGAGGAGTCTTCACCTAAAGTTGGATGGGATTCATTTATTTAAATTATTAATGACACAACAATCCTTTTACACAAAGAAAACTGAAAACTAAGTAGATACTATATACTATAAAGTGTTTTAAAAACTGTTTTTAAAAACCGGTTACCGGTCTAACCGGCCGGTTAGCAAGCCCGCCGGTCTAAACCGGCCAAAAAACCTGGTTTAAATGCTGATTTCTTCATTTTTTTGCCCTAACCGGTGAAAACCGGCCGGTTTAGGACAGAACCGGCCAGTTTGTAACAAACTGGCCGGTTCTGTCCTAAACCGGCCGGTTTTAGGCACACCCACCATAAAGTTAAAAAAGCATATGTTTACTGGGTTTGAGGGGTTTTGGGGGGAACTAAGGGTGTTTCAACCCTAACAATGTTGGCAATTAATGGTAATGTTAAATTCTTAAAGTAAAAGTGACATTTCCTTTAATTTTCATTTTCATCCTTTTACTTAAATTTTTAACATTACCATGAAATGACTCAGGATGTTTGAGAGTGGTTTCGACCTTGTTGGATTTCATATGGAGAAACTAGAATTTTAGATTTCACTCAAAATTCAGCAGACTTAATGGTTTTCAGGATTTCTGAAACAGAAAATGTTTGATACCCAGAATTTATATATATAAATATTTTATTAAGATATGAAATTACAGATGATGATGTTTACAGTGGGTTGCCTGGCTTATATACCGCCATGGACACCCTTTAGGAAAGGGCATGATCTTATGATCGTGCCCTTTCGCCTAACTAAACCTAAATTAAATAATAAACCTAAAATTAACTATTTTTTTTTTTTTCATAACATTGCCTTCCTCTCGAAAGAATGCTTTGTCCTCAAAGCATACGTAACGACGGATGTTGTTGACAAAATGCTTCATTCTCCCAAGAAGCTTCTTCTTCGGGCAAGTCCTTCCACTTGATCAGACATTCCTTGATAGTACGATAACGAAGCTTCCTTTCTCTAGTAGACAAAATACCTTCTGGTTCTAAAATGACTCTTCCCTCATCATCTAGGGATGGAAGAGTTGTTTGCGCTGTTTGATTGTTACCTAGCGCCCTTTTAAGGCAAGATACGTGGAAGACGTTGTGAACACGACTTGTCTCTGGAAGGCTTAAACCATACGCAACTTGGCTAATCTTTTTGTTGATCTGATAAGGTCCATAAAACTTTGGTGCCAATTTGTTTTTTCCTTTCTGTTTTAAGGATAATTGTTTGTATGGTTGGAGCTTAACAAATACCCATTCTCCAACTTCAAACTCTCTTTCGGTTCTGTTACGGTTTGCTTGTTGCTTCATACGATTCCTTGCATTATTCAGGTTTTCTTTTAATATTTGGACGATTTTTTGGGTTTCTTCTAGTTGATCTTTAACAGCAGGTAGATTTGTTTGGACAATAGCTAGATCTTTCCATTTCGGGGGTTCATATCCATATAGGGCTTGAAATGGCGTCATTTTTGCTGATGTATGATAGGTGGAGTTATACCACCATTCAGCAAGGTGTAACCATTGAGCCCATTTATTTTGTTTTTCTGTAGCGTAGCAACGTAGGTAGGCCTCCAAACATTTATTGACAACTTCTGTTTGGCCATCTGTTTGCGGGTGATAAGCGGAACTCATATTTAAGTAAGTTCCTATATGGTTGAACAATTCCTTCCAGAAATTACCTTTGAACTTGGCATCTCTATCACTTACAATGACTTTTGGAAAACCGTGCAACTTATATATATTTTTGCAAAATATTTCAGCGATTTCTTTTGCTGAGTATGACTTCTTTATTGCCATAAAGTGAGCATATTTGGTGAGTCTGTCGACTACTACGAAAATCTTGTCCTTGCCTTCAGATACTGGTAATCCTTCGATAAAGTCCATTGAGATTTCTTCCCACTTCTGATTTGGAATGTTTAAGGGGTGAAGTAATCCTGGTGTCGTAATATTTTCGCTTTTATTCCTTTGACATGTGTCACACTCTGCTACATACTTCTGAATATCACAATTCATTCCCTTCCAAAAGAAGGATTGACGTGCATTGTAGTAAGTCTTAAAGAATCCTACGTGTCCAGCTGACGGTGAGTCATGTAATTCCTTGAGTATCTTAAACTTAAACTTGGAATTTGTACTTAGATATATTCTTCCCTTATACCATAGGATATCATTCTTCCACTCAAATTTTGAGTTATTGGGAAGGTTATTGATTATTGCTGTTACTTCTGGATCCTTGGCATACTCACTTCGAATTTCGTTAAGCCACTCAGGAACAACAACCGACATTGCAAGTAGTGTTGGTTCTTCATCTTTCCTGGATAAGGCATCGGCTACTACATTGTCTTTACCTCTTTTATGTAGTATTTCCAAGTCAAAAGCGGCAATTTTTTCAATCCATTTTTGTTGTTCTTCGGAAAGCGTTTTTTGTTGAAGGAGATGTTGGAGACTGTTATGGTCTGTTCAAATAGAAAACTTACTTCCCAAAAGATATTGCCTCCACTTAGCTAGTGCGTGCATGATAGCGAGCATTTCTTTGTTGTATGTGGATTTGAGGCGCTCTCTTTTATTGAGCTTCCTACTTTCAAAAGCTATGGGATGTCCTTGTTGCATTAGTACTGCACCTATACAGAATCCAAAAGCATCACACTCAATGATAAATGGTTTAGAAAAATCTGGTGTTGCTAATACGGGAGCATTAGACATAATTTCTTTTAATTTTTCAAAACACCTTCCTGCTTCCTCATCCCATAGAAACGAATTCTTCTTTAAAAGATTTGTTAGAGGTGCAGTTATATGTGCATAGTTTTTAATAAACCTTCGGTAATATCCTGTCAAACCTAAGAACCCTCTTAGCTTGGATATATTAACAGGTTTGGTCCATTCTTTTATAGCTTTGATTTTGTTAGGGTCCACCTTTACACCTTCATGGGATATAATGTGTCCAAGGTATTCTACTTCTTCCTTTCCGAAGGTGCATTTGGATTTTTTTGCGTAAAATTGGTGTTCTTTAAGTAGTGTAAGAACCTTATCCAAATGTTGCAAGTGCTCCTTCCAAGTTTTACTGTAAATTAGAATATCGTCAAAGAATACTAACACAAACTTCCTGAGATGTGGGCGAAACAATTCATTCATAGTTGCTTGAAACGTTGCTGGTGCATTGGTTAATCCAAACGGCATTACTTTAAATTCATAATGACCTTCGTGTGTTCGGAATGCGGTTTTTGGTATGTCTTCTAATGTTATTCTAATTTGATAGTAACCTGATCTTAGGTCCAATTTTGAGAAATACCTTGCGCCATGTAGCTCATCCAACATTTCGTCGATAAAGGGGATTGGAAACTTGTTTTTAATTGTTATTTTGTTTAATCCCCTATAGTCAATACATAGCTTGAATGACCCATCTTTCTTCCTTACCAACACCACTGGAGTAGCGTAAGGACTTTTACTTTTCGAGATGATTCCACACCTTAAGAGGTCTTGGATTAATCTCTCGATTTCTGTTTTTTGGTGATGTGGATATCGGTATGGCTTGATGTTAACCGGGTCTGATCCTGCCTTGACTTCTATTGTATGCTCAATTTCCCTATTAGGCGGCATCTTTAGAGGTAGATCTTGAAATACTTCTTCATGTTTCCTAATTAGTTCTTGTATCTCTGGTGACTCTTCACTGGTCATATTCGCAGATAACATTTCTAACTGATGACATTGTACTACATAAGCGGGTGCTCTTCTTCGAATCATCTTCATCATCTGAGATGATGATACAATTTGATTTTCTGGTGCTTGGAACCCATGTAATTTGTACTTTTGACCTCCCCATTTGAATTTTATAAATTGTACTTGGTGGTTAGCGGCATAAGTACCCAAGGTTCGTAACCACTGGACACCTAAGACTACATCTACTCCTCCTAATGGTACTGTGAAGAACGAAGACTCTAAACTGAAGTCTTGAATTTGCAATTTAACCTTATGACATTTCCCCACTTTTTCAATCCTCTTACCGTCTGCTACCATTACCTTCATGCTTGGTAAGGGAAATGAAAAAATATTGAGTCTCTTGGCCATGGTTGCATCCAAAAAATTGTGTGTGCTACCAGAGTCAATGAGAACCACCACGTTGTTCTTCTTAATGTGTCCCTTTAACTTTAGAGTCTGAGGTTGTGATATACCTGTCATAGCTGATAACGAAACTTGCGGAATACTTTCGTCATCTAATTCTGGTGAGAATTCTGGGGCATCTCCTGTTTCTTCTATGTCAGAATCTTCACTGTTTGAGTCATTGGTTGCTTCACAATTATATAGGTTTTTTGGTTCTTTTCCTTTAGCACACCTATGTTTGGGATCCCACTTTTCACCACAACGCTTGCATTTACCCTCCTTTATCCTTTGTGCTTCCACATTAGATTTTTCATCTTCACGACGATGTGGTGGAACATATCTTGTATTTTTTGCGTCTGCATACTGAGGTGTTCTTCGTCTTGAATATGTTTTTTCAGCTTTTGACCAAAATATTTGTTCGAATTTCTTTTCGGCTGTTTTTGCTTTTCGTCTTGCTACTTCTATTGATGAAATGTCATGCATCTCAAGTTCTACTTGTAAATGGGTTTTAAGTCCCGAGATGTATGACTGAATTAAACGAGATTCTGATAACCCAGGCACTCGAGTTACTAAGGTCTCCCATTCCTGAGTGTATTCATCCACACTTCCTTTTTGTTGTAATTTGATGAGTTTTGAAAAGAACTCTTCTTCTTTTACACCTTGAAATCTTTTTAAAAAAAGCATCTTTAAATTTTCTCCAGCTAATGACGTGTGTTGTTTTTTTCCACCACATATACCAGTTATATGCTTCTCCTTCCATTTTCATGGATGCATGTCTGAGCTTTTCATCATCGCCAGTGATGTCATATATCTCAAAGTATTCTTCTGCTTTATTTATCCATGCAACATTGTTTTTTTCGTTTCCATCGAATTTAGGCATCTCAACCTTTGCCCTCTTCTGGTATGTGGCTAATGGTTGAGCAAAAAGAGGGTGTTGATTAGTAAGGGTATCCCAAAGTTGCTTGTTTGTAAAGGTCGTGTTACTTGCTTCCTGGTGGGGTGTCGCTGATTTTCTTGGGGATTTGACCTTTTCATGAGAATTTGTTGATTTTGTTGAATCTAATGAGAGGTGTTCTTGATTCTCTTCACTTTCTTTTAATAGCTCTTCGGGTGTACAATTCGACCTTTTACACAGAAGTCTCAGCATTGTTAAAGCATCTCTGATGTTTACTTCTGTTTGGACATGTTGACTTTCCATCTTAATCTCTATTCGATTTGTTGTATCTTGAAGATTTTTGATTTTGTCTGCTTGCTCCCCAAGCTTGCTTTCGACTTCATTTAATCTTTTACTGACCTCGTCGTGGTTGTTATTTATCTTATGCTCTGCGTCAACCAATTTTTTCTGGAAATATGCCATTGTCATTGTCGACATTGAGCGGGTTTGCAGGGGCGTGTATTTATCTGCCAGCGTAAAGGTTTTTGTTTTTTTTTTCTTCTAAATTAAATTAATTTAATAATTTAATTTAATTAATAATAATTTTTTTTAATTAATTATAAATTATAATAATTATAATTTATAATTATTAACCTTATATATATATCAATTAAAGTTATAATATAACTTATAATTAAATTATATATATATATATATATATATTATATATAAATTAAATATGATATACATATAATTAAATCACGTTATAATTATAACATAACGAATGGACAGTCACGTCTTTTCCTCACTATCCTGAAACTTATCGAACACGCTATAATTATGTTATATATCTCGTTAAACTCTGAACAGCACGTCGATTATATATATCACCGCAGGCTGGGAATATATGTCACCGCAGGCACTCTGAACAGTCCGTCGATTATATATATCACCGCAGGCTGGGAATATATGTCACCGCGGGCACTCTGAACAGTCCGTCGATTATATATATCACCGTAGTTGGCAATTACATCTAAATATCGAATATAACTGTAACACCGCAGGCTGCCACGGTCGATGGTGGTGTATGGGACAGACGCAGCAAGGACGGGAGGACGGGGGACTATGGGCAGCGGACGGACGGGCAACTCTAAACCGAGAATGAACCGCTTTGATACCAATGAAACAGAAAATGTTTGATACCCAAAATTTATATATATAAATATTTTATTAAGATATGAAATTACAGATGATGATGTTTACAGTGGGTTGCCTGGCTTATATACCGCCATGGACACCCTTTAGGAAAGGGCATGATCTTATGATCGTGCCCTTTCGCCTAACTAAACCTAAATTAAATAATAAACCTAAAATTAACTAATTTTTTTTTTTTTCATAACAATTTCATGGTTTGGGGGTAAACAATAAATGCAATTAGAGCTCCAAATGATGAGAAAAACTCCTGATCTAGATCCCATTGTGTTGGACGATATTGATCCAACATCAGAATGGGTGGAGGAGATTGACGAACCTGTGTTTGAGGCTGATTTTGATATCGACATGGCTTTGGCAGGGGATGAAGCAGATTATGTGGTGGCATCAGAACCAGGATCAATAGCGGCATCAAGGAAAGGCAAAGAACCAATGGAAGGCACTAGTCATGCAGGTCAACAAACTCGTGCTTCCATTAGGTCCACTTCTATTGTCATTGGTGGCATTGATACTGAGGTTGCAGATCAGGCTGAGGCATCCTCAGACTCTAAACCAGATGATGTTTATGTAGCTCCTGATGATGATCTTGTGTCTAGTGGTGGTGATGAACTTGATTGATCATGTGTACACTGTAGACTTGTAGTAGGCCAATGGACTCATAGCTTGCAGCATTGTTTTTGGACTTTATAGGCCATTTAGAGCCTCATTTCTTATGTATTTTGCTATTTTGATGATGATATGTATTGCACTCGGTGCCATTTTGATATATTCACCTTTACATGGTATATAAATGAGCAAACTTTGCATATTTTGTCTCTATTGGCTTGGAATCATGGTGTTACATCTTAAAAATAGTTTTGTTTCATTAAAAATTAATTATTTAATGTATTTTTTTAAAACCGGTTCGTTTAGACCAAACCAGTCCCGGTTAGACCGGTTCCGGTCGGTAAACCGGTTCATTAGGTGGACCGGTCCGATCACCGGTTCCGGTTTTAAAAACATTGTTATATATATATATATATATATATATATCAGTGTTGTTAAAATCGCGATTTTATCGGAAAATCGCGATTTTTATACCAAAAAATCGCGCCTTTTTTTTATACCGATTTTTTCGGAAAAAATCGCGTTTTTTTGAAAAAATCGCGATTTTTTCGAAAAAATCGCGATTTTTATGGAAAAAATCGCAGGCCGTCGGGGCAGCGGGCTTTTAATAGGCAAAAAACGATTTTTTTTATTTCATTATGCTGTCTGCGCGCGGAGGAGGAGAAGAAGAGGTGAGGGAGAGGAGCTGAAGGGTTTCCGTCGAATTTGGGAGCGAATCCAAGTGGTTTTAGGAGAAATCCAAGACAAGATCACCAATTTGTCCATAAAAAAGGTATGTAGATTAATTTTTTTTTGTTTTGCTTCTATAAAAACTTTGTTTTACATTGTTTTTCAAGAATTTTTTGTAATTTTTCATTGATTTGGGATGGGTAATTTGTTATGACTATGAGAACCAATTTTTTATTTTTATTTTCTCATTTTTTTTAAACATTGTTTATTTTTTTTGAATTTTCATTGTTTTTTGGCATTTGCCATTGGCATTTGGTTGGGTAACTTGGGTTTAGAAATTGGGATTTTGGAAATAATTAACTTGTAATTTTGTAAATGCTAAATTGTAATTTGTATTATGTAATCCTAAATTCCTATTTCCTAATCCTTATTTTTCCATAGGTTTGCAAATTCAAAATTCAAAAACAAACATGCCAAGGAAATTGGATCCTTTCTGGGAATATGGTGAACCTAAAACTCCGAATGATAGACAAAACTTGTATTGCAAGTTGTGTGGAAAGGAAATATTCGGGGGGGTGTACAGGTTGAAGTTCCACCTTGCACAAATCCCTGGACATGATGTGGGGCCCTGTCGAAATACAACTGCTGAAATTATCCAAAAAGCCATGAGAGCATTGGGAGAATTAGAGCACACTAGAGAGGCCAAAGAAGAACTCAAAAGGCAACTAAAAAGGTCAGCTGAAGGAAGTGGGCCAAGTGGCACTGGTTCTACTGCAGCGTCAGTCAATCCGGTAGCTGCATCATCATATTTTGTTCCTCGAACCACACCTGGTTCACAACCAACTATTGGTTCAATGCTAAAAAGAACTGAAAAAGAACAAGCTGACAAGTTGATGACAAAATTTCTCCTCTGGAGTGATATTCCTTTCAGCATTATAAGGAATAATCCATTTTTCCAACCTACTGTTGATGCTATTGCCAGTGTTGGCCCGGGGTACAAAATCCCTTCTCTTCATGATTTCAGAGGCCGGCTTCTTCAAAATGAAAAGCGTGACTGCACCCAAAGATTGGAGGATTTTAGGGCATCATGGGCACAAACAGGATGCACTGTTATGTCAGATGGTTGGACTGACCAAAAGGGGAGAACCCTTATAAACTTCTTGGTTAGTTGTCCCAAGGGGACTATGTTTATCAAATCTATTGATGCAACTCATCAAATCAAAGATGCAAGAACTTTATGTGATTTGCTGGATGTGTTTATTTTGGAGGTGGGTGCAGAAAATGTTGTCCAAGTCATAACGGACAATGCTGCAAATTATGTTGCTGCTGGTAGAATGCTTATGGACAGGCATCCTACTTTATTTTGGACACCTTGTGCTGCCCATTGTATTGATTTGATGTTAGAGGACATAGGGAAAATTCCCTTTGTCAAAGAGGTTGTTGACTCATCAAAAAGCATCACAAAATTTATTTACAATCACACATCTGTGCTTAGCTTGATGAGAAAATGCACCAACAACAAAGAGTTGGTGCGCCCCGCCATTACACGGTTTGCGACGAGTTTCATATCTCTTCAATCCCTCTTGAATTCTATGTGGGATTTGAAGAGAATGTTTCTTTCAGAGGAGTGGCGTGCTTCGTCAATGAGCCGCAAACCAGAAGGAGAGGCCGTCTGCAGACTAGTTTCATACCAGGAAGACTTCTGGGCGGGAGTGCAGGAGGTGTGCGCTGTTACAGAACCTTTGGTAAAGGTTCTTCGGTTGGTTGATGGTGAGAAGCCCGCAATGGGCTATTTGTATGAAGCCATGGACAGGGCCAAAGAAGCCATTCGGTCCTACTATGATGATAAGGGAGATGATGGGTTTCAGAGACAACTCCTTCTATGGGAAGTCATTGATGAGCGATGGAACAACACACTCCATCGTCCCATTCATGCTGCTGGGCTTTTCCTGAACCCTGCATTTTCTTATGCATGTGGGTTTGATTTTGATGTTGAGGTCGTGGAAGGATTATTAACCTGTGTCCAGAAGATGGTGAGATCTCCAGAAGAACGTATGGAGATCTCTAGACAAATTGAGACATATAAGTTGTCAGGTGGCACATTTGGCTTTGAGATGGCTGTCATTGATAGGACGATTAAAATGCCAGGTATTTTTTAGTTTGTACTTTTTAACTTTGTTTCAAATTTCATTGTCTCTTCAAATTCCATTTTTTTCTTATGTTTATTTAAAATTTTATTTGTAATTTTGTTGTAGACGCATGGTGGAAGATGTATGGTGTCAGAGTACCCCTTTTGCAAAAGCTTGCCGTACGCATCCTCAGCCAAACATGCAGCTCCTCGGGATGTGAGCGCAATTGGAGTGTATTTGAAAAAATACACAACAAGAAGCGCAATAGGTTAACACTTAAAGTCTTAAACATTTAAAATATTGCAAATTTCCAAATAAATTTTTGAATTCATTAAAGTTTTAAACAATATTTTTTTTATAATATTAATTATTAATTATTATTTCATGAACTTTGTACAGGTTGGAGTCCCATAGACTTAATGACATGGTCTATGTCTACTACAATCTTCGATTGTGGGTGAGACAACTAGAGAAGACACCTGATACGGAAGCCATCTCATTGGATGGGATTGACACCACTGCTGAATGGAGGGTTGAGACCGAGAGGCCTCTCATGGATCCCACTGATGATTGGTTAGTGCAGGATGAGGGGGAGGAGGAGGGGGAGGAGGAGGAGCAGGAGGAGCAGGAGCAGGAGCAGGAGGAGGAGCAGGTGGAGGAGGAGGAGCAGGAGGAGGAGGTGACACCGCCTACCCGGGCTACCACTACCACCAGTAGAGGACGTGGTCTCCGTCCACCTAAGCCTCCTGTAGCTGCTACTACTAGTTCTTCAGCTTCTAGAGCACGTTAGACTCCACTGCCATTTCCACCAGCACAGGCACCAGCTTCTACATCTAGAGGGAAAGAGAAAGTTGTGCCATTTTCTCGCAAGAGGGGCAGAGGAAATCAATAGGATTAGACTTTCATTTTATTGTATATGACATTATGACATGATGAGATACATTATCATATTTTTTGTTGATATTTTGAGGCTGAGTTGGGACTCAGGACTTACTATTCAGGACATGATTCAATGTTATGTGTGATTTTAGCGCTAGAAATGATATTAAACATCTTATATATTAGTATTTTTATCATATTTATGTGTCAATGTATTTATTTTATGTTGTAGATGGTTTAGATATTAAAAAAATTGAAAAAAAATGAATATTTTTGTGCCAAACGCTTTTTTCCCGCTTTTAACGATTTTTTCCGCTTTTTTCCCGGCGCCGATTAAATCCCGCTCGCGCTTTTAACAACATTGATATATATATATATATATATATATATATATATATATATATATATATATATATATATTGTCTTAAATATTTCCTAAAGCATTCTGCTAGAATTATCAAAAATTGGAAATTAAAATTTTAATGTCTCAGACCTTTCCTAGTAGCATTATCATGCTGTTAAAATGTGCAACTAGGGCCAAATTCCACTTTGGGAAGCTCATTGACCTAAGATGATGTTTGGACAAAATTCCTCTTTTCAAGAGGACCAAAATTGACCCTGGAAGCACTGAATTCAGATAAGGAGAAATATGTTTTTGATGTCAAGCCCACAAGAGCACATTTGGTCAAGGTCAGCTTGGGGTCAAATTGGACAAATTGATCCCCCTCCAACGCATATAAATAAAGGAGACCTTCATCCTCATTTGGCACATTCATCACACACAACATTTCTTCTCTCTCCTTCATTGATTGGTTCGTACAGATCTGAGGCAGCCTATTCTTCTTCACACGTGCGAGGGTTTGGAGGCATCTTTGACATTCTGCAGCAGGACAGTTTGACTTTGATTTGACCAAGTTTCTCTCCTTGGTTTGACTCACTTTGACCAGCAAAAGTTCGATCTTGTAAGGCTGAGTTGTTTGGCACAGAAATCGAGGAAATCTGGGCAATTTGACCAGCATTGACTTCAGGGGTGACTGTTGTTTTGACTGCAAAAAATTACAGAAAACTCTCTCTTTGGACCGAGTTTCACTGGAGTTTGGAAGACTGTTTTGGGCTGACCTTAATCTACATTAAAGGCTGAATTTGACTGACTTTGACCAAGCTCAAGAGGAGGTGTCTTGACCATTGACTGCTGACTCGTTAGGGCCCATTGACTGTTGTTGACTTTACAGAATTGCAGAACTTCATCAAGTTGATCAGTCTTACATTGGTTTGGGTAATTTGCAAAAGTCAAGTCACGTTGACTTTGACTTTCATCATTGTACTCTATTGGACATTCTCTCTCTACTGAACATTTGATATTTGATAATAAGAAGGATTGATTAAAGGTTTTCCCATCTTGGGGTTTTTCCCTTACTTTAGCCAAATATTGGTGTTCTCTTGTCTTGACTTGTCTTCTACATTTATTGTTTACGTTCTATCTACAGTTACTGTCAATGTGAATTAATGGTTTATGTGATTGCTATTGGAAATTAAAGTGGAAGTGACAAAGGGCTAATAAAAGTACATTGAAGTAATTGTTGCAATCAAAGAACATACCATTGTTATCTAAAATTAACACGTGCTAGACAGCCTACAGGCTACAAGTGATTAATAATCAAATATACAGCTATACAGCCTATAGATTAATAAATAAGTAGTCTAACTAAAAGTATAAATAAAATATTTGCATTTTAGGGTTTCAAATAGGTGGTAGTTATAGTTAAATTTAATTTTAAAAAAACTATAACTCTAATGTTATTTTCTTGGGGTTCAACATGTGAGGGGTATTTGGCACAGGGTCCATTTCAGCAACATGGGATATGTTTTTGGATTTGAAGTATTTGTTTACATTGTGGATCCTACACGAATCTGGGTGGATTTGTATCCATATCTAGATTTGAAATGCAGATTCACCCTTATGTCAAATCAACAAGACATATATAGCTCAAAATTACAAACCGTGAAAAATTACATAAGAAGATGGTCCATGAGGAAAATGAATAGGTGTGCCAAGATAAATGGAAAACGGGAAAGTTACAAGAAGTGATCATCTTTACAGGGCTAAACAATAAGTATTCCCTTAAATTGTGTGCCCTGATAGGTCCACCTCCATGATGCCCACATACCAACCCTGGACATAAGAATTCCCATCAAGGCAAGGAGTTACCACGCACTAGGAGAGAAGTTAGCAGAGCCACAAAACCAAGCACCATGAAAATGAAGCTAAGAAGACTTGCCATGACCATCCACCATCGGGATTTAGGGCAGAATTTTACACTTCATTCCGCACGGCCTTACAGAACTATAACTTGCACACAAATGGCATGGTCAAAAGTTTAGGAGTACTCTTGCTGAAGGAGAGTAACAGGGCCAACCTCAAATCGATATTTCTCAACTTTTGCCTAAAAGGCTTTGCTCTTGGATTTAGGGGGATTTTATGTTGAATAATGTCACCTTTAGATGCCTTAAGACCATCATATGACCATTGAAAAATGTCCTTATATTCCCTAATCAGGTTCTCTATAGCTTTCCTTTCATTGGGAAAAGTGCTCTTTCCAATCTTGAGCACCCTAGGGCTCTAGGTTGACCTAATGTCGATTTCATACACATCCTTGAGTTAATCCTCTATTAGTTTTTTCTTATACATGTCATGCCTATTATCCCCTGACATGTGGGGTAACTAGAGGAATTTGACTCATGAATTTTATCATAGTTAATGGTTCACACAAATAGATTTTCTTCAACCAATGCTGTGATGCATATCACAATGGCCGTAGAGGACTTGTGCACATTTCAAATGACTTTGGCATGCAAAGGGTGCACCATGATTTTGCACTCATGATGAGAGCACCCCAAAGTTTCACTTGTCTACTGAGATCACATGATGATGCTTGATGTATTTATATTGCTATATCTCACATCATTTATTAGATGTAATTTGATATCATTTCTTGGGTGTATCAATAATATCATTTCATGATATATGAGTATTCCTACGAGCGCAACTAGAGATTCATTTGGGGTTGGAAGCCTATCATTTTGCTCACCAATTGCTTATAAAATCATTGCTAAGGCTTTAGCTCCAAGGATCCACTGGATTGCTAGATATGTGGTGCATCATGAGAATATTGGTTTCGCTCAGTGGAGGTTCATTCGTGACAATGTTTTTTCCACATGAAAAGCTATGGAGTGGGCTAGGGACTGCTCATTTCAAAAATTTACTTTGACAAGGCTTACGATTAGGCTGATTAATCTTTTATTTCGGAGATGCTAACCTACTTGGCATTTGGACCTCATTGTGTTGCCATAGTGAACACCCTTTCCACCAATGCTTTGACCATTGCTTTTGTCAACAATGTCTTGTACATGCAAATCTTTTTATATCAATCCATTTGTTAGGAGTTCCCTTTGGTTCCTTATATGCATTTGTTGTTGCTCTAGGTTACTTGTTGGGCATTGCCTATATTGTGAGACAAATTCAAGGTATCTACTCTTGAATTGTTCAGAGATGGTTAATAAACACATTGCAAATGGTTCCCTCCTCTTTATGGGGAATGAGAAGGATTCGAATGATGAGGCTCTTGCATGCTTGGATACACTTTTCTTTATTTCAAGCACTGTGGTCAATGCTCACAAAAAGTTTTTTGGTTAATTGGGTTGGATTCACCACTAGAATATATTCCTACAAATTAGTCTTCTATTTTCCCTAGGGTCATTGTCTAATATTTCAGTATTCCTTTTGGGGTTTGGTTTGTCATCGTTATCCATATGGGATTGGTGTCTTTGGAGGATTTAGAGCAAATTTTATGTTTGGCACCCTAAGGATCTCCCTTTTGCAAGGAAGTTGATTGTTGTTGGTCATATTCTTCAAGCTTCTGATTTATATTGTCTCTTTCTAGTTCCCTAGTAGGGTCTAGTTCTAATGACATTAGCAAATTTTGAGTGTGTACCTATCATTGCCAGTTGAGGGGCCTTCCATGGTGTACCTACCATTAGTTGAGGGGGCCTTCCATTAGTTCGATGTGATGTATGTACAATACCCAAGGATGAGGCAAGCCTCAATTTCATTAGCATTGCAACCTAGGGCACGTGAAAATTCAGAATCCCGAATCACTACTGCAACAACTGATTAAGTTCCTTCTATTTGTTAATTATTGAACAAATTATTTATTGTTTCCTACAGTAAACACCGAAACTAATACACTGCAGTCTTCACCATTTAAATTATATGTGGAAACAAGAAACTGAGCAAGAAAGAAATACACAACACATTACACTGTTATTTTTGGACAAATGTCCCCGAAAAAACCAAGTGTGGGAAAACCAGTGCAACAGCCGAGGCTTTGTATTATTAAGCAGTAGTTTTCTGAATACAATCTCTGGATGCCTTGTTGGCTATCTAGTATAGAGAATATGACTTGTTATCACTTAGAACTAAAATTGATATATGTAACTTTTCATCCTAGCCCGATGATAAAGGTCAGTGCTAGTTTATTTTTGTTTTAATTTTCTTCCCTTAGAATCTGAAGTTTTGAAGAGTTTTTGAGTCAAGTTGTTCTCAGCTCCCATTGGTTCTCCTCCATCTACCATTGTTTTATAGACACCTGTTATCTTATATCAGCCACCGTGTCTTTTTGTAATTTCGCAGCGCAATCATGATTAGGCAGTTTCGCAGCGCATCATTCAAATTTAAAACTGACCGCGCTGCGAAATCATGGATTCGTACCTTTCGCAGCGAATCTTTCCCGAACTGTCAAGTCCGTTAGGTGAGTCATAGGCCGTGTCTTCTCATGTCAGCTCATGTACCTCTCTTACCACATTTTACCACTCATTGCCACTATCACCACCACTAGATCTGTTGATACGCACAAATTATCATTCCCAAGAAAGACAACCGTGCATAAATCTTGATGATGGCCGTAAGTCTTGCATGAATGACAAATCTGCAAGGTTACATCTTGAAAGATTTTTAACGAAAAAATTTAAATTTCAAGCGAGGCTGAATTCAAATAGAAGCTGAAACACAATTCCAACTGGAGCTGGTAGTTATTGTTTGCGAGGATTTGGAAGAATCAATGGAGAAAAAGGAGCACAGATTCGGCAAACCTCTAAGGACTGAGCCTGAAGGCCTGGATATAACGTTGAGAAATGAAGAAGTGAAGAAAGCATTTAAAAAGGCCGGGTGCTGGAAGTTTTGCAAAAAGTTACAAGGAGGACACGCACAGGTAACTAAAGAATTTGCACTTAACTTCACAGGCTTGAATTCAAAAGTAGCCATGTTAGAATTGCAGGTTTCGCCAGAAGTGATATCTACTGTGACAGAGATCCCACGAGGACAAGAGGAATGGTTTAAAAACTTCAAATTTGACATGAATCCTTGTAAGGAGTTTTTGAAGGATGAATTTGTAAATGAAGATTTAAGTAAGGCAGTGCCCAGGAATTATGTCAAAGAATATTATGCTCACTTACTCACCTGCATACAGAAATATTTGACTTGTGAAGGAAGGTATAACAAGGTTTACTCTTACCATTTTAAACTCCTTTTGCATTTCACCGGGAAGGTCTCCATAGACTTACCTTTTTATCTGTTCCGTAGTTTGAGTAAGATGTGTGATAAGGTACAGCTGAGGAAAGAGGATTGTGAAACCTCTTTGTTTCATCATGGTTTGATCAAACTACTGGTTTTAGATGGGCTCCAAAAGGTAGACAGAGATTGGAATTCATTTATTTTTATGGCTGGCTTCAAAAGCCAGACTGGCCTCACTCCTCAACCTGCTAGAGATTCTACAATAGCTGAACTCCAAACAGAAGTAAGAGCTAAAAGAGTTCCAAAGTCACAAGTAAGAAAACAAGTGAAGCCACTCGTCATCCAAGATCAACCTCAGCAATCAACTAAGGAAAAAGCTCATGGTAAAAAGACTGTACCTGAAACAAGCACATCTGAAGTAGTCTCAAGGATAAGAACAAGAAGCCAGATGAATAAGGAAAAAGGTAAAGCAATAGCAGTCGAAGAAAGTCCAGTGTCCAAGGCAAGTTTAAATGACTTATTACAGGCTATTGAATTTGAGCAGTCTCTACCAGTTCAAATCGAGTTAATACAGTCAGAACAAGAAAGCACCAAGAAATCCAAGGCCTCAAAAAGGCTTAAATTTGATGAGCCAGCTGAAGAGTTCGTTTTTAAACCTAGAAGACCTATGACAAGGAGATTCCAGCAAGTACAGGAAGTACTGCCAAGAACAGAGGAAACAGGGGAAGAGACACAGAAAAACGCAGGCAAAACAGTCATCACATCTCAAGAAGATAATATAGCAGCTATAAAGAGCCAATTAGAATCAGCCAAGCATGAGATCGCCAAATTGAAGAAAGCTGCTAGAAGACATGCAGTCATACACGCAAAGTATTATAAAGCTCTATGGAAAGGGAATGAAACTGTAGAAGCCCAGTTGAATTCAGTGGTTGATGGCCATTCACAATTTCACACCTGGACAGTACCAGCGATCAAAGAAGCCAAGTACATCAGAAGGATCAATATGCAACTGAGAGCTGGGAATAAGGCTATGAAGAAACAAATTGAAGATCTGAAGGCACAGCTAAGCCAGCTTAAAGGACCTGCTAAATGAGTTTTCATTTCAAGTAAGATTTTGTTTCAAAAATTTTGACAAGTTTGCTTGATCTTATCTTTCTGAAGAAATATAAATTCCTATTTGACCTGTGGAAAGTCTAAAGAAGTTTTTGGAAATCAAGCACTTGGCTAATAAAGGTCTCAGGTTAAAAACAAGCTGTTTTAAATAACTCAGCAGTTTCGTAGCGCGTGATTTCAACGTAAATCAAGCAGTTTTGAATTATAAGCGGGAATTTTGAAAGGGAAACGTCTAAAAGGCATACAAGGCATCATCTGAAGCTATCAACAGTCAACCAGGTCAAGACAGGTGGAGAAAATATATATTCAAATCCAACTTTAAATTTTTGCCGTAAAGTGAGCATATTACCACAGTTCAGGATATATCAAACAGTTTACAAGAAACTTTTGCCTGCACACATGTACATGGGAAAAAGCTTACAACGCATCAAGGACGTGGCAGCCTACTCTATTTTGGGTAATTAAAGGATAAAGGACATGCTTATTTGCATTCGAATATTTTGGGGAAAACTAAAGACCAGTAAACATGGTAGTTTCCTATCTTTCAGGGCATTGGAAAACATGTGTCATTGAAGACAACTATGGAGCCTTGAAGACCATCACAACTAAACTAGAAGGGAACCAGATGTCAAAGAACGAGGAATCATCTTAATTAAAGCCATCATGCATGTAATATGGAGTTAGAGTCATAGTTGATTTAGATCTCTAAAAAACTCCAGTCAACACTTTGTTGTATTTATTAGTTAGTTAAAGGGTTAATAAGTGTCATTAGAAGTAGTTTTCGAATTCCCCTCATGCTGGAGGAGGAATCTCGATCAGTTAGAATAAGAGCTCTATATATAGCTGAAACAGAAATGTAATCAGGGTTGGAAAACTTTATAACAAAGCTTGTATTTGGCTTATGTAAGACTCATTTTCAGTAATATAATTTTGACTTTACTTCTCAGGATTCATGAAAGATTTCTTATGTTCAGAATGTGTGATGTTGTCCTTTTCTTAATTCTTAAAGTGGTATAGATGTATAATCACTCAGAATTCACTGAATGTGCTCTGATTTCCTGTATGCATTTATAAACTGTGTGGTCCCATATGAGTTGATGTTCTGAATGTCTAAATGTTGAATGCCCTGACTTCCATGTAAGGTTAAATTCACTGTTATATTGAGGTGTTGTTGACTCCATAAGCCCAATGGATAGTTGTTTAATGTGTTTCCAGCATTCATATTTTTCACAGTTGTTCTATAAGAGTTAGCCATCTTATCTTTTATCAAAATCATTAATCCATCAAGAGAGAGCCCTCTCAGGTTGAGGAGGCTAGGCCTCAGCCTAAAGTAGGTTTAAAATAGTTACTTAGAGTCAACCTGACCAGCAGCCTATCAGGGTCTGATTTTGAGATAACATTTTGGTGCGTCTGCCGGGAACCTGAAGATTACTCATTCCCGAAATCATGAAGCTGAACTTCTGAAGGTAGTAGGAGCTTAGGAGGTTTTCGAGGCTGCATTCTACCTTGGTGACTCCATACAATCTTAAAGTTAAAAAGGTGGCTTCGAGAGGAAGATATACAAGGAGTAATCCTGACCCAGATCCACCTACTCCTGTGGATAATCCAAACACCATCTCAAGGAGCAGGCAAAGATTTCCTGATATACCAGGTACTTCATCTGTATCAAAATCTTTGTTCCCTGAATTTTGTAGAAGTCCTGAAGATAAAATTGTAGATGATAAAATTCATGAGGTATTGTTGAGGTCTGAGAACGAAGAAGAACTTATTGGAATTATTTTAGATTTACAAAAAAGAGGCATTGATACTTCATCCTTAGTGTCACAAAAAGATAAGGAAGAGTTTTGGGAGGTTGTTACTTCAGAATTACTGTTAGAAGAAGAAGATTTGAATCAACTCAAAGAGCTTGATCCTTTTGAAGTTTTGCTCAAATCCAAAACTGGTTTACCTCTCCCAAATTGGAGTTCCTTTGTCAGTGGTTTGCAAAGTCCAAATAGTCCTTTTCGTACCAATACTTTATCTTCTGCCTCTGCTAGTCCAAATAGTCCTCAGACACTATCTCACACTAGTTCTGCTCCCACCGGTCATACAATACCTGTTATCACTGCTCCTCCATTCATTATGGCTATACCTGCTAGGTATGCTCCTCTAGCTCTCCCTGCTGTTTTACATGATCTTCCTAGCAAATATGCTGCCAGAATTCCAACATGGGGAGGAGATGAAGATATCACAGCAGAGGAACATGTGGATAGGTTCAATGATTTTGTTGACAGGGAAGAAGTGGATGATGAAGATGTAAAACTAAGATTGTTTGCTCAAACTTTCATTGGGGAAGTCAGAAAATGGTTTAAAGCCCTTAGAGCCGGAAGCATTCATAGTTGGGTAGAATTTGAAGATAGCTTTCTAAGGAAATGGGGAAACAGAACCAACCCTGTCCAAGCCCTTACCGAATACAACAATCTTAGAAGAGCTCCAGACGAAACTGTCCAAAACTTCTCTAAGAGGTTTAACAAAATATACAATTCTATTCCAGCTCATTTGAAACCTCCTGGAGCTTTGGCACAGTTGAGATATGCTGAATCATTTGATTCAGATTTCTCTCTTTTACTCAGAGAAAGGGAGTCTACCTCTCTTGCTGACATGCAAAATGATGCAATTAAGGTAGAGGTGAATATGCTTGCTGCTAAGAAATCAAAGATGGCAAAGACTAAGCTGAAGGAAGAAGAGAAACCTTCTACCTCTGCTCAAGAAGACAAGTTTGAAACAATGATGAAAACCATGGAGAAATTGATGGACCGACTAGCTCTTGGGAATGCTTCTGCTCCTCCAGCGCAGCAGGAACCTCAATTCAGGAACCCTCAGTTCAGAAGACCTCAGAATCAGCAAAGGCCAAGAGACAACAGAAATCAGCAGGCAGATCCTCCAGTGAGACCTCCCTTCCAACAAAATTTGGTAGATGAAGAAGATGAACCTGAAGTCCCTGAGGAATCAATCCATTGTTTTGATGAAGAAGTGTCAGGGATTTTCTTGACTAAGGAGGAACATGATGAGTCCAGTATGATAAAATCAGGAGAAGAGCCTTCAGATTTTTTAAAGAGCTATCAGCACGCTATCTTTGAGATGCAAAAGCAGTATAATCTTAGGAATAGAGATGTTCCTATTACAACAAACAAAGCACAGCCCAAGAAGAATACCTCAAAGGCAGTTGAAGATAAAAAGGAAAAATCAAAGGTGGTTGAAGGTAAGGATGATTCTCCTCTTGTCAAAAAGGATATTCAAATTCTTCCTCCTCCTAAAGAAATTGACAAGACTACTTCTGTTTTTAATCTTGAGAATGAGATTGCAAAAATTAAGATATCAGTTCCTTTTAATGAAATTCTCAAGGTAGACAAATACAGAAGCAAAATTGTTGAAATGCTTAATTCACAACCAGGAGTGGCTGATATCCTAAATGTACAAGAAGATAACCCTGTTATCTGCTTGGGTACAAGACTTGAGGATGAACAAAATGAAGAGTTTCCCCCTTTTTACATAAGCATTAGCATTCATGATATGACTCTACATAATGCTATGTTAGACTCAGGGGCATCACATAATCTCATGCCTAAGGTAATCATGGAAAGACTGGGGTTAGAGGTAACTAGGCCATATAAGGATTTATTTTCCTTTGATTCAAAAAGAGTCCATTGCATTGGTTTGATAAAAGATGTTGTTGTGGGGCTCACACAAATTCCAGCAAAAACAATTGTTATGGATATTGTTGTTGCAGACATTCCACCAAAGTTTGGGATGCTTCTTTCAAGGTCATGGGCAGCAAAAATCAAGGGCACAATGCAGATGGACCTTACATATGCTACCATCCCAGTGTTTGGTGAACAAAGGAGGTTGTATCGCGAGACAAGGATGGCCTACATGGTAAGCAACAAAGACAAGCCTCAGAATTTTCCTATTTATTCATGTGATATTGGTCTTGGGTCAGCTATCCTTTTCAATGAATCAGTTGCAAAAGAATCACAAGATGAATCTGCGGAAAATCAGTGTCAAGAAGGGCAGCAAGGAGATGAAAGAGACATCATGGGCTGCTAGTCATTATACTTCGATGGATCAACAGGAAAAGAAGGGGCAGGAGCTGGGATTTGGATCACTAGTCCAACTGAAGAAAGTAAGTTTCTCTCATACAAATTAAACTTTGATTGTACCAACAATATGGCTGAGTACGAATCTCTGATTTTAGGTTTGGAAGCCTTGATAAAATTGAAAGCTAGAAACATTGCTGTTTATGGAGATTCTGAATTGGTAATTAAACAAGTAGCAGGTACATATCAAACTAAGGATACAAGGATGAGAGCATACAGAAATTTAGTGTTGGAAATGTTGGAAAAATTTCAATCCTATTCTTTTAGCATCAAAACTAGAGATCAAAACTCTATTGCAGATTCTCTTGCTGTTTCGGCCAGTCTCTTTATCATTCCTAAGCACTCTTCTGAAAATTATGAAGTGGAGGTTCGCCATAGACCAGTTATACCGGATAATATCACAAATTGGCAAGTTTTTGAGGATGATCAGCATGTAAGGAACTTCATTGAATTAAAAGGAGAGTTTGAACACAATCAGATAGATCAGCAGAATATGTTAATAGAGTCAAAGGAAAGCTCTGAAGTCTTACAATTACAAAACAACTTAATTCCTAAAGGCCTCATTCCCCTTGAGAAATTATTTGATCAAAATGATGTGTTCAAAGCACCAAGACTACAAGCTAATGAAGAAGAAGTAGAAAGCTGCAATTTAGGAGACTCGGTTGTGCCTAAGATAGTCAAGATTTCAAAATTCCTTTCAGCCGATATGAAGACTAAATATGTTGAGATGATGAAAAGATTCATTGATGTTTTTGCATGGAGTTACGCTGACTTGAAACAATATGACTCTTCAATCATACATCATACCATTCCTATTAAGCAGAAGCTAAGAAGAATTAATCCTCTTCTAATGCCACTGATTGAAAAAGAAGTGAAAAAGCTCTTTGATGCTAAAATTATTGTCCCAATCAGATTCTCAAATTGGCTTGCTAACTTGGTACCAGTTAGAAAAAAGAATGGAGAAATCAGAATTTGTATAGACTTCAGGAATTTAAACAAAGCTTCATTGAAAGATAATTACCCCCTCCCCAAAATGGATTTCATTTTGCAAAACATTGTTGGTTCACAAAGGATGTCTATGCTTGATGGTTTCTCAGGGTACAATCAGATTCTTGTTCACCCAGATGATCAGGAGAAAACGGCCTTCACTACACCATGGGGAACATTCATGTATGCAAAAATGCCATTTGGCCTCATGAACGCGGGAGCCACTTTCCAGAGAGCAATGGATATTGCTTTTGCTGAAGAAAAGGACAAATCAGTGGTGGTTTATCTTGATGACATCACAGTTTTTTCAAAAAGGGAAGAAAACCACTTAAAGCACCTTGAAAAGGTCCTACTGAAGTGTAGGAGATTTGGTATTTCTCTAAACCCAACCAAAAGTATTTTCGCTCTAACTTCTGGCAAACTGCTTGGTCATATTATTTCTGAAGAAGGAATTAAGATTGATCCTAATAGAGTTAGTGCAATTCAAAAATTAGATTTACCAAGGAGTAAGAAGGAGATTCAATCATTTCTTGGGAAAGTTAACTTTGTTAGAAGATTCATTCCTAATTTTGCTGAAGTTGTCAAGAACATAACAAAGATGTTAAAGAAAGGAGCAGATTTTAAATGCACAATTGAAGCAAAGAAATCATTTGAAGAGATCAAGAAGGTACTTACTCAAGCACCAGTACTCATCAGCCCGGATTTTACCAAGGAGTTCCTTATCTTCACATTCGCTTCTGAAGACACAATTGCTGGAGTTTTATTGCAAAAGGGAAGTCAAGGTACTGAACAACCCATTTCTTTCTTTAGCAAGACATTAGCCAATGCTGAATTGAAATATAATATCTTAGAGAAACAAGCCTATGCATTGGTGAAAGCAATTAAGGATTTCAGAATCTATGTTTTACACTCTCACATTGTTGCCTACGTCCCAAATGCTGTTATAAAAGATATTCTTACACAAGCTGATCTAGATGGAAAAAGGGGAAAGTGGATAGCAAAATTGCTGGAGTATGACATTGAGATCAAACCCACAAAGTTGGTAAAGGGTCAAGGCCTAGCCAAATTGTTGACTCAGTCAAATTTGGACTGTATTGATATTAATTTAAGCACAGAAATCTCAGAAATTTCTGAAAATGAAGAGGAATTGGTCCAAATAAATGAGAAATTCTTGATCTCAGAATGGTACAAGGATATAGCATTTGTTTTGCAGCATAATAGAGCTCCTGATAATCTTTCAAAATCCAAAGCTCGGTTTACCAAATTGAAATCTCTCAGATATTTTGTGTATGACCAAAATATGTTTTGGAAAGATGCAGGAGGAATATTATTAAACTGCCTCATTGAAGAAGAAGCTGATAAAGTAATTGATGAGTTTCATAAAGGGGATTGTGGAGGACATCACTATTGGAAAGCCACTGCAAACAAGGTCTTGAGAGCTGGCTATTTTTGGCCAACTATGTTTAGAGATATCTATAAAAAGATAGCCACATGCCATGAATGTCAAGTGTTTGAAGGAAAGAGAAAGCTTATGCCAATGCCCTTGGTTCCTATTTATGTTGAAGCACCTTTCCAGCAGTGGGGATTAGACTTTATAGGGGAAATCCATCCTCCTTCATCAGGACAACATCGCTGGATTCTCACAGCCACCGATTACTTTACAAAATGGATAGAAGCAATACCCACAAGGCAAACAAATGATTCAGTGATTATTTCTTTCTTAGAAAATAATATATTATCAAGATTTGGTTGCCCAATCAAGATCATTACAGACAATGCTCAAGCTTTCAAGTCCAAAAGGATGATTAATTTTTGTCATCAGTATCACATCTCCCTTGGACATTCCACTGCTTATTATCCACAGGGAAATGGTTTGGCTGAGTCATCAAACAAGAGCCTTGTGAGAATCATTAAGAAGCTGCTGCAAGAAAATAAAAAACCATGGCATTTGAAACTGAGATATGCTCTGTGTTGACCACTACAGGTCAACTACCCATGCAGTACACCCCCTTTTTCTTTGCAAGAAAGGGGCAGCACCTGATCAGCGTGTCCGTGCCATCCAGCAGTCATCAGCAGCTTGATCAATCTAATTGTAAACCCAGTCTGCATGTATTAATTGTAAATAATCTTAGCAGATATGAGTCGTGTATGTGAATTGCCTAGGTGGACCTAACTTTCTAGTGGTAATCTACGTCCCGGAAGGTTTTTCGTCTCACCGATCCATGGATCGGCAGAGTTTTCCTTCAAACCTGACCCCAAAGCCGGGATGGATTTTGTCATTGGAATTTTAGGAGAATCCTAGTGTGTTGATCTGCTAGATTATAGTTGTGTCGCAGAACTGGGTGATTTGTGAAGGTCTAAGATGTAAATTTGTAAAAGTCATCATGAAATGTGTCTTGAGGGTCGAAAAATGTTGTAAATCCCCTCATGAGTCCTAACTCCTAGGTCCTAGGTGATGTTTCCGAAGGCTTAGTTCGATGATCCATTTTAAAATGAATTAAGAAATTAAAAAATGAATAAAAATAATAAAATAAATAAAAATTAAAAAATGAAATAAATAAAAAATAATAAAAAATTAAAAAAATAAAGCAAAAACCCTAACTAATAAAATAATAATATTTTAAGTGAATAAATCGACGGATGAGATCAAGAGATGTCTTGATCCTCATCAACAGTCGAGATCATTTCTACATGGATCACTCGAACTAGCCGTTGGGATCATTTCCTTTAAATAGGGTGTTAGGGGTCATTTCAGACAATTGGATCTGTGAGTCTAAGACTGAAGAAGCTCTCTTGTAAATCTGTTTCTGGTTAATAAAAGAAGACTTTGGGGTCCATATCTTGCTGGTGTTACTCTCTTGAAATGCTGTGAGATTGTTTAATTTTCTGCATATTTTCTTTTCAGCCATTAATAATAGCTTTTTTGTAGAGTATTGTGGGCACAGGTATCTTGTTCACATACTAGGGTTTGGGTGCTGTTAGGGTTTCTGAAGTAATGGCAGGTATCTCCATTACTTCCTGAGATCTAGCAGCATTTTTGCCCTCTTTATTGACGGTTGTTTTGAGCTGTGCAGAAAACATCATTGAAGGAAATTTTGTGGGCGTTCGGGGAAGTTCTCAGCTGAACCAGCCAACTCCCACAAGCATTTTTTGATGAGCCCAGTTGGATTTGATCCTGGGTCTATCATTCGGTTTATTTATCTGATTTGCATGAGATATTTTCTGAAGTTTTTCACAGTGAAAACCTCAAATTTTTATTCTTAAAATATTTTCTGTGCTTACTGCTAAATCTGGCTGTTAAGGGGCCCAAGAATCTGTAAATTGATCAGCTGTTCTAGGGTTTCAAATTTTTCATTAGGGTTTTGAATTTGGTTTTATGTACATATTATTTTGGGAGATTTTATCATTTTAGATTGCAGGCCTTAGATAATTTCTTTTTGCAGGTTCCCTGTTTCGGCTCTCAAGGGTTTAAAATTTTTGCCATCATATCTGAGAAATCTTCGTGGGATTGCAAGATCATTATCCGTCGTCTGAGTCTGGAAACTGCAGGCTCTAAAAATATTATAATCTGCTGTCAACCGTCTGCTTATCTCCAAACAACTCACGGGTTTGCATGAGGAGATTTCTGGACGCGCATATTTTCTCATCACTGTCAGTCCCTTGGAAGCTGCACACTTCAGGTTGATTAAAAGATTCACGTAAATGCCTGGCATAACTTGTGAAAAAGTCAGATAAGAGGTGCAGTGGCAGCTTTCGACATGATCAATCATTTCGATCCGTCAACAAATCTGATCCAAAACCGAAATCGTTCAATGAAAGAATCGCTCAGATTGTTTGAGTATGTGTTCATCGTTTGTGCCTGAGCTTAGTCACGATCCCTTCCGTCATTCGCAAGCAAGCCGCACAGGTATAATATAAAATCGATTCATGCATTTTACCGCCGTCGACTGTGAAGATCCGCTGTCGCTAGCTTGTCCCGGTCGAGGGATTATCTTTCCACGTCACATTCTCATTTCACCAACGCCCTGTAAGAAGGAGATATCACCTGGTTACACATTTGAAATATCTGCGTGCGTGGTGAGGAACCGAAGCTGGAATCGAGTCTTTTCATGCCGCCGACAGGTCGAAATCTTTCCAGCTATCGGTCGAAGGTTTTAGTTCATCACCGCAGGAAGAATCAATTCATCGCCGCAGGTAATAGCAGATGTCACGCTGCTCAGGTAATAACATAAATCCCTTTCGAATTTTGCTGAGGTAGATCACGTGGTTTCAGTTTCGATTTATTTTGGATTTCTTTTAAATAGCGTAAGTCTGCCTGAGGCTATGAGGAGAGTTTCGAACTGGTTACTTCCTCCGCCGTCTTCGTAGCTGTCTGCGATTCATCTTTGGGCGTGATCAGGAGAGTAGGGTTGCGTTTTTTTCGGTTTTGATTTTTTTTTCTTTGGGTATGCGTAGTATCGTATTTCGTTCTAGACGTAAGCATATGTATATTTTATGTATAGTTTTGTTTTTATATTTTAATTGGTGTTTAGATTTTAACTATTGTTAGATTTTAATTTTTAGTTCTTTTTTTAATTGTTATAATAAATCGTTCTCCTTCTCTTTTTAGGATTTTTCTAATGTAAAAAAATTAATAAAAAAATAAAAAGATTTATTTTTTGGCTTAGTTAAGTTTTAGATTAATTTTTTTTTAATCTTAGGTTTTGTTTTTATATTTTTAGATTTTAATTTATTTTTACTTTAAGTTTGGTTTTATTTAGATTTTAAAATAGTTTTAAATTTTGTTATAAAAAATCAAAAAATGTTTTTGTTAGATTTTTTAATTTTAATTTAATTTTTAGTTTAGTTTGGTTTTAAAAATTTTCATAAAAAAAAAAAAAAAAGAAAGAAAGAGAAATTCGTTTTTCTTTTAAAAATTTGAAAAAATATAAAAATTTCGTGGAAAATTTATTTTTGCCAGATTCAGTTGTTTTCATGTTATATCTTTCATGCTGAATTTTCGAGTCGAGATGCGAAATCGATATCTGGTTAATGGTTTATGATTCGTGGTGGTTTAGAGCATTCATTTTTTTGGTTGCTGGATATCATTTTGGTCATTCTAAGAGCATTGTGATTTAGCTGATGATAGATGATTGCTGTTCATGGTTCATGTTTCTATATCATTTAACAAGTAATCGTTTTTACAACAATCTCTTAAGGCACTGGTCTGCTAAATTAATCAAATCCATCGAGTGCTTTTCATATCGTGTCTCGTGTCTCCCAACCAACTGGTCGACAGTTGGTCTCATCATCTCACAGGGACTACCCCCCTTAGCCGCGGGAGACAGGCTTAAACGGAGGGATCGGGGATCAGAGTGACAGCCCCCGGTCTGAGCGTTGTCGTGTCAATCTGCGCGACAACATTTTTTGGCGCCGTTGCCGGGGATAGAGTTTTTCTGTCCTTGGTGTTTCATCATCTTTTCATCATTCATCGTTCATCTGTCTATCATTCGTTTGAGCTGGCAACGACAACATTTTTGACGCTGTTGCCGGGGAAATTGTTTTCTCGGTGTTCCAACGACAATCATTTTTCTCATTTCTTATCTCTTCATCTGGCCTGGCAACGCCAACATTTTTTGGCGCCGTTGCCGGGGAATACTTTATTCTCGGTGTTTCAAACGACATTCATCTTCTCATCTCTCATCTCTCAGTTGAGCTGGCAGATTCAATATTTTTGGCATCTTTTCATCCCATATCAGCAGCATCTCTTGGGTTTGTTTCTTGTTTGGGTGGCGACTCCATTTTCTCATTTTTCCCAGACAAGAAGCCTCCTGCATATCTGTTTGTTGATTACTTCTTGGATCTTAGAATCAGATTTATTGTTCAAGTGGCGACTCCACTTCTTTCATCTCTTGATTTTCTTGAGCAGAGATCTAGTTCTATCATTCATCTAATCCCTTATCATTCATCATGGATTATTCATTTAAGCCATGTCGTTTTACTGAACGTCTCCATGATTTTCCGGAAGATGCCATTCCTAAGTTACCTATGTTCTCGGGTGGTGATCCAATCGCTGTTAGAAGGCATCTAGTCTTGTTTACTCGCATCATGATCATATACTGTAGATCCCCTCAGTTTAATCATGAAGATATCAAAATGCGCCTATTTGTCCTTTCTTTAGAAGATGATGCTTTGAATTGGTTTAACAATTTTCCAAAGGAATCTTTCACTTCTTTAGAAGACATTGTCGATGCTTTTAAAAATAGATATGGTTATCCAAACAGCTTGCCTTCTGCCTCTAAAATTGTGCAACAGAATGAAAGTAATTTGATAAGCGGTCCAGCTGAAAGATCCCAAGACGATTCATCATGTCAGAATGTGTCATCCACCGGAAATATTGCAGATCAAGTTCATGATAGTGAAAAATCAGGGACAAATGACAATGAAAGGGAAGAGCAAAAGCAAATTTTACGAGATCTAATGATGCTGGTGAGAAATATGGAAATCAATCAAACTAATTATGTCAATGATGTGAAAACTTTATGCACCCACCTGGAAAAACGTAATAGGGAGATTGAGGTCACGCAAAATCAGCATGCTAAGGAAATTGAGGCCATAAAAACTAAGTATGAAACAGAAATTGGAAACATGCATAGCAAGATGTCAGTCTTAGAGGAAAATATGGTGACCATGAAAGCTGATCATGATAGGGAAATGGACTCTATGCAAAACAATTTATTAACTATGGATGAGGAAATGACTATCATGACGTTCAATCATAACAATCAGTTGGCTGACATGCAAGCGAATCATGAAGAAGAAATAAATTTCATGCAACATTGCTTGATGAACATAAAGGAAGAAAACGATAAAGTAATAAAAGATATGCAAGAACACCAAGCCAGACAAATCAATGCTATAAAGGTTGAACACTCTAGTCAGATGGATGCCATTAGAATACAGGTTCAAAGGTTTCAGCAATTGGAAGATGAAAGAAACCAGGTGACATCAACAGATCAGGAGCCTTCTCATTTGTCACAACAAGTTCCATCTTATTATGAGGAGGTCATTGGTTCAATTGAAAGATGGTTAATTGAAGGTGATCCGGATAGACTTAAGAATGATAAAGATCAGATGCGGGCCAAAGAAAGACATATCACGCATACTTCATCTGATAGCTTTGAAACAGAAAGTTCCAGGTCATCAGTAATTCAACCTACCAGAAAGAAAAAGCGTAAGAGAAAGAAAATAAGAAGAAGATTTGACGCATCAGACGACTGTGAGCAGCTTGATTTTCGGATAGGAAAAAGTCCTACCATATGCAAAATTGGACATGGCACATCCGACAAGCAGCGGACAGATTTGCCTGAAAGCAGGCAAATGCTCAGTATGCACTATATTGAACACATCTGATGCCGTAGGGCATCCTTTGTATCGTATTTCTAACCCTACTCCTTGTTTTTTCCGCATTTTCGTTTCTGCTTTAGATAGTTAATAAATGAAGAGCTTTTATCTTTATTGTGTTTAATGTATATGCTGATTTTTGGATGGACGCTACTTATTTTTGTGTTGTATGGATGCAGATTCTGGATTCTCACATTCCTACAAGCAGCAACGTGTCCCCAAGTAGAGCCAGATGTTGACCACTACAGGTCAACTACCCATGCAGTACACCCCCTTTTTCTTTGCAAGAAAGGGGCATCACCTGATCAGCGTGTCCATGCCATCCAGCAGTCATCAGCAGCTTGATCAATCTAATTGTAAACCCAGTCTGCATGTATTAATTGTAAATAATCTTAGCAAATATGAGTCGTGTATGTGAATTGCCTAGGTGGACCTAACTTTCTAGTGGTAATCTACGTCCCGGAAGGTTTTTCGTCTCACCGATCCATGGATCGGCAGAGTTTTCCTTCAAACCTGACCCCAAAGCCGGGATGGATTTTGTCATTGGAATTTTAGGAGAATCCTAGTGTGTTGATCTGCTAGATTATAGTTGTGTCGCAGAACTGGGTGAGTTGTGAAGGTCTATGTTAAAGGAGTTTTCTCCCTTAAGATGTAATTTGTAAAAGTCATCATGAAATGTGTCTTGAGGGTCGAAAAATGTTGTAAATCCCCTCATGAGTCCTAAGTCCTAGGTCCTAGGTGATGTTTCCGAAGGCTTAGTTCGATGATCCATTTTAAAATGAATTAAGAAATTAAAAAATGAATTAAAATAATAAAATAAATAAAAAATAATAAAAAATTAAAAAAATAAAGCAAAAACCCTAACTAATAAAATAATAATATTTTAAGTGAATAAATCGACGGATGAGATCAAGAGATGTCTTGATCCTCATCAACGGTCGAGATCATTTCTACATGGATCACTCGAACTAGCCATTGGGATCATTTCCTTTAAATAGGGTGTTAGGGGTCATTTCAGACAATTGGATCTGTGAGTCTAAGACTGAAGAAGCTCTCTTGTAAATCTGTTTCTGGTTAATAAAAGAAGACTTTGGGGTCCATATCTCGCTGGTGTTACTCTCTTGAAATGCTGTGAGATTGTTTAATTTTCTGCATATTTTCTTTTCAGCCATTAATAATAGCTTTTTTGTAGAGTATTGTGGGCACAGGTATCTTGTTCACATACTAGGGTTTGGGTGCTTTTAGGGTTTCTGAAGTAATGGCAGGTATCTCCATTTACTTCCTGAGATCTAGCAGCATTTTTGCCCTCTTTATTGACGGTTGTTTTGAACTGTGCAGAAAACATCATTGAAGGAAATTTTGTGGGCGTTCGGGGAAGTTCTCGGCTGAACCAGCCAACTCCCACAAGCATTTTTTGCTGAGCCCAGTTGGATTTGATCCTGGGTCTATCATTCGGTTTATTTATCTGATTTGCATGAGATATTTTCTAAAGTTTTTCACAGTGAAAACCTCAAATTTTTATTCTTAAAATATTTTCTGTGCTTACTGCTAAATCTGGCTGTTAAGGGGCCCAAGAATCTGTAAATTGATCAGCTGTTCTAGGGTTTCAAATTTTTCATTAGGGTTTTGACTTTGGTTTTATGTACATATTATTTTGGGAGATTTTATCATTTTAGATTGCAGGCCTTAGATAATTTCTTTTTGCAGGTTCCCTGTTTCGGCGCTCAAGGGTTTAAAATTTTTGCCATCGTATCTGAGAAATCTTCGTGGGATTGCAAGATCATTATTCGTCGTCTGAGTCTGGAAACTGCAGGCTCTAAAAATATTATAATCTGCTATCAGCCGTCTGCTTATCTCCAAACAGCTCACGGGTTTGCATGAGGAGATTTCTGGACGCGCATTTTACTCATCACTGTCAGTCCCTTGGAAGCTGCACGCTTCAGGTTGATTAAAAGATTCACGTGAAAGTGGTTGCTGCAAGCAAATGCCTGGCATAACTTGTGAAAAAGTCAGATAAGAGGTGCAGTGGCAGCTTTCGACATAATCAATCATTTTGATCCGTCAACAAATCTGATCCAAAACCGAAATCGTTCAATGAAAGAATCGCTCAGATTGTTTGAGAATGTGTTCATCGTTTGTGCCTGAGCTTAGTCACGATCCCTTTCGTCATTCGCAAGCAAGCCGCACAAGTATAATATAAAATTGATTTATGCATTTTACCGCCGTCGACTGTGAAGATCCGCTGTCGAGGGATTATCTTTCCACGTCACATTCTCATTTCACCAGCGCCCTATAAGAAGGAGATATCACCTGGTTACACATTTGAAATATCTGCGTGCGTGGTGAGGAACCGAAGCTGGAATCGAGTCTTTTCATGCCGCCGACAGGTCGAAATCTTTCCAGCTATCGGTCGAAGGTTTTAGTTCATCACCGCAGGAAGAATCAATTCATCGCCGCAGGTAATAGCAGATGTCACGCTGCTCAGGTAATAACATAAATCCCTTTCGAATTTTGCTGAGGTAGATCACGTGGTTTCAGTTTCGATTTATTTTGGATTTCTTTTAAATAGCGTAAGTCTGCTTGAGGCTATGAGGAGAGTTTCGAACTGGTTACTTCCTCCGCCGTCTTCGTAGCTGTCTGCGATTCATCTTTGGGCGTGATCAGGAGAGTAGGGTTGCGTTTTTTTCGGTTTTGATTTTTTCTTTGGGTATGCGTAGTATTGTATTTCGTTCTAGACGTAAGCATATGTATATTTTATGTATAGTTTTGTTTTTATATTTTAATTGGTGTTTAGATTTTAACTATTGTTAGATTTTAATTTTTAGTTCTTTTTTTAATTGTTATAATAAATCATTCTCCTTTTCTTTTTAGGATTTTTCTAATGTAAAAAAATTAATAAAAAATAAAAAGATTTATTTTTTGGCTTAGTTAAGTTTTAGATTAATTTTTTTTAATCTTAGGTTTTGTTTTTATATTTTTAGATTTTAATTTATTTTTACTTTAAGTTTGGTTTTATTTAGATTTTAAAATAGTTTTAAATTTTGTTATAAAAAAATCAAAAAATGTTTTTGTTAGATTTTTTAATTTTAATTTAATTTTTAGTTTAGTTTGGTTTTAAAAATTTTCATAAAAAAAAAAAAAAAAAAAGAAAAAGAAATTCGTTTTTCTTTTAAAAATTTGAAAAAATAAAAAAATTTCGTGGAAAATTTATTTTTGCCAGATTCAGTTGTTTCATGTTATATCTTTCATGCTGAATTTTCGAGTCGAGATGCGAAATCGATATCTGGTTAATGGTTTATGATTCGTGGTGGTTTAGAGCATTCATTTTTTTGGTTGCTGGATATCGTTTTGGTCATTCTAAGAGCATTGTGATTTAGCTGATGATAGATGATTGCTGTTCATGGTTCATGTTTCTATATCATTTAACAAGTAATCGTTTTTACAACAATCTCTTAAGGCACTGGTCTGCTAAATTAATCAAATCCATCGAGTGCTTTTCATATCGTGTCTCGTGTCTCTCAACCAACTGGTCGACAGTTGGTCTCATCATCTCACAGGGACTACCCCCCTTAGCCGCGGGAGACAGGCTTAAACGGAGGGATCGGGGATCAGAGTGACAGCCCCCGGTCTGAGCGTTGTCGTGTCAATCTGCGCGACAACACTCTGTGGGCTGACCGGATTTGCACAAAGAGGTCCATTGGAACATCACCATATGAGCTAGTATATGGGGCAGAGGCTATATTTCCAACATCCCTTGGAGTACCAGTAATGAAGTTGATTCAAGGACTAGAAGAAGAACCAAATGCCATACAACGAAGGATTAATCAGCTAATAGCTTTGCAAGAGAAAAGAAATGAGGTGTTTGACAGTCATCAACAAAACCAGAACAGGATCAAGAGAGCATTTGACAAAAAGATCAAAGAAGTTACATTCCAGATCCATGATAAAGTCTTGAAATGGGAAGCTAGAATTGAAGAGAAAGGTAAACATGGTAAATTTGAAAATTTGTGGAAAGGGCCATATCAAATTTCTGCTTTCCATGGGAATAACACCTACATTCTACAAGAGATTGATGGAACACCGTATGCTGGAGGACCTGTTAATGGCAGGTTCCTAAAGCATTACAATTGATTAAATCTCTGCCAAGTTTCTCACAACATTGTACATAACCATTTTATTAGTCTTTCTTTGTTGCAAATAAATGACAAGCTGAACAGGAAGCTCAAGCCCGAGGTGAAGGCTCACAAAGCTAGAAAAGGATGATTGTCAACTCCATCTATGTTTTCATAGATTGGACAAAGCACTAGACATACGAGTTCTTAGTGTACTATAGGAGCACACTATCCCAAGTGGAGCCACTGTTATCACTTAGAACTAAAATTGATATATGTAACTTTTCATCCTAGCCCGATGATAAAGGTCAGTGCTAGTTTATTTTTGTTTTAATTTTCTTCCTTTAGAATCTGAAGTTTTGAAGAGTTTTTGAGTCAAGTTGTTCTCAGCTCCCATTGGTTCTCCTCCATCTACCATTGTTTTATAGCCACCTGTTATCTTATATCAGCCACCGTGTCTTTTTGTAGTTTCGCAGCGCAATCATGATTAGGTAGTTTCGCAGCGCATCATTCAAATTTAAAACTGACCGCGCTGCGAAATCATGGATTCGTACCTTTCGCAGCGAATCTTTCCCGAAATGTCAAGTCCGTTAGGTGAGTCATAGGCCGTGTCTTCTCATGTCAGCTCATGTACCTCTCTTACCACATTTTACCACTCATTGCCACTATCACCACCACTAGATCTGTTGATACGCACAAATTATCATTCCCAAGAAAGACAACCGTGCATAAATCTTGATGATGGCCGTAAGTCTTGCATGAATGACAAATCTGCAAGGTTACATCTTGAAAGATTTTTAACGAAAAAATTTAAATTTCAAGCGAGGCTGATAATCAAGCGAGGCTGAATTCAAATAGAAGCTAAAACACAATTCCAACCGGAGCTGGTAGTTATTGTTTGCGAGGATTTGGAAGAATCAATGGAGAAAAAGGAGCACAGATCCAGCAAACCTCTAAGGACTGAGCCTGAAGGCCTGGATATAACGCTGAGAAATGAAGAAGTGAAGAAAGCATTTAAAAAGGCCGGGTGCTGGAAGTTTTGCAAAAAGTTACAAGGAGGACACGCACAGGTAACTAAAGAATTTGCACTTAACTTCACAGGCTTGAATTCAAAAGTAGCCATGTTAGAATTGCAGGTTTCGCCAGAAGTGATATCTACTGTGACAGATATCCCACGAGGACAAGAGGAATGGTTTAAAAACTTCAAATTTGACATGAATCCTTGTAAGGAGTTTTTGAAGGATGAATTTGTAAATGAAGATTTAAGTAAGGCAGTGCCCAAGAATTATGTCAAAGAATATTATGTTCACTTACTCACCTGCATACAGAAATATCTGACTTGCGAAGGAAGGTATAACAAGGTTTACTCTTACCATTTTAAACTCCTTTTGCATTTCACCGGGAAGGTCTCCATAGACTTACCTTTTTATCTGTTCCGTAGTTTGAGTAAGATGTGTGATAAGGTACAGCTGAGGAAAGAGGATTGTGAAACCTCTTTGTTTCATCATGGTTTGATCAAACTACTGGTTTTAGATGGGCTCCAAAAGGTAGACAGAGATTGGAATTCATTTATTTTTATGGCTGGCTTCAAAAGCCAGACTGGCCTCACTCCTCAACCTGCTAGAGATTCTACAATAGCTGAACTCCAAACAGAAGTAAGAGCTAAAAGAGTTCCAAAGTCACAAGTAAGAAAACAAGTGAAGCCACTCGTCATCCAAGATCAACCTCAGAATCAACTAAGGAAAAAGCTCATGGTAAAAAGACTGTACCTGAAACAAGCACATCTGAAGTAGTCTCAAGGATAAGAACAAGAAGCCAGATGAATAAGGAAAAAGGTAAAGCAATAGCAGTCGAAGAAAGTCCAGTGTCCAAGGCAAGTTTAAATGACTTATTACAGGCTATTGAATTTGAGCAGTCTCTACCAGTTCAAATCGAGTTAATACAGTCAGAACAAGAAAGCACCAAGAAATCCAAGGCCTCAAAAAGGCTTAAATTTGATGAGCCAACTGAAGAGTTCGTTTTTAAACCTAGAAGACCTATGACAAGGAGATTCCAGCAAGTACAGGAAGTACTGCCAAGAACAGAGGAAACAGGGGAAGAGACACAGAAAAACGCAGGCAAAACAGTCATCACATCTCAAGAAGATAATATAGCAGCTATAAAGAGCCAATTAGAATCAGCCAAGCATGAGATCGCCAAATTGAAGAAAGTTGCTAGAAGACATGCAATCATACACGCAAAGTATTATAAAGCTCTATGGAAAGGGAATGAAACTGTAGAAGCCCAGTTGAATTCAGTGGTTGATGGCCATTCACAATTTCACACCTGGAACCAGCGATCAAAGAAGCCAAGTACATCAGAAGGATCAATATGCAACTGAGAGTTGGGAATAAGGCTATGAAGAAACAAATTGAAGATCTGAAGGCACAGCTAAGCCAGCTTAAAGGACCTGCTAAATGAGTTTTCATTTCAAGTAAGATTTTGTTTCAAAAATTTTGACAAGTTTGCTTGATCTTATCTTTCTGAAGAAATATAAATTCCTATTCGACCTGTGGAAAGTCTAAAGAAGTTTTTGGAAATCAAGCACTTGGCTAATAAAGGTCTCAAGTTAAAAACAAGCTGTTTTAAATAACTCAGCAGTTTCGTAGCGCGCTACGAAACTGCTGAAAGTGATGATTTCAACGTAAATCAAGCAGTTTTGAATTATAAGCGGGAATTTTGAAAGGGAAACGTCTAAAAGGCATACAAGGCATCATCTGAAGCTATCAACAGTCAACCAGGTCAAAACAGGTGGAGAAAATATATATTCAAATCCAACTTTAAATTTTTGCCGTAAAGTGAGCATATTACCACAGTTCAGGATATATCAAACAGTTTACAAGAAACTTTTGCCTGCACACATGTACATGGGAAAAAGCTTACAACGCATCAAGGACGTGGCAGCCTGCTCTATTTTGGGTAATTAAAGGATAAAGGACATGCTTATTTGCATTCGAATATTTTGGGGAAAACTAAAGACCAGTAAACAGGGGTAGTTTCCTATCTTTCAGGGCATTGGAAAACATGTGTCATTGAAGACAACTATGGAGCCTTGAAGACCATCACAACTAAACTAGAAGGGAACCAGATGTCAAAGAACGAGGAATCATCTTAATTAAAGCCATCATGCATGTAATATGGAGTTAGAGTCATAGTTGATTTAGATCTCTAAAAAACTCCAGTCAACACTTTGTTGTATTTATTAGTTAGTTAAAGGGTTAATAGGTGTCATTAGAAGTAGTTTTCGAATTCCCCTCATGCTGGAGGAGGAATCTCGATCAGTTAGAATAAGAGCTCTATATATAGCTGAAACAAAAATGTAATCAGGGTTGGAAAACTTTATAACAAAGCTTGTATTTGGCTTATGTAAGACTCATTTTCAGTAATATAATTCTGACTTTACTTCTCAGGATTCATGAAGGATTTCTTATGTTCAGAATGTGTGATGTTGTCCTTTTCTTAATTTTTACAGTGGTATAGATGTATAATCACTCAGAATTCACTGAATGTGCTATGATTTCCTGTATGCATTTATAAACTGTGTGGTCCCATATGAGTTGATGTTCTGAATGTCTAAATGTTGAATGCCCTGACTTCCATGTAAGGTTAAATTCACTGTTATATTGAGGTGTTGTTGACTCCATAAGCCCAATGGATAGTTGTTTAATGTGTTTCCAGCATTCATATTTTTCACAGTTGTTCTATAAGAGTTAGCCATCTTATCTTTTATCAAAATCATTAATCCATCAAGAGAGAGCCCTCTCAGGTTGAGGAGGCTAGGCCTCAGCCTAAAGTAGGTTTGAAATAGTTACTTAGAGTCAACCTGACCAGCAGCCTATCAGGGTCTGATTTTGAGATAACATGACTGACAGAAGATTAGTGAGAAATACCTCACACTATCGCTGGCGATCCTGGCTGATCCAACCATAGAATGGCTTGTCCCTTGCTACCTCTACGCTGGCTCTGTGCAATCACTGCATAGGCCCAACGTCACAACTTCTAGGGACAACATCACCCCTTTTGGTGATCGATTTGCCTCTGAGATTTCGATTTTGTCTTCCCAGTCTCACACCCCAGCGTCCGGCTTTCAAAATTGATGTCTCCAGCAAAAATACAAATCTCCTCAAGAATCTGCATTGCCTTTGTGTCAACCTATGTTGCCCACGATATCCTCTTCGCTGCCTCTCCCAGATTTCTCTCTGTCTCCTCTAATGAGTATTCCTAGATCAGGGAAAATCTCCAACTGCAACTATCCCTGCTCCTCACTGCAAGAAATCTTTTCGAATCTCATTGGCAACTGTTGGGTCACGCTCTTCAGAAATTCGATCTCTGATCTCTCACTCGATATGTGTGGGAATTTCTAAACTGAAATTTTATCACTGCAACAACTGATTTATTTCACCTACTTATTATTCTCAACAAGATATTTACGAAATTTCTTCAACAAATATTAAAATAAATTCTACAGTAGTTATCACACAATTACCCAGAGAAAAAATACATGCACAAGAATCAATCACATCGACACAGTTATTTTTGGACAATTGTTCCCGGAAAAACCCAGTGCGGGAAAACCGGTGCAACAGATGAGGGCTTTATTAATCTTCCACAACAATTTCTTTTACAAGGAATGATTTTACAAAGAAACTGAAAGAAAACACCTGAGACTTTCCCTCTGAGACCATCAGACACTTTGGAGACCCTGCTCCCACTTCTGCGTCATCCCTGCGTCACTCTGATTGACCCAATGTGGCTTTGAGTGGCTCTGAGTCAACTTGCGTAGGCTCTGTGTCTCTCCTCTGGACTACATCTCTCTTTCTACATTGTCTTCCATTGCCCCTACGTCACCTCCTCCTTAATCACTACCAGCTGTTGAAGCCCTCCTCTTCCTCCACCCTGCAATTCCCTCTGAAATCGATCTCCTCTTCCTTGAGAATCGAATTTCCTTGAGATACTGAGTATCTGCCAGTGTATCTCCAAATGACCCTCAAGTCTTCTCTTATACTTTTCTTGTTGATGAATCAACGACCGAGATTAAGTCCCTAATCAACGGCTAAGATTAAAACAGACTTGATCCTTGTCTCTTAGAAGCTTCTCATCCTTATCTTTATTAATACCCATTAATATTTTTATTTTCCTAAGTTTAGACTTAGGAACCCATTAAAAATATTAATTATTTTAATAACTCCTCATTTGGATGGAATTTCTCAAAACAATTTCTAGGTCTTGGAGATCTCATGTGCCTTAGTCTCTCCTCCAAATTTCAAGGCTAGAGAACATCCGATGCTACCAAAAGATCAACACTCCATCTTAGCAAGGAATGTGCTCTAGCAATGTTTCACCATAGAAACATCACACTGATCTTCCGCATCGATACATGTGCTGATGCTTGGCTTGCTGCCTCACATCCCCTGCACTATTGCTTCCTGTACTGTTGCCCATGACACTACCACTACGTCTGCTGCTCCTGTACTGCAACTCCCTCTCAACCTGCTGCCCATAACACAGCCGGTGCTAACTGCTACACTGCAACTACTTATCCATTATTGAAATGGATTCTTTACCATCCCCATCTTCTCCCTGAAATCAACAAACTTTGTTCTTCCTAGAGCCTTGGTGAGGATGTCTGCCATCTGTTCTCTTGTAGGAGTGTACCTCAACTTTACTACCCCTCGTTGGACACAGTCTTTGACAAAGTGACACCTGATATCAATGTGTTTCGACCGATCATGAAATACTGGATTCTTAGAGAGCTTGATTCAACTCTGATTATCACACATGATCCTAGTCGCTTCCGTCCTTCTCCTGAAGAGATTCACAAGCAATTTCCTAAGCCATATGGCTTCGCATGAAGCTGTGCTAGCTGCCATATATTCTGCTTCAGTTGAGCTCAAAGCCACAAATTTTTGTTTCCTACTGCACTAGGAGGTCATTCCTGATCCAATGTTGAAACATGACCTAGTTGTACTTTTCTGATCTACTGAACTTCCAGCCCAATCTGCGTCAGTGAACCCAATCAACCTGATGTCATTGCCTCTGGTGTACAATAGTCCATGCTCGACTATTCCTTGTATATACCTGAGAACATGTTTCGTTGCTACCCAGTGCGCCCTCTTAGGTTCTACGATGAACTGACTGAAGGTGTTGACAAGCGTAACAAATGTCTGGCTTGGTATTGACGAAATACATCAAGGACCCTATAAGCCGCCTGTACAAGGTGGGATCAACATCTTTATCTTCTAATGCATCAATCTTCTTCTCGTTGGTGATCATTGGAGTAGCCATAGGTCTACAGTCCCGCGTCCTGAATCTCTTCAAGAGTTATGTAGCATATCTCCCTTGTCCTAGGAAGATCTCACCCTTCTGCTGCCAAACTTCCAACCCCAGAACATAATGCATCTGTCCCAAATCCTTCATGTCGAATTATGTGGCTAGGTTCTTCTTGCAGTCTATGGTGAGCCTGGATGACCTTGTCAAGAAGAGATCATCCACATATAACACTAGGATTAGAGGCTCATTCTCTAGAACCAGATAGTAGAGATTAGGGTCTGCGTTACTCTTGACGAACCCCATCTTCTGCAAGTAGCCATCAATTTGACCATACCATGCCCTAGGTGCTTGTTTCAGCCCATACAAGGCTTTCTTTAACCTGCATACATGAGATTTCTTCTCATGTGTCTCAAAACCTTCTGGTTGTTCGATGTATACTTCCTCTTCTATTACCTTGTTCAAGAATGCCATCTTGACATCCATATGATGAATCTCCCACCCCATCTGTGCTGCAAGAGATATCACAGTCCTAATAGAAGTATACCTGGCTACTGGGGTGAAGGTTTCTTCGTAGTATATCCCTTCCTTTTGAGCATACCCCTTACCCACGAACCTGGCTTTATATTTCTCCACACTATCGTTTGCGGCATATTTGACCTTGTAGATCTATCTTGAACCTACCACTGATCTGTCCTGAGGCCTAGGTACCACTTCCTAGACATCATTGACCATTATAGAGTTGTATTCCTCCACCATAGCATCCACCCATACTTGATGCTGAACGACCTCCTGAAAACTAGAAGGTTCCCCAACCTAAGCTACTAAGGCCTGGTATCTCTATCGTTGTCTTCGCTCCCTTTTACTATTCTTGGGTGCACCAATGAAGTCTTCTACATCCCGTAGAATCTGTCGGAGTTCTCGACTCGTTCTTCCACTGGTAGTAGGCACATCTATCAACTCCTCTTCTTCCTGAGATTCCTCCTGTTCTGAAGCCTTGTCTTCAGGAGGATTTTTGGTACTAGTTTCCGCTGGTTGAAGTGGTCTGACCAACGGCTTGTCTTTCGACTGCTCCTCGGAAGGCATTTCTCGGGATTTTCTAAAAGCTCTATCCTCCATGAACTTTACATCCCCCTGAACTACTACCTTCCTACTCCCTGGAAGATAGACTCTATATGCCTTAGCATTCTCACTATATCCCACAAAATATGTTTTCTTAGCAGTTTGATCTAATTTCTTTCTCTTCTCTTCGGGTATACAACAATATGCTAAACTCCCAAACATCCTGAAATGACTGACTTCAGGTGTCTTCCCAGTGAAGACCTTCTTTGGAGTGATTTTGCCCAATGCCCTGTGAGGAGTCTTGTTCTGGAGATAAACTGTCGTGTTGCATGCTTCTGCCCACAAGAATTTAGGCATATCCTGATCATACAACCTTGCCCTAGCTGCTTCCATAATAGCCCTGTTTTTCCCTTTTTCTACTCCATTTTGCTTCGGATTGTATGGAGTTGTCCACTCTCTTCTGATGCCTTCCTTAGCGCAAAAATCGACGAAGTCCTTGTCAACATACTCTCCACCATTGTCTGAGCGCAACACTTTTATCTTCTTTTCTGTCAGATTCTCCACTCGAGCCTTGAACTCTTTGAATCGACTGAAAACCTCATCCTTGGTTTTCAGAAAGTAGATCCAAGTCTTCTTGGAATGGTCATCAATGAAGGTGACGAAGTATTCGGCACCACTAAGAGCTTTTGTCGACATCGGTCTGCAGATGTCTGAGTGTATCAATACTTGCCCAGAGTGTACCCTCTGCATATGTCATCCCGTTCAGTACTTAGTTCTGGAACTCCTGATACTGTTTTCCTGAGAATTCTCAGAGCCCCATGGTGTAAGTGTCCCATCCTCTTGTACCATAGTTCATTCAAGTCTTTGTCTCCATTACTGCCTACCAGTGCCATTGGTGATTCTAGTTGTAGCCTGTACAACCTGTTACTTCTTATTCCAATATGAGCCTTCTTTTCCAACTTGGGTGTTTGACATATGCTTTCTCCTTAATGAAGAAAACGTCATAGCCCTTGTTTTGAAGTTGAGATATGGAAAGTAAGTTCATCCCCAATCTCGACACATGCAGCACATTGGTTGCCCGAAGTCTCTCTCCTGCTTCGGTTTGAAAAACTATGGTACCTCTTCCTATTGGAGTACACTTTGCCTTATTCCCCATGGTGATCTGAAAATTCATCCTTTCTTCCTGATAATCTGAAAAACATTCGCGGATTCTTATCATATGCTAGGAAGCTCCACTGTCTATGTACCAAACCTCCGAGGAGGCAGAGCTTGCAAGGCAAGCGGCTTCTTCTTCCAATCTGGAAGCTAACATCGAGTATTCATCCCTTGTGCATCCTTCTGGAAATTTGCGTGAGTCCCCTTGAGTGGATGCCTCTGCACCATGCTCTTGACCCATAATCGAATTTCCTTTCCTGTTGTCGGATCTCTGCTTTGATACCATGTGGGAATTTCTAAACTAAAATTCTATCACTGCCGCAACTGATTTATTTCACCTACTTATTATTCTTAATAAGTTATTCACGAAATTCCTTCAACAAATATTAAAATAAATTCTACTGCAATTATCACACAATTACCCAGAGAAAATATACATGCACGGGAATCAATCACATCGACACAGTTATTTTTGGACAATTGTGCCCGGAAAAAACCAATGAGGGAAAACTGATGCAGCAGATGAGGGCTTTATTAATCTTCGGTAGCAATTGCTTTTACAAGGAATGATTTTACAGAGAAACTGAAAGAAAACACCTGATACTTTCCCTCTGAGACCATCTAACACTTTGGAGACCCTACTCCCACTTCTGCGTCACCCCTACGTCACTCTGATTGACCCAGCGTGGCTCTGAGTGGCTCTGCATCAGCCTACATAGGCTCTGCGTCTCTCCTTTGGACTGCATCTCTCTTTCTGCATTGCCTTCCACTGCCCCTACGTCACCTCCTCCTCGATCACTGCCAGCTGCTGAAGCACTCCTCTTCCTCCACCCTGCAACTCCCTCTGAAATCGATCTCCTCTTCCTTGAGAATCGAATTTCCATGAGATACTGAGCATCTGTCGGTGTATCTCTAAATGACCCTCAAGTCTTCTCTTATACTTTTCCTATTGATAAATCAACGGTCGAGATTAAGTCCCTAATCAACAGCTAAGATTAAAACAGACTTGATCCTCATCTCTTAGAAGCTTCTCATCCTTATCTTTATTAATACCCATTACTATTTTTATTTTCCTAAGTTTAGACTTAGGAACCCATTAAAAATATTAATTATTTTAGTAACTGTTCATCCGGATGGAATTTCTCAAAACGATTTCTGGGTCTTGGAGATTTCATGTGCCTTAGCCTCTCCTCCAAAATTCAAGGCTAGAGCACATCGCTACCAAAAAATCAATAAAATGTCTTCCAAATGCTCATCGAAGTCCTTCCTATAATCCTCTAGTTGAGAACCAACGACCTAGATTAGATTCTAATCAATGGCTCAAATCATTTGGACTCGATCTCTGTCTTCTTCTAGAAGTTTCAGCAACAGTTAGATTAATATCCTCTAATTATTTTAATTTCCAAAGTTTAGACTTAGGCACCTAGTAAAAATAATTAATTATTTTAATAAAACTGTCTCCAGGTGGAATTTCCCAAAACAATTTTTGGGTACTGTGGAATACATATGTCCAAGCCTCTCTGCAAAATTTGAGGCTTAGAGCACATCTGATGCTACCAAAAATCAATAGGGCAATATTCATATGGCCAAGTGGGCAATGCGGTGTCTTGAGGGTTCCATGTCTTATTTCGACATCTAGTGACGTCTACTCAACATACAAGAAGAGTTTGAGGGACCTTCAATTTTTGTGATATTATCTTTTTCCCCATTTATTTTAGGTTTCTAGATCACTTATCTGCAGGAGCATATGGTCAACTTGGAAAGTTGTTTTAAGTCTAGTTTGTTGGCATTGGGAAGTGTTACTGGTCCAATTAGCAAGGTTGCAAAAGTTTTGGTACCTGCTAGATGGGCACACACAGGGTAGGGGCCCATTGTCACCTCAACCCAAGTTCTCATTGTTTAAACCAAACAATCTCCTAAATGGTCAAGGGAGGAGTCCCAAAGATAACCGCAAACAATCCAAAAAAAGACTAGTGCCTTAGATGGGGTCACTTGTGTTAGTTTTTGTAGCATCGGATGTGTTCTAGCCTTGAAATTTTGTGGACAGGCTAGGATACATGAGATTTCCAAACCCATAAATCGTTTCTGGAAATTCCGCCTAGAAATGACTTAATTAGATTATTAGTCAGTTTTTAAATATTTCCTAAGTCTAAACTTAGGGAATATGACTAATTAATAAGAGTTTATTAAGTTAAGGTGTGAATGTTCTAGAAACTCACACGGATCGGCTTCAAGTTAATCCTAGCCATCGATTAAGATCTAATCTTGGTCGTTGAAGTCTCAACAGAGGATTATAAGAAGTCGTGGGGCTTGGAGAAGACACTTGAGAGATTCGATTTCATGAGCAGGTCGATTTTCAGAGTAGCAACAATCAGTTGTCGGAGAAAGAGCTAGTGAGATCGAAGCAGTGAGTGAGGGGTAAAGACAGTGATTCGGAGGAAAGATTTTCCAGATATAGGGATGTGAAAATTCGGAAACCCGAATCCTATTGTAGCAACTGGAAATAATTCTTCTAATTATTAAATTAATAAATTACCTTCTAACAATTTATTTATTGTTTGCTACAACAAACACTGAATCAATCACACTGACACAAATAAAACTGCGGAAGAAATAAATGCTGGAAGAAATACTAGCACACAAAAATAAAATGACAGTTATTTTTGGACACATGTCCCCTAAAAAACCCAACTCGGGAAAGATGGTGCAATAGCCGAGGGTTTTATTATTATGCAATAGTGAAATAATTTGAGTACAACTGGATGCTGAAACTGACAATCCTATAGAGAAAAACTGGCAAGAAAATCTAGTGAGGAATTTTTTCACTCCACAGGCAAATTCGGGCTTTGACCTCAGCTCAAATTGAACCGTCCAAACAGGCTCTGCGCAGTCACTGCATCACCCTAGTGTAGTTGCTCCTGCACTTAGCTCAGAACAACTTTTCCTCAAGCCTTTTGATCAACTGTTGTCTGGGAAAATGTTGTTGGAAATACTGAGAGGGGGGGTGAATCAGTATTTCTTTTCAATTGTTATTTTTACTAGTTAGATCACTTATATTTAGAACACAAAATGAAAAATAAGAATAAATGCTTTTATTAATATAATCTTTATAATGAATCAAGTACAATTTATATAGGGCTCCAACCCTAGATGAAGACACTGATCTTCAATCTTCCAAGCTCCAACCTGTTGCCAAGCACCAACTTGGACTTCCAAGGCTCCAACCTTGTCAATTCTGAGGCACCAACCTCAAGGGCTCCAACCCTATATCTCGTACAGGCTCCGACCTGGTTTCTTGAGGACTCCGATCCTCTAGGGCTCCAACCCTATCTATTTGCCAAGCACCAACTTGGACTTTCCAAGGCACCAACCTTGAGTTTACGAGCACCAACTCCAAAGACACCAATCTTATATTTGCTGAGCACCAACTTGGACTTTCCAAGGCACGAACCTTGTCAATTCTGAGGTACCAACCCCAAGGGCTCCAACCCTATAGCTTCACTTTGTCAAGGTATGTTTGGTTGTACTTCACGGCTCCCCAAGTCTTCTTCAACAAGCCCTATCTATCTTCAACAATGCTTCCCCCAAATCACTTCATTAATAACAACCTTGTCTTCTCAGAAGGTGTCACCACTGTTCTTCATATTACCCAAGCAAAGATCTCCAAAGTCACCTCATGATGGATTCAATGCATCATGGTCTCCAAGGGTGTCTCAAGATCAGCTTCTACAAGTGTCTTCAGATGTCTTCAATAATGCCTCAAAGGTGTCTTCAATAAATTGCTCAAGTTCTGCACCAGGTCTTCCAAACAGCTCCAAGATAACTTTAACAACTTTCTTCAAGTTACTTCTGCTTCAAGGATCTTCAAGCTGCTCAAAGGTGTCTACAATATTGCTCCAAAATGTATTTAATGGTGCTACAAGGAGACTTCAAGAATGCTGCTCAAGAGGAGCCAAGAGATAGGCTCCAAAGATGTCTTCACAAGACACCCTTCAATAGTACTTCAAGATGTTTTCCAGGATTGACTCCAATAGTGCTTTTCAAGGCTGCCCTCAATAGACAAAGATGCTTGGTCTATATTAGCTTATAGACTGAGGTCTTTACTTCAGAGGTCTATAAATGATGCCCATTAGCTGCTATGCCTCTATCCTCCAAACAGGTCCAAAGAATGTGTTATAAGCTTACCAATCCAACAAATCTGAATCAACAAATTCAAGGTGAGTGATGACTGTTCAAAGCAATGTGACTGTCCACCAACTGCTCTCCAAAGTTTGTTGCAAAATGCTTCAAATCTGCTTCTGAATGCCTTTTATGCTGCTCCAAAACTTTACTTCAAGGCCCTTCAAGATCCTCTCCAAGTCTGCTATACGGATGACAAGTCTGTAACTTGGTGCCAAAAATCTGAGCTCCAAAAGACTGAAATTCTGTGGTGTAAGAGCTGCAATAGGACACTGTTCATCCTTCCGAGCTTCTACAGGAGTCTGGAGACCATGATCTGAGTTGTCCACAGTCCTAAACAAATCCGAGCTGTAAGGTAAATGAGAACAGGTTTGAAGTAATTTTATGTCCACTATTCCTTTACACAACTAGCTTATCACAACAATATTCCTCCTCGGCCTCCTTAAATTTGCCCAAACAGTAGACTACTAAGTCCTCTCAGCCTCCTTGCTGTTCTGTATCTTTTCTCTGAAATGATCACTGAAAAATTGATAAGAATGAAGTGTTTAACGTCATATTTATACACCAATTCGCTCACAAACCGAATAGACATGTCTCTTAAGGGCAGGCCGACATGGGAGAGAAGCTCAGGTCGGCTTACTGACCAGAATTACATCATTAACTTGTAAAATCAATAACTTTCAAACCGCTTGGAGTTTCGGGCTGAGTAATAGCTCGTTGGAAAGGCAAAATTATGCTCTTCAAGATGGTGTAGGTGTCATTAAGGAATTTTGCCTCTAAGGTAGCAAAAATTATTTTTTAATGTGACTGATTATTTATGAGTGCAGAAATGGAGGCAAAGTAGAATGCCTTTGAGTGTAGGGCTTCTTCATGGTTTTATTTCTTCGTTGATTGTCTTCATAATCATGTCCTAGCCTTCTTCAACATAGGATCACCATCATCATGTCCTTGCCTTCTTCAACATAGGGTCACTAGTGCAGAGATATTTCATCAATCAAATGCAGCATCATTATGTAGTCTTCATCATAAGGACATCAAGCTTCACATCATTGGAGATTTGTCATGTCATCATCAAATTATCAGAGGTAGGACATGTCATCATGTAGTGTTATCATCAAGATCAGTGATATGGTAGTCTTCCATTATGATCATCAAGATACATGATTGACACTTCATTTGTGTCTTGACATCTTAAACAAGAGTTGTAATCATCCTTTGGCATCTTCAAGAATATTTGCCATCCCGGCCACTGACATCAATGACAACCTATATTAACAAATGTCTCTCTTGGCCTTTGGAACCTCTGCCTAGCTTCTAGCACTGAAATTCTGCTTCTCCCCAGCAAAATCGAAATTGCCTCTAGAGGCTATTTCGCTGCTCTACGCGTCATCAGCCTCAATGTGGCTCACTTGCCTCTCTACAAATGCACTCACGGGAAATGGAATCCTTCCTCCGGCTTCACTGTCCCTACCCCTATCTCATTGCTTCGATTTCTCTGGCTCTCTCTTCGGAAACTGAATGTTATTACTCAGGAAATCGATTTGCTCATGAAAGCGAACTGCTGAAGTGATTTCTCCAAGCCCCATTGACGACTTCTTATAATCCTCTATTGAGATTTCAATGGCTAAGATTAGATCTTAATCGATGGCTAGGATTAACTTGAAGTCGATCCGTGTGAGTTTCTAGAACATTCACATCATAACTTAATTAATTCTGATTAATTAGTCATATTCCCTAAGTTTAGACTCATGAAATATTTAAAAACTCAATAATAATCTAATTAACTCATTTCTAGGTGAAATTTCCATAAACGATTTCTGGGTTTTGGAGATCTAGCCTCTCCAAAAAATTTCAAGGCTAAAACACATTTGATGCTACAAAAACGAACACTCACTCTTAGCGAGGAATGTGTTCTAGAGTTGTTGCCTCCTGTAGCAACACCCTGTCTCTACATCATCTCCTGTCACGTCGTTGATGTCTGGCTGCTGTTTCCCACCAACCACTACGCAATTCTGATATGTGCTACTGCTGACCGTGCCATACTGCTTCCAACACTGCATCTGCACTGCAACTCCCTCTCATTTGTTGTCGCTACAACAACAACAACTACAACTAAGAAGCATCCTAAATACTGAATCAACTGTGATCAGTATGATGCATCTATCACCCGAGTCTTTGACTGTTGCTAGTATATGCGCTATCATTGAGGCATCTGTGCTGTTGCTGACTCTGCACTACTGTCAACATTGCACTGTGCTACCTAGCATCTGACCGCTACTAGTCTCTGCATTTGTAACTCTGGTATTTGATTGCATCTACTGCCATTGATCCATCCTCGTCTGAATACTATGGGCCCTCGTACCAAGGTATTGATTCAAGAGGTGGACCTCCTCAAGGATCCTGCCCATCTGTAGCACTCTGGGCTACAACACCAAGTCACCCCACTTAACTCCTGGGGGTATATCAACAAACATGGTGAAGTCTTCCTCCGGCCTGGGCGACAGTTTATCGATCTTTGCTGATGCTACCTGTTGGTCCTGCTTCTCCTCCTTGTCCTTCATCCTCAGAGGACGCTGGATGCTATAGTGACCAAGCTCACCACATCTGAAGCACTTGACCTTTGACAGGTCCTTCTTCTTCCATTCCTCCCCTTGTCTATGACTGGGACCTTTTGATGTGAGGGCCCCATTCTCCTCCTCCTTCACTTGCTTTGAGCCACTATTGTTGTCACTAATGTAGTTCTTCACTAGATCTTGTCAACTCCTGCTGCAAATCTGCTGACATCCTATCCCACCTTGGCAAGATTTCTCTGCCCAAGATACTTTGGACAAATACTTGCCACTCCTCTGAAACACTATTTAGTGCCAATCGCACTAGCTCTATGGGTTGAGGCCCTGCCCCAACAACTGAATGTTGGTCCCGGATCTCCTGAATTCTGGTGAGGAAGGGGTCTATGCGTTCCCATTTCTGCATCCCGGTGCATCTCAACTTCTCCTCTAAGTACATCTTGGTGCATCTCAGAAGTGCCCTGATACAACGTGGAAAGTGTGTCCCACATCTCTTTGGTCGTTCCCTTGGCCGCTATGTGTGATACAATGTGATCCCGAACACCATCAAGTATCAACCTCTTTGCCCGTGCCATCTCTTTTTTGTACTCCTTCAGCAAATTTGCATCTGTGGGGATAGCTACCACTGCATCTATGAATGGTTTCAGGCCATATTCATCCAAACAGAAAGACATCCTTGCCTTCCAGATGACATAGTTGGAAGCACCATCCAACCTGTCCTAATCTCGTAGTCCGGCAGTGGCCATCTCAGATAATGTTGTAAATCTCCTCTTCCCTTCTGCTCAGCTACTGCTAGGCTATTCACATTCCCTTCTCGAGTGAGATTCTACTCACAACCACTACTGATCTGCAAGGGAAATCGAACTTCTTGAGACTAGAAGTTCCCTGAGGAAAATTTTCCCTCAGTGCATGCTCTTCTTCCACCCGACGCTAGTTCTGCTCTAGAAAACTGCTGCAAGACTACTGTGTCCAGTTAGAGATCTGCTCTACGAAAAAATACAGGTTGCTCCCTTTGCCTCTGGAATCCCTCGATCTCCCCCTCTCAGAAAAAATCGATTCTCCTTAAGAAATTCGACCTCTTGGCCAAGGTGACTGTGCTGCCTCTGGGGTTTCGATCTACTTTCCTTGAATGAACAACGAAACTCCATCTTCCTTCGCTACTAATCTCTCCCGCTGATCATCTGCGCTCTGATACCATGTGAAAATTCGGAAACCCGAATCCTATTGCAGCAACTGGAGATAATTCTTCTAATTGTTAAATTAACTTTTAACAATTAATTTACTGTTTGCTATAGCAAACATTGAATCAATCACACTGCAACCTACACAAATAAAACTGTGGAAGAAATAAACACTAGAAGAAATACTAGCACACACACATAAAATGACAGTTATTTTTGGACCAATGTCCCTGGAAAACCCAACTCCGAAAAACCGGTGCAACAACTAAGGGTTTAATTATTATGCAGTAGTGAAATAATTTGGGTACAACTAGACGCTGAAAATGGCAATCCTATAGAGAAAAATTGGCAAGAAAAATTTAGTGAGGAATTTCCTCACTCCACAGGCAAATCTGGGCTCTGACCTCAACTCAGATTGAGCCATCTAAATTGGCTTTGTGCTGTCACTGCATCACCCTAGCACAGTTGCTCTTGCACTCAACTCAGAACAACTTCTACTCAAGTCGTCTGATCAACTGTTGTCTGGGAAAATGTCTCTCTTAGCCTCTGGAACCTCTGCCCAGCTTCTGGCATTGAAATTTTGCTTCTCCCCAACAAAATCGAAATTGCCTCTAGAGGCTATTGCGCTACTCTGCGTCAACCTCACTGTGTCTCACTTGCCTCTCTGCAAATGCACTCACCCGAACAGGTATCCTTCCTCCGACTTCACTGTCCCTACCCCTTTCTCACTGCTTCGATTTATCTGGCTCTCTCTCCAGCAACTGAATGCTACAACTCAGGAAATCGATATGCTCATGAAATCGAACCGTTGAAGTGATTTCTCCAAGCCCCATCAACTTCTTATAATCCTCTGTTGAGACTTCAATGACCAAGATTAGATCTTAATCGATGGCTAGGATTAACTTGAAGTCGATCCGTGTGAGTTTCTAGAACATTCACGCCAATGTTTTAAAACTCCGACTCAGGTTCGGAACTAGCCAAGGGTCGGCTCCGACTCGGTATTGATTCGGCCAGTTTGATTTCAATGACTTGGTCGTTGTAAAAAATGCATTAAATATTTATTTTTTTATGGAAAAACATAATTTTAAAGATTTTCATTCATGTTTCCAAACCAATGTTTTAAAAACCGAAACCGGTGACTGGGCCAGTCCACCTAATGAATCGGGTTATCGACCGAAACTGGTCGAACCGAGACTGTTTAGGTTTAAACGAATCGGTTTTAGAAAAATACATTAAATAATTATTTTTTAATGAAACAAAACTATTTTTAAGATTTAAAACCATGATTCCAAGCCAATAGAGACATAATATGCAAAGTTTGCTCATTTATATACCATGTAAAGGTGAATATATCAAAATGGCACCGAGTGCAATACATATCATCGACAAAATAGTAAAATACATAAGAAATGAGGCTCTAAATGGCCTATAAAGTCCAAAAACAATGCTGCAATCTATGAGGTCATTGGCCTACTACAAGTCTACAGTGTACACATGATCGATCATCAAGTTCATCATCACTACTAGACATAGCATCATCATCAGGAGCTACATAGACATCATCTGGTTCAGAGTCTGAGGATGCCTCACCCTGATTTGCAACCTTAGTAGCAATGCCACCAATAACAATAGAAGTGGACCTAATGGAAGCACGAGTTTGTCGACCTGCACGACTAGTGCCTTCCATTGGTTCTTTGCCTTTCCTTGATGCCGCTACTGATCCTGGTTCTGATGCCGCCACAAAATCTGCTTCATCCCCCGCTAATGCCATGTCGATATCAAAATCAACATCAAACACAAGATCTTCAGTCTCCTCCACCCATTCTGATGTTGGATCAATATCGTCCAACACAATGGGATCTAGATCAAGTGTTTTGTTCATTATTTGGTTCCTCCTTAGTCGAAGGTTGTATTGCACGAAAACAAGATCATTTAATTGTTTTTGTTCCAAATGGTTTCTCTTCTTCGTGTGTATGCGCTCAAAAACATACCAATTGCACTCACAACCTGAAGCATTGCAAGTTTGACTGAGGACTCTAATTGCAAACCTTTTGCAATTGAGGACACTGGCCAACAAATGGCTCCCACCAATGTGCTACAAAGAAAAAGACGTTAATTAGTAACTTAGTTTATAATTTGAATTGTAAAGAATGTAAACAATTTTAACTTGAAAAGAAAAACAAATTGGAAATTGGAATTGCTTACTGGGTTGATCCACATCTCTTGCCATCTTTGCCAAGTTTTTGCCAAAGGTACCACTTGCCATATTGAAAATAATAAGTTGTCTATGTATTTCCAACTGGTCTACATGGGTAGGGACCATGCGCTCCAAGCAATCAATCAATCTAGCTCTGACCTCTCCATCCTGCAGATCTCCTAGCCGATCTTTATAATGATACTTTGGGTTCAAAAAATACCCAGTTGCATGTATAGGACGATGGAGTTGATTGTTCCATCTGTTATCAATGATCTCCCATATACGGCCATATTTAGCTAACCTGTCCTTGTAAGCTACCCGTATCTGCTCCTTTACTTGATCCATAGCCTCATAAATGTAGCCCATGGCCAATTTTTCCCCATCCACCATCCTTAGCACCTTAACAAGGGGCTCGGTAATTTTCACAAGCTCTACAGACCTTTTCCAAAAATAATTGTCAAACACTTTCTTTTTGGTGTCTTTTCCATCTTGTCTACAAGCCCACCGAGATTCAGTCCATTCATCAGAAGAAAACATTTTCTGCAAGTTTTTATGTTGACCATTGAGACATTGCAACGTGAGGAAGTGAGTTGCAAATCTCGTAATTGCAGGCCTAACAAGCTCTTTGCCCCCAATGTTTTTCCTCATTAGGTTCAATACCCATGAGTGGTTGTAAATGTATTTTGTAATGCACTTGGCATGCTCTACAGTGTTTTTTACCCACTCCACTTTGCCTATGTCCTCAAGCATGAGGTCTATGCAATGTGTAGCAAATGGAGCCCTATATTTTGACTCAAGCATCTTTCCAGCAAGAACATAGTTAGAGGCATTATCGGTGATGACCTGCACAACATTCTGATCCCCAACTTCCTGAATAATGTCATCCAAAAGCTCAAATAGAAGGGTTGCATCTTTCACCTTATTAGATGCATCAACTGATCTCAAAAACATGGTTCCTTGAGGGCAAGAAATAAGGAAATTAATGATAGTGTGGTTCTTTCCATCGGTCCATCCATCTGAAATGATGGAACAACCTGTTTTGAGCCATGAATCTTTAAACTCAACCAAATACTCATCAATGGAAGATATCTCTTTTTGCAAAAGAGCTCCCCTCAAGTCATGCATACTAGGGCCTTTGAAGCCCTTTCCTGCAGCTATAACAGAGTCCCACATATCTTGGTAATAAGGTGAGCGAGCGGCATTAAATGGGATATATGAATCATACCACCATCTAACAATGTATTGATGAGAAGTTTCTTTGCATTGTTTTTTCCAATGTTGATCCAAAGTGGGTTGACAACTTGGCTGGGAGGAAGTGGGATTAGAAGAGGCAATGTTGGCAGAAGATGAGAAATAACTTTGGATGTTTGTTCTCTTTGTTCCTTTTGATGGTTGGCCAAAAGAAGGATGAACATAGTGAAAGGGGTCATTGGTGGAAGGGATAGAAGAGCAGCCTTCAATCTCATAATCATCATACCCACTCTCTTTCATGGCTTCTAATAATTCCCTCTTCCTTGCAATGTCATCTTGGATGGCCTTTTCCCTAGCCTTATCTTCATAAAACTTTTCAAGCTTGGAAAGGTATTCTTCCCTAATAGGACCTAACACTGCATTTGGTGCATCACATGGCTTTCCTTGGCCTCTTACCCCAGCCAAGTGTTGTTTCAATCTAAGAATACCCCCACCTCCAATAGATTTATGGCATAATTTGCATATCATTTTTCCATCAATTACATCACAATGAGCCCATGCACTGTCCTTTCCTTTTGGAGCCATGTTTGCTTGAAATAATTACAATTTGCAAAGAAATCTACCATTTAAAAAAATATTGCAGCTAAGAAACATGGAAAACCAAAGCTAAATTCAGGAAAACAAATGCACATGTAGGCTACAAAATTTGTTAGCATAGAACTAGAGATTTGATAGATGATAGAAGTTAGAAGTTTATAAATTTATAACACAAAAAAATTTAATACATGGACAACAGTCAAATGAGGAATTTTCAAGTGAAAATCCTTACCTAGAAATGCAAACTAGCTTCCTTAGCCTCCTCTTGAAGATGCCAACTCCAATGAAAGCTACAAACTATCTCCAAAGTAGCTCCAACTCCAAGCCTCTAAGATGACTACTCCAGCAAAAACTCAACACTCTCCAAGCTCTCAAGCAAACTAACAAACACTCCAAATGAGATGTATGAGACAAATGAGAGGGAGAAGGGCCTCTTAAAGGCTCGAAGAGGGTGTTTTTGGAGGGGAAGGACCCTTACTTTCCCTCTAAAACATCCTAACCACCTTGGATAAATCGTTGTGTGGGTCCTCCGCAGCCATGGCAGTTAACCAGCCGGTTTAGGACGAAACTGGCCGGTTTGACCACAAATCGGTCGGTTCCATCCTAAACCAGCTCGTTTGACAACAAATCGGCCGGTTTCGTCCTAAACCGGTCGGTTAGGACGGTTAGGGCTCAAAATTGGCGAAATGGGGTCGTTGATCGGGTTTTTCAGTCGGTTTGGACCGGTGGCCTTACTGACCGGTTACCGGTTCTGACTGGCCGGTTTTAAAAACACTGTTCCAAACACAAATCATTAGAATATAGAGAGAAGACAACATATGATCAAAGTAGGCTCATGAATATATCCATTATATCAAAATGGCACCTAGTGCACTATCCAATACATACATGATATAGAGATCAAAACAAAAACACATAACCAAGGAGGCTCTAAATGGCCTCTACAACAAAAGTAAACTGTAAAACATCACTAGTCACCAGTACTACTGGCTACTGCTAGAGAAGCCAACATCATCTGGCTCAGACTCTGAATCAGAGTCAGACGAGATATGTGCTTCCGTCGTGGCTGAGTAGAGGAAGTACCTGCAACTGGAGGACTTGGGGCTGGGCCTGGTACAAGTGGATCTACATTCAACTGAACATTATGTTCAACTAATGCCTCCATATGTAAATCCAAATCAAGACCAATATCCTCATCAGAATCAAACTCTGCTAGATGACTCTCCACTACCCAATCTGATGCTGGATCAATATCTTCCAACACAATGGGATCTGTATCAGGTCTTTTGTTCAGCAATTGGTTGCGTCTTAGTCGGAGGTTGTATTAGACATAGACTAGATCATTTAATCGTTTTTGTTCCAAATGGTTTCTCTTCTTCATGTGAATCCTCTAATAAATAGACCAATTGTGCTCACACCCAGTAGAACTGCAAGTTTGACTCAAAATACAAATTACAAACTTCTGCAATTGAGGACAATGGCTACCAAATGCCTCCCACCATTGTGCTGCAAAAAACATAGTTGTGTAATGAGTTAGCTCAACAAATTATATCCAACTTTCAAATTATAAACAATTTAACAAAATAAGAATTTGAAAATTGAAATTGTTTGTTTACCTGGCTCATCTGCTTCCCTTGCAATCCTTGCTAGGTTCTTGCCAAAGGTATTTGTGGCTCTGCTTAAACAAGTGATCTGTCGGTGTATCTCCAGCTGATCACTCTCCTGAGAGATCATGCGGTCGATGGAGTCTATCAATCCGTCTCTAACCTCCCTAGTCAAAGCTTCTGCCTCCAGAGCTTTATAATGATACCTTGGGTTTAGAAAATACCCAACTACATGTATAGGGCAATGGAGTTGATTGTTCCATCTTTCATCAATGTTTGCCCAAATGGGCCCATACTTAGCCACTCTATCCTTGTATACTGCCTTTATTTTCTCCTTTGCTTGATCCATAGCCTCATAAATGAAGCCCATAGCCAATCTTTTCCCATCCACCAACCGCAACACCTTAACCAATGGCTCAGCAACCTTCACAATTTCTGTTATCTTTTTCCAAAATATTTCTTGATTAACTTTCTTTTTCACATCTTTGCCATCTTGTTTGCAAGACCATTGGCATTCATTCCATTCATCACTGGCAAACAACCTTTGCAAGTTTCTATGTTCGAAAAACATAGATTGCAATGTCAGAAAATGAGTTGCAACTCTAGTGATAGATAATAATATCCCTGCCCCCTGTGTCTTTCCTCATCAAGCTCCAAATCCATGAGTGATTGTGGATATATTTTGTTATGCTTTTGGCATGCTCTATAGTGTTCTTGACCCAATCTATTTTGCCAATATCCTCAAGCATGAGGTCTATGCAATGTGCAGCACATGGGGTCCAAAATATGGTTTTGTGTTTTTTCTCTAACATTTTACCAGCAAGAACATAGTTAGAGGCATTACCTGTGATGATTTGAACAACATTAGCCACACCCACATCTTCAAAAACCTCATCCAAAAGCTAAAACAACAAGTGTGCATCTTTCACCCTATCAGATGCATCAATTGATTTTAGAAACATGGTTCCCTATGGGCAAAAGATAAGAAAGTTTATGATGATACGGTTCCTTTGATCAATCCATCCATTTGACATGATGGTACATCCTGTTTTTGCCCATGAGCTTTTGAAATCTTTCAAATATTCATCAATGGAGGAAACTTGTTTTCGCAAAAGAGATTCCCTTAACTCATGCAAAGTAGGGCCTTTGAAGCCCTTTCCAATAGCAAATATGGCATCAAACATAGATTCATAATATGGGGAACGAGAAGCATTGAAGGGGATATCAGAATCATACCACCATCTAGCTATGTAATCAGAGACAATCTCTCTCAATTCTTTCTTCCAATGGTCATCTAAAGTGGGCTACATATCACTTCTACTAGCTTGAGGACCATGTGCATTTGATGGAGAGGAGGGTGTGAAATAACTTTTGATATCACCCCTCTTTTTCATTTTACCCTTACCATTTTCTTGCATATACTCCAAAGAGGTAGGAACATAGCGAAAGGGGTTGGATGCATTAGTGCAAGGGATAGATGAAGAGCCCTCATAATAAAAATTAGGGTTGGCAGCCATCATTTGTTGTATACTCCTCTTCCTCCCAATTTCAGCCTCTATTTCTTTACTCCTAGCTTTTTCTTGCTCAAACTTCTCAAAGTTATTTAGCAACTCCTTCCTAATCTCCTCAATTTGTTCTGATGGTGCTTCACATGGAGTAATTTGGCCTCTAATACCAGCCAAGTGTTGTTTCAGCCTATGAATGCCCCCTCCACCCTCAATTTTTATATGAAAAAATTAGCAATGCATTTGATTATCAATCATTTCAGCGTATACCCAAGCAACATCTTTCACTCTAGGAGCCATTTTTGGACTTGGAAATGAAAGGAAAAAATCTGAAAAATGAAAACAAAAAAATTAACATTGCTTCAATGTTCATTTCTTTTATGAAAAAGACTTTTCAATTTCCAAATTTGCACAAAAAAACAAGCAAAAATATATTTTAGAAGCGAAAAAAAAATACCTCTGGGCACAAACCGCCTCCTCAATGTTGCTCCAACAAACCAACTCCTCAATGGCTGCCCAAGAAGCTCCTCACTGCTGCTCCAAAAACAAACTCCACAACTCTTCACAAACTCCTCACAAATGCAATGAGATAGTTGTGAGGAAATGTGAGGGGGTTGGATAGCTTTTATAGGCTTGGGAGAGGTAAATGGACCTCAAAAAAACCTAAAACCCAATTAGAATGCAGTGAGGGGTCCATTTTTCCCCCAAAAAAGTTAGGTTGGGCGTGCGTGGGCGTGACTGGCCGAACCGACCAGTTTAGCTTGGGCTCGGCCGAGCAGGTCGATTTGTTACCGAATCGGCCAAGTCGGTGACCGGCTTGGCCAGTTCGGTAACAAACCAACCGCCAATCCATTTTCTCTACTGAGTCGGACCAGCCAAGGCTCTGGCTTGGTCGATTCGGAGTTGGCTCAGCCGTTTTTTAAAACAGATGAGTTTGGTCTGAAGACATACATAGATGCAGTGGTAGTTGTGCCTCAAGATGCAGATCAACTGAAGGAGTACAGAAAGGAGATGGCGTGGGCGAAGAGGTTGATCCTAGACGAAGTTTGGGATCACATCGTTTCACACATTTCTGGCAAAGGCGCTGCTAGAGAGATGTGGGAGACTCTCCACGCCGTACCAGGGCACTTTCGAGCAGCGAAAGATGTACTTAGAGGAGAAGTTGAGATGCACCAGGATGCCAGAAGGGGGAAGGCATAGACCCCTTCCTCACTAGGATTCAGGAGGTCTGAGACCAATTGTCAATTGTTGGGGTAGCGCCTCAACCCACAAAGCTTGTGAGATTGGCACTCAACAGTATATTTGAGGAGTGGCAAGTCATTGTTCAAAGCATATTGGGTAGATACAAGCTACTAGAGTGGAACAGGATGTGGGCTAACTTGCAGCAAGAGGAGTTGAGACGAGCTCTAGTGAAGAGCTCCATCAGTGGCAGCAACGGTGGATCGAAGCAGGTGAAGGAGGAGAATGTGGCCCTTGCATCTAAGGGTCCCAGTCAGGGACAGGGGGAGTAGAGAAAGAAGAAGGACTTGTAGAAGGTCAAGTGCTTCATATGTGGTGAGCTTGGCCACTACAATACCCAGTGTCCTCTCAGGAAGCAGGACAAGGAGGAGAAGCAGGTCTAGCAGGCAGCTTCTACAAAGATCGATAAGCTTTCCTCCAGGTCGGAGGAAGACTTCGCTATGTTTGCTGACATACCCCCAGGAGTAAAGTGGGGTGACTTGGTGTTGTAGCCCTAGAGTGCTATAGATGGGCATGTTTCTTGAGGAGGTCCACCTATTGAATCAGTACCTTGCTACATGAGCCCACAGTATTCAGTAACAGGATGGATCAGTGGCAGTTGATGCTGTCAGATGCCAGAGTGACAAAAGCAAAGTCTAGTAGCAGTTAGATGCTTGGGAGCACAGTGCAGAGTTGGCAGCAGTGCAGGTGGCACAATGCAGAGTCAGCAGTAGCACAGATGCCTCAGTGACAGCACAAATGCTAGCAGCAGTTAGAGACTCAGGTGACAGATGCATCATACTGATCACAGTTGATTCAGTATTTAGGATGCTTTAAAGTTGTAGCAGTAATAGATGAAGAGGAAGTTGCAGTGTCAAAAACAGTTCAACAAGGTCAACAGCAACACAGATGCAACAGATGTCAAAATTGCGCGGTGGTTGGTGGGAAACAATAGCCAAACATCAGCAACGTAATAGGAGATGATGCAAATAAAGGGTGTTGCTACAGGAGGTAGCAACGCTATAACACATTCCTCACTAACAAGGAGTGTTAGTTTTTGTAGCATCGGATGTGTTCTAGCCTTGAAATTTTGTGGAGAGGCTAGAATACATGAGATCTCAAAAACCCAAAAATCGTTTCTGGAAATTCCACCTAGAAATGATGTAATTAGATTATTAGTCAGTTTTTAAATATTTCCTAAGTCTAAACTTAGGGAATATGACTAATTAATAAAAAATAATTAAGTTAAGGTGTGAATGTTCTAGAAACTCACACGGATCGACTTCAAGTTAATCCTAGCCATCGATTAAGATCTAATCTTGGTTGTTGAAGTCTCAATAGAGGATTGTAAGAAGAAGTCGATGGGACTTGGAGAAGACACTTGCGAGGTTCGATTTCACAAGCAAATCGATTTCCAGAGTAGTAGCAATCAATTGCCAGAGAGAGAGCCAGTGAGATCGAAGCAGTGAGTGAGGGGCAGAGATAGGGATCTAGAGGAAATATTTTCTAGATCCGAGGCAGCAACAAGTGAGTAGAATTATCCTAGAGAGGCAACGCTAAGGGACTTCGCAGTGCTTCAGTTAGGCAGATCAATTTGATGAGGAGAAAAAATCATTCTCAGTTCTAGAGGCCGGGAAGGAGTCCCAGAGGGCCGGATAGGTGATTTTCTCAGCATCCAGAGGCAAAACGATTTCATCTGAGCCCAGTGGAGAGCAAGCCATCCAGCCAGCTATGCAGAGCAGCACAAAGGCTGATGTAGTGCTCCAGGAGGCCAAGTTTTGATAGGGAAAGTCCAGCCAAAGATTGCTTGTGGGAGAAGGTTAATTCCCTTCATTATTTTACTTAGATTTTCTTATTGTTTGGATTGCTAGTTGGGCATCCATAGATGTACTCAGATTTCACTGCCGCATAATAAAATAAACACTCACTGCTGCATCAGTTTTCCAAAGTTTGGTTTTTCAGGGACATTGGTCCAAAAATAACTGTATAAATTTATGTGTGTGTGCTAGCATTTCTTCCAACATTTATTCTTCCACAATGTTATTAGTGTAGGTTGTCGTGTGAGTTATTCAGTGTTTGTTGTAGGAATAACTAAATTGTTAATTAAAAATAACAATTAGGTGAATAATTTCCAGTTGCTGCAATAGGATACGGTTTTCGAATTTTCACAACTTGGAGTGGAGGTGTTACTCTCCTGAAACTGTCTAGTGGTTAATGATCTCAATGTACAACTGAAAATTAAATAGGGAATTTTAGTAGTACCAAAATACAAAAGATATAGAGAGTAACTAGTCAATTTTGGTCTACAAAATTACTCTAACCAAATATAAAACTAATTTTTAGCTTAGGATACTGGTTAAAGAATTATAGGTTTGTTACCCACCAAAATGGGTAACCCCTACGAGAAAACTTCTTCTCCTATTCCTAATAGATAGTCAGTGATCCAGTAGCCGTTGATAGCCACCACAAGCTAATAACATGCCAAAATATCTCTACCACTCGCATCAGACATATACTTCTTGTTGTTGCACAAGGTGTCTAGGCACTGCGACAACGCTCAGAGTAAGGGTTGTCACTCTAATCCTTACTCACTCCGTTTAGACTCTCTCCTAGACAAGTCAAGGGGGGTAGTCCCTAAGGTGAATGAATGAGAATAGCCTATGAAACACAGGCTCTAGGAGACTTGAAGATGGACAACCTGATGAATTTAGAACAAATCTTGGTCAACTGAGATGGATAGATTAAAATAAGACACAACCACAAGATAACAATGATTATAGACCAGTGCCTTAGTATTCGATTAACCATAGACTAAACAGAAACAAGATATCCCAAGTAATTTATATATGTGACGAATAGTGACAATCATGAATGATCAATGTAAACGCCCAAAACTGCAATATGTTCTAGCAATTAAATCCCATGAAGAATTATGAAAATTAACTACTAAGCAATGATTCTAGATTAAAAATGATTTTGTTCAATAACCCAGATCTAGAATTAAATTATCATTCTCCAATAATCAATAAAAAAATTGAAACATTAATCGCAATTGACAATAGAGAAATACTACCACAATATGACACCAAGGAAATTTATATTAACAATTCAATTGTTCCTTAGGAAATTAATTTAATGTGGGAAATGAAGAAATCAATATTTTTTATGTGACAAAAGTAAAACAAATCAAAAGGGTTAATAAATTGAAATTTTAATGGGCCATAGGCCACATTAATTTTTTTTTAATGTGAAAGCACAAATCCTCTTTTGATTTAACTATTTTAGAATTCTAAAGTCACCACAATTTTTTAATTTTAGATTTTTTAAATTTTAGAAATTTTTTAGGGTTTTTAATGTTTGAATGTTTTTCTTATGAAAAAAATAAATTAAAATCATAACTTATAAGTTAAAAAAAAAAATTAAAAAAAGGTAAAACAAAAATCAAATAAAAAAATAAAAAAAGAGAAAGGAAATAAAAAAAATATAAAAGTAAAAAATCAAATTAAAACAAATCGAAATGAAAAATAAAAAAAATCAAGACAACGTCGAATTTCAAATGAAAACATAAACCCTGACCCCTAATGCATATACATATTAAAAATGAAATGAGAAATTAAACTAACCTTTAGCATATACATTGTAAATGACAAAATAAAAATAAAAAGTCGAATGAGTAAAATGAAACTAACCCTAAGCATACACAAAATACAATTGAGATGAATAAAAGAAAAGTCGAATGCTTTGAGCCTTTTGCTGTGCGTGTAGGTCGGCGGCAGGAGTGAGTTTGTTCTGCGTGGAAGGGAGACGATGGAGCTTGTTTGCAGGTTGGAGGGTCGATGGCAGCACACAGAAGAAGGCAACGAACAGGGGTTTGAGGGCTGCGGACAAGCGGAAGAGAGTTGGACGTGGGAAGAAGGGTGCTCGACGGCAGCGTTAAGGAGCACGAATGACAACAGTGAGGAACATGTGGGTTTAAGGAACAACATGCAACAAAGAGGAAAGAACAGACAACGAGGAGAAATGGAGGGATAAGGGAGTAGCGGGAATGAAGATGGAGGATTACGCAAGTTTTCTTTTTGCAGGTTAGGAAAACACAACAAGCGGATATAGAAGGGTATGGTTGCGGATGGAGGAGAAGAATGATGTGATGCAGCGAGAGGAAAAACAAACCAAAGGGGTCACGGATTTGAGGAATAACGCAGTAGAAAGCTGCGTTTGAGGGAGCTGAGAGATGGAGAGATAAGGGAAAGCAAGGGGGAGCATAAGGCTTGGAGATGGATGCTTGGACGCAGGTGGAGGAATGGAGCTGCGGGGTTGACAGGTTGCAGATCAGGGTTTAAATGAAAAAATATGAACATTAGCATCCAACAAACCAAAATGCATGCAGAGAGAGATAGGGAGGATGGAAATCGAAAAATCCCAGGAAACGATGGAGAGAATGCAGTAAGGACAAGGAGCTGCAGCAGGATTCTCTCACAAAAATTTTCGAAATTTTTTTACAGCAAGAAGAAAAACACCTAGAAAGCAGTTCCAGGCAGCCAATGGTAGCCTCAAGAAACCCAAAATAAACCCAGAAAATCGAATTCCACATCAATATATTTTTTATGTTTCAGATTTAGCCTTGAAACCCTCATGAAAGTTTCCAGATCTAAAAATTTCACAACCTTTGGACTACAAAATTTTTAATGATATCCCTGCAAAATTATGTTGATAAACCCCCAGAGATCTAGATCTTACCCTCCAGGGCCTAGATCTGGACTCTACATGGATTTCTTCCTCAGATCTGTAGCTGCACGACAACAATAAAACACCCAAACGATATATACAATGATAAAACTAAAACCTAGAAAAACCCAAGTCAGAAAACCAAAAATAATTTACAGATCTATGCACAAGAATGGTAGATCTATCAGATCTGAGGAGTATGAGTCCAACTCCGCTCCCAGATCTGATAATCTAAGGCTCTCAACAGCCAGATCTATCAATTTCCCACATAAAAAATTCAAATTTTTTAATTTTAAGGAGGTGCTAACTCGAAACCCTTCGTGTATCACCAACAAAAAAATCTTATGATAAGCCCAGGATTAATTTGACTGGGCTCCTCAGAAAACACGAATCGGGAGTTGGCTGATCAAACTGAAAACTTCTCCTAATGCCCGAGGATCTAAAAATCTGCAAAAATCAACCCAACCATTAAAACAGATTGAGAAAATGATAATAAAATTCAGATAAATAGAGATACCTGCCATTACATTCAAAATTTAAATTATCACTTAAACCCCTGCGACTAAGCAAGATACCTGTACTCAAATCACTCTTCAGAAGCTATCATCAATGGCTAAAAAAAAATTATGCATGAAAACAACACATCTTACAGTATTTCCATGAAGAGTAACACTAGTGAAATTTAACCCCAAAGTCTTTCTTTATTATCCAAAAAAAGATTACACAAGAGCTTCTTGCTAAGCACACGACTCAAAGGTCAGATGAATTGACTGACAAATGACTTCCTATTTAAAGATAAATCCTCCAATGGTTAGTTTGAGTGATCCTCGTCAAAGCAATCTCAACTATTGACGAAGATTAAAATTTATTTTAATCTCATCCGTCGAAATATTTAAATATTTGGGGAAATTCGAATTTTTTAATTAAATGCATTTTAATTAACTCAAAAATTAAATTTTTGAGTTAATTTCCCCAAAATTTTGACTTTGACTTAACCTCAGGGATCAAAGGTTTAAAATTTATTAAAATAATTAATTTACTTTAGTCCCTGGGACTCTTAGAATTAAATTTTTAAGGACTGACGAATTTTGCCTTTGGAGAATTTAAATATATCTAGGACCTAGAATTAATTAAATTTATAGCTTAGGATTTTAAATAATTTTTGGCCAGAAAATTTAATTAATTAACTTATGAGGGGATAAATTATTTTTCCAACCCTTAAGACACTTTACATCATGCTTTTCATATTTTTTTACATCATAAGGGGGAAAACCCATTTGTAATAGAACCTCATAGAGTACCCATTTCTGTGACACAAATATAATCTAGCAGACCAAGCAATTTGTAATAAAATAACCTAACCAAATAGTTAGGATTATTCTCAAATCACTTTTACATAGACTCGATCTAGAACACTAGGACTCGCTTAAGATCCCAGTGACAAAATCCATTCCGGCTTTGGGGTAAGACTGAAGGAAAACTCTGCCGACCATCCGAGAATGAATCAGTGAGACAAAAAACCTTCCAGAATGTAGATCGTCACCAGAAAAGTAGGGTTACCTAGGCAATTACATACATGACACGAATCTGCTGAGATTATTTACATCATATATATGTAGAGTGGGTTTACATTATAACATGATGATCAGGCTGATGATGATAGTTGAACGACACAGACACATCGATCAAGCGCTATCCCTTTTGTGAAAAAAGGGGGTGTACTGCTATGGGTCGTTGACACGTAGTGGTCAACATTTCTCACGTATTCGACGTGAGTGCATGGACGAAGGTGGGCTTCCACTCAAAAGGTACTTTAATTATTTTGTAATCGAGTGCTTATGCTTATTTGTATTTGGGTATTTCGTATGGATTATGGGGTGACCTGGAAGGAGGGGTTTCGACCATGATCTTGTTCTCTCACCTTAAATCGGGGGTTAATTTTCGATCCTAGTCTAGTGGGAACACACCTAATCGCCCAATGGGTATAGGACGAGCACTACATGGGAAGTTATGATTGAGATAATGTAGTTCCATCTATCCCTATGTCATACTTATCACATTCCATCATACATTACAAGCCCTTATCTCACCTCCATTCTTCAGGCTCAACTGACCATTGGTTCTTTGGGATTTGGCACTCATATGTCCACATACTTAGGCAAGGCCTGGAAACTTTGCCCTCGAAGGTCGATGCAACTAAAAGAAATAGAACGAGCATATCATGGTCACAACAAAACTAAAGAAAGAATATCAAAATACAAAAGATCGCCAAGGGCATCCACATTAGCACATGTGCAAAAGCCTAGCATGAGCTCTACCTCACACAATATGGCCATCACCTAGTTCCTGAGCACATGTTGCTCCATTACATCATAAAAAGGAACCCTTGCATGTCCCAACCCCGATGACCAATGAACTAACTCATCTTTAAGCAGTAATTCAACTACTATATCATTCAAAGCAAGCTCTAACCCTTGAGTTACAAGTCGTAATACAAGGAAAAATTAAAAAAAAAGAAGTAAAAGGCACACAAGAGAGGTGGAAAAACAAAGGTCGAGTTGGCAACTCATGCATCCACGATTACTACCTCCTCACATCTATACATTCAAGATGTGGATTCCCATCATGTTGGTGTTGATCTAAAGATGATCTGAGATTGTCATTGATGTCAACCCAAGCAGCACCAGGGGCTACCCTGATCTTGCAAGGGAATTTTGACTTGACAACGTACTCTATTTTGAGTCAAGGATCTTCTAGATAGATTCTACTCGTCGAGATGTTTCCGTTGATATATGGCATGCCAAGTAATTCTTCACGGTTTGAGAGATATTCATGTTTGAAGTTGGTAACCCCAGTTAGTGGGCTAAAACCCTATTGGGTTGTGGCATGGCACTCATAATTGATTTTGGTCATTGAATAGTCAATAATTAATAATTTTTTAAGCTCCTAGAATTCCTCCAACATTCTCTATAGAAGCCCCTCTCAACGCTATAAAAAGAAATCTCATATATCCTCCAAAAGGAGTGATCGTGGCATTTTCGCTATAACTTCATTTTTGTGAAGTCTTAGATTCTGAAATTAAAACCCATTTGATTTGCAATCCTGATGAACGTCGTGACCGAAATTTAGATCTTGGTTCACTATATTTTCGGAGATATGATCTGTGGAAGTTAGGGTTTTTGCAGGCTCTCGAATTTCATCTCAAAGAAGTGACCGTGGGAAAATAGTCATAGCTCTCTCTTTGAGAAGAGGATTGGAATTCTGTAAGAAGTGGCGGATAGTACATGGACTGTAGTTTTTTGTGTATCAATTTCAGAGCCAAAGGAGGAAACAGTCACACGTGGCACATCGTACAAGTTCGCTCTATTGAACTAGTCCATAATTAGGTCATTGTGAGAGATTGGGCATAACTTTGCCTTGAAGAGTCCAAATCGGGTCAAACCTGTGGCATTGGAAAGAAGACTCGGAGGGCTACTACAGGACCGATGATCACATATTGGGGATTTGAAATTACAGAGATACATCAGATTAAATATCGTGCTCCTAGAAGGAAAGAATAAACTAGATCAAGTGTTGTCAAGGGGTGCAAAGGACCAGACTTTCTAGGGCAGCAAAGAGCAAGGTGCAGCAAAATGATGCAGCAGAGGTAAGCTCTAGGTAAGTATCTTTTGTATATGCATGTTCATCTCTTAATTGCATTAGGTTCTTTGTATTCTAATTTGTTGTTTTTATTTAGCACTGACATATGCTCTGCAGGATGAGGTAAGTTTTGCTATTATCATGTCATGGGTATTTCCTTGAAGACTTTTTGCAGGTATTATATATTCATCAAGAGAAGACTCAATGCATAATATAATGTTCTAAAGAGTGAGAAAGGGTAGCATGACAAGAGCAGCAATCAAGGTGTAGAACAACAGCAAGAAGTTCACCACATGAAGTCTTCAAGTGGGAAGCACTACATACAGACATTATAAAAGTATCATTGTACAAAGTCATTGTAAAAGCATCATTGTAAAGGTTGTACAAGTGTCTATCTGCCAAGAGTTGAAGAGGCAGTGTCGGGAGGTCTAGGATCATCATTAGGTGATTGTGTCATAGTTGGGGTTATGGTCTAGTGTTTCTTCTTCTTCTACATCATTCTATATCATTGTAAAGTGGACCATTTTCCCTAGTACGGGAGTCCATTCTTCTTTTATTGTTCTATAGGGTGGTAGGGTGGTGCTAGGCTGGTGCATGAAGTCACCAATAGGTTCAAGCCTGTGAAAACTTCAGGGTGGTAGGGTGAGTTGTAGCTCATTGGGTGTTGGGGCATCCGTTCAGTTGACTACTGAAGAATCTCGGGCATTGGAACGTCCATCCAGTGAGAGATGGAGAAGAATGCTTTTCTAGAATTCTAAGAAATTGTTGCTTTCAGTTGGGGCTGAAGATTAAAGAATTTATTAGAAAAACGTTCGGTGGTTTTTGACCCGGAGGGGGTTTTCCACCTAAAATCTTTGTGCCTCCTGTGTTCTTTTATTTACTGTTATTACTGCATAAATGTTAATAATAATTGAAGATTAACTAATGCTCTGAAAAGATTTAAAAGTTCTAATTGTAAGAAATACTGATTCACCCCCCCCCCCCTTCAGTATTTTCCAACAATTGGTATCGGAGCTTGGTTCCTTCAATAGCAGTTTAACAACTGGAAGGAGATCATGGAGCATACCAAGAATGGTGTACCTCTATTCAATGAAAATAATTATGCACTTTGGAAAGGAAGAATGGAGGTCTATCTCTTGGCACAAGGTTACGAAGTATGGGACACTGTTCAAAATGGCTTTACACCAACCGCGGATGAACAAGGTAAGAAGAATTTGGTAAATGATGCAAAAGCAAAGAATATTATTATCAGTGGACTTATTGAATCTGCTTATCATAAGGTGTTGGGTTGTAAAACCGCCAAAAATGTATGGGACAAGCTTGAGAATATATATGCAGGTGACTCAAATGTCAAAGAAGCAAAGCTTCAAATCTACAGAGCAAAATTTGAGCAACTTAGAATGAAAGAAGATGACAACATTGCTGCATACTTCCAACACGTTGATGAAATAACCAACACTCTGGAAGGATTGGGAGAGCCTGTTGATGAGAAGACTATTATACGAAAGATTCTTAGAACGTTACTAGGAAGATTCAACCCAAAGGTATCGGTCTTAGAATACAGTGCAAATCTGGACAAACTCAACAAAGAGGAATTACATGGAGTTCTCATAGCATATGAAATGAGACTTGATGAAGAAGAGGGTACTTCGCATCTAGAAACTGCGTTTGCTGCATCTAAGAAAACCAATAAGGACAAACAACCTTCAAAGGCAAAGACCTGCACCTGCACCTGCAAGTGTGAAGAAAAGGAAGATGATGAAGAAGGTTTTTCAGATGGAAAATATACTTACTTTACGAGAAAACTAAAAATTAGTAAGGGAAAATTCAAAGGTAAACTTCCATTGATATGTTTCGATTGTGGTGAGGTTGGGCATTTCGCAGCAAAATGTCCGAACAGAAGTGATGGAAACTCAAAAGGAAAGAAAGGCTTTAAGAAATTCAACAAGCAAGGCAAGAAGAAAGGATTCAAAAGGAACTTTCTCTCTAAAGAAGATAGCTCATCATCCGATGAAGACAATGATAGTGAAGAAGAAGACAATGAGAGAGTACTATTTATGGCCAAGCACAATAAACAAGAGGTATCAAACAACGAAGAAGAAGGGTTGACCACAGAAGAATTTTCTAAGGAGGCAATCAAGCTTATAAAAGAGCTCAAGGTTGAGAAGATCTGTTCCAATACTCTTGAAGAACAAGTTCAAGTTCTCAAAATTGAAGTTGAAGAACACAAATCTATTGAAGAGTCACTTCAAAATAAGTTGGAAGAAAGCAATCGAGAAAGGGAAGCATTGGAAGTCGAAGTAGTCTCGCTGCGTAAGGAATTGAAGAAGGGAAAAACTATCCAAAACTATGCCAACAATTCAAGGGCATTGGAAGAACTCATCAACAATCAATGATCTTACAACGACAGAATTGGCCTCGGTTATAAAGAAGAAGAAGTAGGACCTTCTACAACAAAATACAATGAACCTATGAGATCTGACAGGCATGTAGACTTCATTGGACAAGATTCGCAAGAACAGCCTTGGAAGACAATTCCCCGACGAATATTTCCATCCAGGTACCAACATATTTTTCATGGCTATTGTTATTCATGTGGAAAATTTGGTCATAAAGCTATAGAATGTCACACGTACCCTAGGAACCAATACAATTCCAGGAGATCTGTCAAATATGAACCTCCCAGGGCTCAACGAAACATCAATAGATTTGAACATTTAAGAAGTAATATTGAATGTTACAAATGTCGAAACTTTGGACACATAGCTAGAGACTGCAGACTTGAAAATCCTCCAGAATAATCTTCGAAGCCACAGAACGAACGAACATGGAAGAAGAACACTGATAATTGTGCTCTTGCTCTCAAGGCTCAAAACAACAAAGATGTGTGGTATGTTGATAGCGGTTGCTCAACGCATATGACTGGAGATAGAAAGAAATTTGTATCTCTGAAAGAGAAGAAGGATGGAACTGTGTCCTTTGGAAATGATGGATCTTCAAATGTTATAGGATCAGGTACTGTCAGTCTCGGAAGCAAAGATGCTCTAGCCAAGAATGTTCTATTGGTTGAAAACATGAATCACAATCTGCTCAGTGTTGGACAAATGTGTGATCAAGGACACACAATGCTATTCAACTCCACAAAATGTGAAATCAGGAAAGGTAGGTATGGTAAAATTGTGGCTATAGCAAGTCGAGCTCCAAATGACATATATGTTCTAGATGAAGCAACTAAAGCATGTCTACTAGCTAAAGAAGATGAAAGCTGGTTATGGCACAAACGAATGGGTCACATAAACTTTGACAATCTTTTCAGGATAAGCAAAAAGGAAGCAGTACGAGAAATGCCGAAAATCTCAAAACCTTCCAACACACTATGTGAGGCCTGTCGGCACGGCAAGCAGGGAAAATTCGAATTTAAAACAAAAGAACACCTTGCATGACATCCATTGGAATTGATACATATTGATCTATGTGGTCCTATGGGAACAAAAGGCTTAGATGGAGAATTATATTTCATGTTAATGATAGATGACTATACCAGGATGACAGCCGTCAGTTTCCTAAAGAAAAAATTTGAAGCATTTGAGTGCTTTAAGATCTACAAGGAGTTGGTCGAAAATGAAACTGATTTAAAAATAAAGTGTCTAAGATCAGATAATGGCGGAGAATTCACTTCCAAATTATTTCAGCAATACTGTGACGAAAATGGAATAAAAAGACAATTTTCAACAACACGAACACCTCAGCAAAATGGAGTTGCTGAAAGAAAGAACAAAACCGTATAGGAAATGGGTAGAACAATGCTGAAGGACTCAAAATTGGATGAAAAATTATGGGTTCAAGCAATTGATACGACAATCTTCATTATCAACATAAGTCTTCTCAGAAATAATTGCAATAAGACCCCATATGAATTATGGAAAGGAAAACTGGCTAATGTAAAATATTTCAGAATCTTCGGAAGCAAATGTTATATCAAAAGAGAAGATCAAAAGTTGGGTAAGTTTGAATCACATGTTGATGAAATCTACGACGAAAACAGATAGTGGAGAGCATGAATGTTACATTTGACGAAGATAGTGTTCTAACGAATAATGATGAGGATCTAGAATCTTTGAAACTTGAGATAGAGGCTAAAAAAGGTACAGAGAAAATTTTAGAACAAGAAGCAACTGTCAACCAGGAAGAAGTAAATAATGATCAACAAGATATACAGGAACAACAACAAGAAGCTCCTACAAAGAGAACAAAAGAATGGATTCAAAAGAACCATCCATGAAATCAAATCATTGGTGACATAAATGAAGGAATTGGAACAAGAAAAGGTCAACAGCTTCGTTCATCACAACAAGCTCACATTGCTTTTCTAGCAACCTTTGAGCCTAGTAGTTTTGAGGAAGCCAACCAGAATGAACATTGGGTAGCAGCTATGAATGAAGAATTGGATCAAATCGAGAAGAATAACACCTAGGAATTAGTTCCACGACCAAAAGATAAAAATGTCATTGGGACTAAATGGGTGTCTAGGAACAAATTGAATGAAGATGGACAAGTTACCAGAAACAAAGAAAGATTGGTTTGCAAAGGCTATGCACAAGTGGAAGGAATTGATTTCGACGAAACATTTGCACTAGTTGCCAAAATGGAAGCCATCCGGATGTTTCTCGCCTATGCATGTTCAAGAAAAATAAAAGTCTACCAAATGGATGTTAAGTCAGCGTTTCTGAATGGAGAATTAGAAGAAGAAGTTTATATCGAACAACTTGAAGGTTTTCTACTATCAGAAAAAGAAGACTATGTTTGCAGGTTAAAGAAGGCTCTGTATGGTCTCAAGCAGGCTCCCAGAGCATGATATGCTCATCTTGACGGATATCTACGTCAACAAGGGTTCAAGAAAGGTACTGCTAATAGCAATCTCTACGTACAAATAGATAAAGATAATTTAACAATCGTTGAGGTATATGTGGATGATATGATCTTTGGTAGCAATGATGAGCGAATAAGTAAGAACTTTGCTACAAAGATGCGAAGTGAGTTCGAGATGTCTTTACTTGGTGAGTTGACATACTTCTTAGAGCTTCAAATATCTCAGCAAGAGAAAGGAATATTTATATGTCAAGGCAAGTACATCAAGGAAATGCTCAAGAAATTCAAAATGGAAGATTGCAAACCCGTCCTTACTCCAATGGTAACAGGTTGCAAATTGAGCATAGACAACTCAGCTAAGGATGTGGATAAGAGGTTGTACAGATCTATGATTGGTAGTCTTTTATATAACAGCCTCCCGACCAGATGTTATGCAAGCAGTTGGACAAGTAGCAAGATTCCAAGCAGCACCAAAAGAATCACCAGGGCAACAATCTCATTATTCAAGCCTTTAGAGATGCAGATTGGGCAGGAAGCGTTGATGATCGTAAGAGTACTAGTGGAGCAACATTCTATCTAGGTGGTTGTCTCGTATCAGGGTTGAGCAAAAAACAAACCTCAATCTCGTTATCTACAGCAAAAGAAAAATACATTGCAACGGCAAGTTGTTGTACTCAAGTCCTTTGGATGAAACAAACTTTGCAAGATCTTCAAGTACAATTTAGTGAGCCTATTCCCATCTTCTGTGATAACACCAGTGCCATCAACATCTCCAAGAATCCTGTCATGCATTCAAAAACAAAACACATTCCAATAAAATATCATTTTGTTAGAGAACAAGTCGTTGAAAAGAATATCAAACTTGAATATGTTGGTACAAAAGAACAAGTAGCTGATATCTTCACTAAACCTTTACCTTGTGAAGCATTTGAATATCTTCGCTAGAAGCTTGGGATTCTCCCAAGTTCTCATTAGATTTTGCTTTTTCAGAAAATAAAGGGGGAGCGGAAGTGTGTACATGTCTGCAGGATGGTTGTGTGTTAGGGGGAGTTACCCTTTGCCATTGATGTCAAAGGGGGAGAGAAGGCAGTAGGAAGAGGTGCCCTGATCGCAGGGGGAGTACTTGTGTTGCCATCAATGCCAAAGGGGGAGATTGTTGATCTAAAGATGATCTGAGGTTGTCATTGATGTCAACCCAAGCAGCACCAGGGGCTACCCTGATCTTGCAAGGGAATTTTGACTTGACAACTTACTCTATTTTGATTCAATGATCTTCTAGATGGATTCTACTCGTCGAGATGTTTCTGTTGATATATGGCACGCCAAGTAATTCTTCATGGTTTGAGAGATATTCATGTTTGAAGTTAGTAACCCCAGTTAGTGGGCTAAAACCCTATGGGGTTGTGGCATGGCACTCATAATTGGTTTTGGTCATTGAATAGTCAATAATTAATAATTTTTTATGCTCCTAAAATCCCTCCAACATTCTCTATAGAAGCCCCTCTCAACTCTATAAAAAGAAATCTCATATATCCTCCAAAAGGAGCGATCGTGGCATTTTCGCTATAACTTCATTTTTGCGAAGTCTTAGATTCTGAAATTAAAACCCATTTGATTCGCAATCCTGATGAATGTCATGACCGAAATTCAGATCTTGGTTTGCTATATTTTCAGAGATATGATCTGTGGAAGTTAGGGTTTTTGCAGGCTCCCGAATTTCATCTCAAAGAAGTGACCGTGGGAAAATCGTCATAACTCTCTCTCTGAGAAGAGGATTGGAATTCTGTAAAAAGTGGCGGATAGTGCACGGACTGTAGTTTTCTGTTTATCAATTTCAGAGCCGAAGGAGAAAACAATCACACATGGCACGTCGTACAAGTTCGCTCTACTGAACTAGTCCATAATTAGGTCATTGTGAGAGATTGGGCATAACTTTGTCTTGAAGAGTCCAAATCGGGTCAGACCTGTGGCATTGGAAAGAAGACTTAGAGGGCTACTATAGGACCAAATATCACATATTGGAGATCTGAAATCACAGAGATACATCAGATTAAATATCGTGCTCCTAGAAGGAAAGAATAAACTAGATCAAGTGCTGTTAAGGGGTGCAAAGGACCAGACTTTCTAGGGCAGCAAAGAGCAAGGTGCAGCAAAATGATGCAGCAGAGGTAAGCTACAGGTAAGTATCTTTTGTATATACATGTTCATCTCTTAATTGCATTAGGTTCTTTGTATTCTAATTTGTTGTTTTTATTTAGCACTGACATATGCTCTGCAGGATGAGGTAAGTTTTGCTATTATCATGTCATGGGTATTTCCTTAAGACTTTTTGCATGTATTATAGATTCATCAAGAGAAGACTCAATGCATAATATAATGTTCTAAAGAGTGAGAAAGGGTAGCATGACAAGAGAAGCAATCAAGGTGCAGAACAACAGCAAGAAGTTCACCACATGAAGTCTTCAAGTGGGAAGCACTGCATACAGACATTGTAAAAGTATCATTGTACAGAGTCATTGTAAAAGTTGTACAAGTGTCTATCTGCCAAGAGTTGAAGAGGCAGTGTCGGGAGGTCTAGGATCATCATTAGGTGGTTGTGTCATAGTTGGGGTTATGGTCTAGTGTGTCTTCTTCTTCTACATCATTCTATATCATTGTAAACCATGTTCCCTGGTACGGGAGTCCATTCTTCTTTTATTCTTCTATAGGGTGATAGGCTGGTGCTAGGCTGGTGCATGAAGTCACCAACAGGTTCAAGCCTGTGAAAACTTCAGGGTGGTAGGGTGAGTTGTAGCTCATTGGGTGTTGGGGCATCCGTTCAGTTGACTACTGAAGAATCTCAGGCGTTGGAACGTCCATCTAGTGGGAGCTGGAGAAGAATGATTTTCTAGAATTCTAGGAAGTTGTTGCTTTCATTTCAGTTGGGGCTGAAGATTAAAGAATTTATTAGAAAAGCGTTCGGTGGTTTTTGACCCGGAGGGGGTTTTCCACCTAAAATCTTTATGCCTCCCGTGTTCTTTTATTTACTGTTATTACTACATAAACGTTAATAATAATTGAAGATTAACTAATGCTCTGAAAAGATTTAAAAGTGCTAACTGTAAGAAACACTGATTCACCTCCCCCCTCTCAGTGTTTTCTAACAGTTGGTCCCCTTGACCATGGCAGTTGGCCATGAAGTCTTCTTCCCTCTATACCATCATTATATTCACTAACACATATAAATTGAAGGGTGGACTAAGAAAATGTTACTTCCTCTTAGGGGTTGGAAACCGTTGATTTGGGGTAGCATCGAATGTGCTCTAGGCTTCAAAATTTGCAGGAAGGCTTAGACACATGCATTCTCCAATACCCAGAAATCCTTTTGGGAAATTCCACCCAGAAATAGTTTTACTAAAATAATTAATCATTTTTAATGGGACCCTAAGTCTAAACTTAGGAAATTAAAATAATTAATGGTTATTAATCTAAATTGTGGGTAGAAATTCTATAAAAAGGCAGAGATCAAGTCAAATGATCCTAAACATTGATTAGAATCTAATCTGGGCTGTTGATTGATCAACGAGAGGATTATAAGAGGAGACTTGATGGGCACTTGGAGAACACACCAGAGGCAGATACTCAGTTACCCGAGTAAGATCGATTTTCTCACTGGTCGAAGTTCGGCAAGAGAAAATCGAATCAGAGGGAGAGTTGCAGGTGAGAAAGGAAGAGAGGGCATCAACACATTTAGAGAGTGCAAGGCAGCAAGACGCAGAGCAGGAACAGGGTGACGCAAAAAGAGGTAGCGCAGAGGCAGTTTGACGCAAAGCCTGCATGGGCAGCTTGATGCTGAGCCAGGGAGAGCAGTTTGACGCAGAGAGGATCAGAAGGATTCCATGGAAGAAGTGCTTCACCTGGGGTAGAACTTGGTCAAGAAGTGTCTGTAAAATTTCTCATTCCTATTTTGCTGGTTGTAATTTGTACATGAGAATTTCCTAAAGAATAATAAAACCCTCATCTACTACACCGGTTTTCCCATATTGGGTTTTCCGGAGACGATTGTCCAAAAATAACTATGTCATTGTGATTGTATTTGTGCTAGTATTTTTTCTTACATTTACTTTTTGCAATGTTTTAATTGTGAAGCCTGTAGTAGAATATATTTTGATATTTGTCGTAAGAATACCGTGAATAACTTATTTCTGAGATAATAAGTAGAATAAATAATATTAATCACTGCAGTAGGATTTCTATTTAGAAATTTTGACATGGTATCAAAGCTAAAGGGAAGCAGAAGGAAGAAGTTGGAGGACCCAGCTTTGAAAGGAGAAGGGAATTCGAAATTCCTGAAGAGGCAGTAATTCGAATCTCCCAAAGGGTTGCGTAGTTCAAGCCAAAAAGATTGGATTTCGTGGGAAAACTCTCTTTGAGTGAGTCAACAGAGAGGTAAGTCTTTCCAATCGAAATTTGTTAGTGGTAGAAGGAATAACGAAGTAGAAGATTCAGCAAGGAGGGTTGTCTCAGGTGGGAGGCAGTTTTTCCTGCAGTAGTTGTTGGGACAAGCTGGCGTCAGAAATTGGCACAATATGGATACTCAAAGTGTCTCAGATTTATCTACCAGATTAGATGAAGAATTCGCATGCCTAGCAAATTCAGCGTCAGCAAATGTTTGGTACATTGATAGCGGGGCTTCAGCCCATATGACTGGAGTACGAGAACATTTCTCGAGCCATCAAGAAGAACAAATGGACTTCCAAATAACTATATGAAACAAAACGAAATGTACTCCAATAGGGAGGGGCACCATAGCATTTCAAATGGAAGCAAGGTCCGAGCCACCAATTTTCTGCATGTACCAGGATTAGGAATGAACTTGATTTCAGTGTCCCAATTACAGGACAAGGAATATGATGTATACTTCATGGGAAAGAAAGTATATGTCAAGCATCCAAGCTGGAAGAAGAAAAAACAAATTGGGATTCGAAGCAACAAGTTGTATAGGTCGCAGCTTGAATCACCAATGGCACTGATACACAACAACTATAATGGTGAGAAGGAGCGAAATGAATTATGTCACAGGCGAATGGGGTATTTACACCATGGAGCACTGAGGATGCTCAAAGAGATTGTTACAGGGGTACCAATCCTTAGTAGTGAACATGATGACTTATGTAGAGGATGTGTGCTAGGGAAGTACGCTAAAGCATTTTTTTCCAGAAGTAACAATAGAGAAGAATGCGTATTAGGATTAATACACTCAGATATCTGCGGTCCTATGTCCACAAGAGCTCTTAGTGTGTGGAAATTTCTAAGTCTGACACATCAGAAATCCCTACTGCATTATCTGGTTTATTATTTCCTACTTGTTCTTTCCATTAACAAGTTATTTATTAATATAAATACCGAAATAAACACAAATGCAACCTTCACACATATACAGATCAACAACTAAAATAACTGGGACAACACAAGGGACACCATTATTTTTGGACAATCCTCCCCAGAAAAAACCCAATGTGGGAAAACCGGTGCAGCAGATGAGGGTTTTATTATTATGCAGTTTTCTGAATACAACTAGGGTGCCAGAAATGGCTCACCCTTCAGAGTTTTTCCTTGGCAGAAGTACCTCTCTTCAGAGATAGATATTCCGGCTGATCAGCAACTAGATGATGAGCCCCACAGTGACTTCAATTGTTCCTCAGTGCGAAAGCTGCTCCAAGCTTCTCTCTAGAACCGCGTCACCCTCTATGGCTCTGCGTCTACCTCTCAGTTCTCAGTTTGCCCCACGAAAACACCATTGTGCAACTCTTTCTTCCCAGCGTCAACTTTGCTAGCCTCTGTGTCTGTCTGCGTCATTTTCTCGACCTCCTGCGTCCTCAGCGTTGGCCCTCCAAACCTCTGCGTCAACCCAGGTTGCCTCTGCGTTGTCTCTCTGAAACTCTCTCTGCCTCTCTGCTATGTATTCTCGGCCTTCTGCCGAATTGCCCCTCGCTACAATAGATCACTAACTCGATTTCTCAGCAAACCCTGCCCCAGAAAATCGAATTGACTGATCAACTTGGTGTATCTCCAACTAACCCTCAAGCCTCCTCTTATACTTTTCCTGTTGACGATTCAACGACCGAGATTAAGTCCCTAATCAACGGCTAAGATTAGATCTGGCTTGATCCTCGTTATTTAGAACTTTCTCACCCATATTATATTAATACACATTAATATTTTAATTTTCCTAAGTTTAAACTTAGGAACCCCATTAAAAATATTAATTATTTTAATATCTCTTCATCCGGGTGGAATTTCTCCAAACGATTTCTGGGTCTTGGAGATCTCATGTGCCTTAGCCTTTCCACCAATTTTCATGGCTAGAGCACATCCGATGCTACCAAAAATCAACACTCCCTCTTAGCGAGGAATGTGCTCTAGTAATGCCTCACCATAGAAGCATCACATTGATCCTCCGCATTGGTACCTGTGCTGATGCTTGGCCTGCTGCCTCACATCCACTGCACTACTGCTTCTTGTACTGTTGCCCATGACACTGCCACTGCCACTGCTACATCTATACTACAGCTCCCTCTCAAAATGCTACCTCATGCTGCCCATAGCACTGCCACTGCTACATCTATACTACAGCTCCCTCTCAAAATGTTGCCTCATGCTGCCCATAGCACTGCCACTGCTAACTGTTGCACTGCAACTCAGTTACCGAGAAGTAAGTAACTGACTTCACCCAAACATTGACATCCTGGTCAGTTTGGAAGCCTCGTGATGCTGAAGCTACCTCTGCTGCTATCATGTGCACCCTCTGCTGCCATTGTGCTGCTGCAACCACCTCTGTGCCTCTCGCACTGCTGCAACCTCCACTGCGTTGCCTCAGATTCCTGCACCCTAGCCCTACCTTGCAGATCCATCACACTTTGCTCCACCCGACACCTGTCATCATGCCACTGTTGTTAAGGGCTCCCGTAGCCGGATGTGATCCAGGAGTTTGGGTACCTCAAGGATCCTGCCCCCTAGCATGTAGTCCTCCTGACTACAACTCGATGTCACCCCACGTCTTCTCTAGAGGTGCATGAGCACTCATGGCACAATCGTCATCAGTCTCGACCTCTTTCTCTGCCTTAGCTGGAGCTGCCTTTGAATCGAAAGCTTCTCCCTTGCCTTTCTTCCTGGGACACTGGGATGCATAATGACCCAACTCCCCACAATTGAAGCACTTGAACTTGGAGATATCCTTCTTCTTCCTCTTCCCTTGTTGTCCCGCAGATGTTAGAGCCGCATCCTCTTCCTCCTCTTTCTTGACTCGCACTCCCTTACCACTACTCCCCGCCTTGGTCAACCTCCTGATCTCTTCCTGTCGAAGAGCTGCCCACATTTCCTCCCAACCGAGAAGAGTAGCCCTGCCCAAAATACTTTGGATAAATGTCTCCCACTCCTCGGAGACTGCATTAAGGGCAGTCCTGACCATAAACTTTGGATCCGGTGTAGACCCCACGGAGGTAAGTTGGTCGCGAATCTCTGGCAACCTGAGAAGGAATGGATCTATCTGCTTTCCTTATGCATCTGATATGACCTCAACTGATTCTCCAAAAGCATCTTCTGTCGCACAGAAGAGCCCTAGAATATGGTGGTCAAGGTGTCCCACATCTCCTTTGTTGTGTTCTTCTCAACAATATGTGGTATGACATGATCTTTGACCCTGTCTAGGATCATGCACTTCGCCCTTGCCATTGCTTCCTCATACTTCTCCTTCTCAGCTAGGTCAACTGAGATAGCCACTAATTTCAAGGAAAAGTCCTTGATGCGATGTCGATCCAGGATTGCCAGGATCCTGGCCTTCTAGATGACAAAGTTGGAAGCCCTGTCCAACCTGTCCTGATCCCTCAGTCCGTTCACTGCCATTTCAGCTCCTCTTCTAAACTCCCTCTGAGTCTCGACTCCCCTCCTGGAAATCTCCCTCTGAGTCCTGATTTCCCTCCCAGAAATCCTCTGGCCAGCGGTCGAACGCTCCTATCCAATCCTCCTTGCAACTGCAACTCAGATCTGGATTCCTTGGCTAGAAATCCGTTGAGGTAGTGACTCCCTTTACCTTGGTTCCATCTCCTTAGACACTGTTTTGTATCGACAGAAACAACGTCCCACCAACTCCTCAAATCACAATCTACCCACAACTCCCCAAGCCCTGACAACTGAAGAAACTTAGCCTTTCAAGTTCTGTGCAACCTCGACAAAGGCTGAATCTGCCCCTCCGGCCAACTGCGTCAATCCTACCTGGCTGAGTAGGATGACATGGCTCTTTGTGAGCCTCTTCTGCCTCTGTGCTGGCCCTTTCCTTGGCTCAAAATGATGACGCAGGCTCTGTGTCACTTCTTCTCTTGCTGCTTATGCTCTGGAACAACGTTGTCTCTCGGGACAACTGCTTCTGCTACAAATTTCAGATTTCTGCTGGTGTCTTTAGTCCTCCTGTGATCTACAATGCTCTGATACCATGTGGAAATTTCTAAGTCTGACACATCAGAAATCCCTACTGCATTATCTAGTTTATTATCTCCTACTTGTTCTTTCCATTAACAAGTTATTTATTAATATAAATACCGAAATAAACACAAATGCAACGTTCACACATATGTCATATACAGATCAACCACTGAAATAACTGAGATAACACAAGGGACACCGTTATTTTTGGACAATCGTCCTCGGAAAAACCCAATGTGGGAAAACTAGTGTAGCAGATGAGGGTTTTATTATTATGCAGTTTTCTAAATACAACTAGGGTGCCAGAAATGGCTCACCCTTCAGAGATTTTCCTTGGCAGAAGTACCTCTCTTTGGAGACAGATATTTCGACTAATCAACAATCGGATGATGAGCCCCACAGTGACTTCAATTGTTCCTCAGCTAGAAAACGAAAGCTGCTCCAAGCTTCTCTTTGGAACTGCGTCACCCTCTATGGCTCTGCGTCTGCCTCTCATCTCCCAGTCAGCCCCATGAAAACACCACTGCGCAACTCTTTCTGCCCAGCGTCAGCTCTGCTAGCCTCTGCATAAGCTTTGCGTCAGTTTCTCGGCATCATGCGTCCTCAGCGCTGGCCCTCCAAACCTCTGCGTCAGCTCTGGCTACCTCTACGCTCTCTTCGACACTCTCTCTGCCTCTCTGCTATGTATTCTCGGCCTTCTGTCCAAAAATAACGTTGTCCCTTGTGTATTTGTCTTGTTCTATTTTCAGTTCATGATCTGTATGTATGTGTATTCTGCAATAGTGTTTTCATCGTTGTTTAAATAATTAAATAACTTGTTGAATGTAAAAACAAGTAGGAGATGATAAACCAGTGATTGCAGTAGGATTTTTGATGTGTAGATTCAAAAATTTTCACATTCCTTAATGCATGCTATGTGCCCAATGATTCGAAGAATAGATGGGTGCATAAACTTCACATAGTTTGGTATATTCGGCTTTCTTATAAGCTAAAAGATTTTACTTGGTTAGTAGTCTACTAGGGGATTCCATCCGAGGCTTGGGTGGCCAAGAATGGACTTTCAGATGGCTTTTGTCTTATTTTCCATCACTTGGAGACAGTGAAGCATATTTTATGTGAATGTTAGTCCGCCAAATCTTGCTAGAGTTATCTTGAGGATCAGTGTTCAGTGTTTCTTCAGGGCAGGATTCATTGTCATTCTGGATTGTTTGGAGATTTCCGCTCTTTAGTTTGTACTGTGTTCTCTGGGATATGACATTTCTTGCAGATCCCAGCCTTATTCATTCTATGGAAAATCAGGTGTAAGTTGCTTTTTGATCATGGGGTGAGCCTGTCATCTACCTTTTGTTCTATGTGGAGGAATGAGGTACCCATCAGCACTTGGCTAAGGGTGCTGTTGATCAAATATGTACATTCTTTGGATCCACCAAATTATTATGATTTTATTTCAGTTTTAGTAGCTTTGAGGAAGAACTGTGATGTCCATTTTATATATCCTTCTACATTTTGCACAGCAGTTTGTAAATATAATCTATTTTTCAAAGAGAAAAACTTGTTGGTGGACTCTCTTGCTCATCCAAGACGTTCCTAAGCTGTAATAAGATTGTCTAGAATGAAACACATTTTGATAAACCTTGTCTGCTAAGGATAAAGATCAATGTGATTGCATGAAGATGTATTTTCTTTACTTGAAGTGGGAACTGGTTTCTGGAAAAAAATCTATGACTTAAAATACCTGGATAGGGGACCGACTATATGCACATTTTCAAAGCCCTTTCTATCTCCTTGCTGTGATACTGATCATCTTTCTTCCAAGCACTATATTGGTTGCATTATCCCTAAATCACGTATTTTTCCCTATGGCATGCATTTGGTATTACTAAATATTCTCTTGTTCTGTAAATCTAAATATATAACATCTATGTTCACTTGCTGCCGCTTTCCTGTTTTTTTCTGAAAAAAACATCTTATATTAACAAATAGATTACATGCCTTCCCACTGCTGCTTCCCTTGCAAATAATTATAGGTAAGTATTTGCTATTTTGTTCATTGAGATTAATGTAATCTGCATCAGAAATCAATTCAGACGCAGTCAAGTTGTATTTTGTTCTAATTTAAGAAATTAGACACTAGGTTCATCTAATAATTTGTTGTAGTCCAGACTCCAAATCCCAAACAGGACAGCAACTGGTTTGTTCACCGGTTCAGGTAATTAAACGTCAACTATTCATATTAGAGGTAGGATAGCTCAGAAGCTAAGAACTATTTATCCTACTGGCATAAACCGATAAGCCTGAATAGCAAGAATTAAGTAAAATCTTGGATGCCCTCTTGAAATTTTGTTTCATGAGTGACTTACCATTCAAGGAAAAGAATTTAATAACTACCTGGTACCCTGTGAAACCAGATAAAACTCCAGCCCCTCCTAATGTTAAACCCTTCCCCATAGCAATTAATAAGTTGTACACCAATGGATTTCAATATATATACAACTAATAATGAAAGTTGGAATAGTGTGAAAAAAATCTATGGAAAACGTTCTACTTACATTCAAAGCTTTCTGCGCCTCTCTCTCAATCCAAATGATTCCATGGTCAGAAGTAGTATTCAGTGAAAGGATAATATGCTCAAACCTCTCCTCAACTGGAACAGCACTTTTCACCTCCGGTGGATACCTTCCACATCTGCAGCATACGAAATTTCCAATAATAAGAGTTATTCATAGAAAAGTGCACAGAGTGTTCTCGTTAGGCTTTAACAGAAATCTAACTAAACATGGAAAGAGAAAATTCAATGTAATACTTGGCTACATTAAAGACTATTCAATAAGATCAATGTTAATTTCTCTATATTTGGAATATGAAATATTTATAATAGCAACAATCGCACAGCTGTCTAGTGTCAGAAAGTCTTCCTTGCCAGATATACAAACATATTCCATAGATCCTCACTTGTTCTTTCAAACAAAGAGAATTAAATTTATTTTTTTAAACCATGGTGAATTGGTAATTCTTTGGATTAATCTAAGGGATGCCCAGGATCAACCCTTGTGGCTACCTTATAAACACCATGAGCATATCTAGCAACCTGCAAGCCAGATATACCAGATCTTATGATTTAGCAAGAGCCGAGACTCATGGATAAGGGGAATCTACTCCTTGAACCGAGATCATAGCAGGCCATATACTCACTGACATTGGTTTCACCCAATGAAACTTACCATTAAACTACATATCACTGTATAAAGTTATAAACAAAGAGAATTAATTATGAAGCATGCAAATTAAGTTATACAGACCCGAACCCTTAAAGAGAAGGCTCTGAAATGAGAGTAGGGAAATCTATTTAAAAGATAAATCTTTTATTCTCAAATCCACGAGTTCCCATACAAAGAGATTTATCTAGCCATTACATAATTGTTTAGAAGATGCAAAATAGTTTAAAACTAACAATTAGCACGGGAGCATCATAAAATTTTCGATCAACATGAAGTCTGAAATAATTCCTAATAGTCAATAAATTTTGTCTCCTTTACTGGGGCTATTATCAGGCTCTTCTAAAGTACAAGAATCACATTCTCTGTACAGCCTAAAAGATTTATCATTGCCAGTTCCACCGCTACTGTGATACAAAGATCAAAGAGGGGGGAGAATTTAATCTACCTCTAATTCAACTTGGATAAAATAAATAAAATACTAGCAAGCTATAAAGCTATAGTGGCTCAAAATCACGTGCAAAAATAAAATCAGATTTTATATCATTACTGTTACCTACCAAAATGGATAAATGCCATAGGAGAATTTTTCTAGCCAACATCAATGTCACATAGTTCAGTTTGAATTCAAATTCAACAACCATATGAATTATATATATCATCTATATCAGTGATGACAATATCGCCGATATTCGGAAATATCGCAATATTTTTGGGGAGACTAGATATCGCTGAGGAAATATCGCTATATTTTGTCTCCCGGAAAATATCGCAATATTTCCGAAATATCGGCGATATCTCGGGAAAATATCGTGCTATGATGCAAAATATCGCCGAGCTCAGAGAAAAATTCGCCGCCGCAGCTGGAAAACGCCGATTTTGTTTTTTTTTCACTCATTTTGTTTTCTGATTGCTGGAGAAGAAAGGGGAGAGCATTGTGCTTGCTGCCAAGGAGGATTCAAGGGTTGAATAGCCATTATCGCCACCAACAATGAATATTTTGTTGATCAAAGATTGAAGAATAGTGAGACAATCTTCATTTCTTCCATTAACAGGTATGTTCAAATAAACCCCTATGTTAATGAATTTTTTGATAGTTTTAGGGTTATTCTTGCTTGCCTATTTTCCTACAAACATTTTGCTTGTTTTTTTTTTTCCATTTGCTATGATTTTCATGCCCATGAGCAAATGCAAGGGTTTTCTCCATATTTGGACAGCAAACTCCAATTTTTTTTTAACTTTCAAATGCACCCTCTTATTGTCATTTATGATTTTTCATTGAATTCACATTGCAAATAATGTAGCAAAAAAATTATTTTGTAAAATGAGGTGGTTATTACTTATTAATTCCATTTTTTTTTGGTGCCCTAGGTTTGAGTTAGCTCACTACAAAATTCAAATATGCCAAAAGCCTTGGACCCATTTTGGGAGTATGGGGAGCCTGATGGTGGGACAAATCAGGCATATCTATCATGCAAATTGTGTGGGACCAGGATGACAGGAGGGGTTACACGATTGAAATACCATCTGGCTAGACTCACTGGACATGATGTTGGGATTTGTACAGTTTCTAGTCCGGAGCTTATATAAAAAGCTCTTGAGGAAATTGATGAAAAAGACAAAGAAGGAAGAGACAGAAAGAAACAAGGTTGAACATGCAGGTAGATCTTTCAGGATATCTTCTTCTGATTTTGATGCTGAGGGTAGTGGGAGGGGCTCCACAACATCACCTGCTACTGCTAGTGCGAGGTCATCATTTTTTGTTCCACGAACAGGACATGGAGCACAACCTGGCATAAAATCAATAGTTAAAGAAAAGGAGAAGTAGATAGAGTCATGGGGAGGTGTCTTTTCTGGAGCGACTTACCTCTCAGCATCACCAAAACCAATCCATTTTGGCAGCCAATGTGTGATGCTATTGCTGTTGTGGGCCCAAGGTACAAAAGTGCTACATATGAGGAGTTGCAGGGGCCAATCTTCAAGCAGAAAAGCAAGACATCAACTCTAGATTGGCGGAGTTGAAAAAAACATGCGAAGTTTCTCGATGCACAGTGATGTCTGATGGTTGGACAGATAGGAAGGGTAAGACCCTGCTAAATTTCTTGGTACATTGTCCTAAAGGTACCATGTTTATTAAATCAGTGGATGCATCAAAACATATCAAAGATGCAGCAATAATATGTGAGTTGTTAGATGGGTTCATTCGAGAGATTGGTGTGCAGAATGTGGTGCAAGTCATAATAGACAATGCGGCTAATTATGTGTTTGTCAACAAGATGCTTATGGAGAGGCATCGCACATTGTTCTAGACTCCATGTGCAACACATTGTCTCGATTTGTTCCTTGAGGATATGGGGAAACTCTCCTTCATCAAGGAGGTGGTTAATATGGCTAGGAGCGTCCCCAAGTTTATTTATAACCATGCTTTTGTTATTAGCCTCATGAGGAGGTTCACTAGAAACAAGGAGTTGCGGCGTCCTGCGATCACACGTTTTGCCACAAACTTTATTACTCTTCAGTCTTTGCTTCAATGTCAGTTCTAGTTGAAGCAAATGTTTGTGTCTAATGACTGGCGTAATTGTAGATTGTTAAAATTGGCAACTAGGGCCAAACTCCATGTGGGTCATCTTATTAATGGACGCAGATATTTTTCTTGGATCCCTGTCATCGAGAGGTGTAGGATTGATCTAAAGATCATCCAATTTCGATAAGTATTCATGGAGATATGAATTTATTTGTGTTATGGGACAATTCGTCAAGGTCAGCCAGCAACCAAATAAACCCCACTTGTGCTCAACGTTTCAGTATAAATAGAGGTGGCCTTCAAGTCATTTCAACACACTTGGGATCTCTTCCTCTCTACTTGTCTTTGGGTTTTAGTAGGACGAGAGATCCTAAGGGATAACGCTGCCCTAATCCAGAGGGCAGAAGCCGGAACAGCCGAAATTGCCGGAACTGTCGGAATTGTCGGGAACTGTCGCGAAAAGCCAGAACTGCCCGAACTGTCGGGAATAGCAGGAATTGGCAGAACGGCTGGAACTGTCAGGAATAGTTGGAATTGTCGGAACTGTCGGAAACTGCCGGAACAGCCGAGAAAGCTGACGCAGAGGGGAAAAGCCGGAACTACTGGCACTGCTGGGAATAGCTGGAATAGCCAGAATTGTTGGAACTGCCGGAACTGTCGGGAACTGCCGAAACTGTCGGGAACAGCCGGAATTGCCGAAACTGCCAGAACTACCGGGAAAAGCCGGAACTGCCGGAACTACCAAGAATAGCTGGAACTGCCGGAACTGCTGGGAATAACAGGAATAGCCAGAATAGCCGGAATTGCTGGAACTGTCGGAACTGTCGGGAACTACCGGAACTGCCAGGAACTGTCGGAACAAGCGGGAAAGCTAACGCAGAGGACAGAAGCCGAAACTGCCGGGAACAGCCGGAATTGTCGAAACTGCCGAGAACAACTGGAATTGTCGGAACTGTCGGAACTGCTAAGAACTGCCAGAATTACTGGGAACAGCCAGAACTGCCAGGAACTACCAAAACAGCCAGAGCATCTGTCTCTGAAGGAGAGCAGCATGCAAGGGACAACTAACTAACATTGGGACAGTTGTATGGTACTTAGCAGCAAATACACCAAGCATGCTAGGGACAACAAGCAAGCAAGATGCAGCCAGCACATAGGTCAGTATGGCAACATGGTGCAGCAATGGCACATAATGCAGTACAATGATGGGTACAGTCATGATTAATGAAGCATGATGAGATGCAGCATAGTGATGATGGGTGCAACATGGTGCAACACGGTGAGGTGCAGCATGATGACGAAATGCAGCACAACGATAGGTGGAGTCACCTTGGAGAATCAGTTAAAGCAACATGTCTTCAACTGATCTCATGTATCATCTTCTTAGAGATGATCTATGCTCTTATCTAGATAAGTCAAAGTGTTGACTTCTGTTGTAAACGTACTATCTCTCTCTCTCTCTGCTGAACTATTGAAGAACATATAAGAAGAATTGATCAAGGGTTTCCCCACATTGGGGTTTGTCCCTGGCTAGCGCCACATCTTATCTCCTCTTGTCTTGGCTTGTCTTTAGCGATTTTGTTTATGTTCTATTTGCAGTTTACTTTAATGCTGATGTGATTGCTAATCTGGAAAAGATATTGATTTAACTGTGAAAATTGAAATAAATTGCTCTAAGCATAGAACATACCTAAAATTAAAATGGTATCAGAGCTGAGGTGAAGACAATTGCCCAAGAAAGAGTGAAAGAGCAATCACCGAAGACAGTTGGGAAAGGACAAAAGGATCAGTGGATTCCTCATCCCTCTTCAAATTCACCGAGGGTGAAGTCAAAGCAGAGAATATTATCAGAATGGCGCAGCGGAAGTTTCTGATGGCCTACCTAAAGATCACTTCATTGGGAAGTTTGGATCTAAGGGTGGAAGGAAAGGAAGATGCCTTGGTTGTAATAAGTTCGGCCATTATGCGAAGGAGTGTCTGAATGGCAGAGACACATCTCTTGATGAAGATAACAATCATTCCAGGGACATCTTCAATGATCAAAGGAATGACAGGTAATGCAGGTCATCAAGGAAATGGCTAACTCTTCAAAGAAAGCAAGGAACCCCAGGTATGAAGAATCAAATGTTGTTTTTGATAAGATAAAGAAGCGTTATTTTGTGTTGACCCTCTCCTTCAGATTCTTTGGGAATCTGGCTTATTGATTGTAATGCTTCAAGGCACTTCATCGGATAGAAGGGTGCACTCTCTAATTTGGTAAAGACAGAAACAACCGTGGGATTATACATGGAGTCGATGCCACCTATCCCAAAAAGGGTGTAGGGAATGTTACCCCTCAATTGAATGAGGGTAACTCGATTCATTTACAGAATCTCTTTTATGTACCTGATCACAAGAAGAACTTGGTGTCCATTTCGGCAATGGAAGTCAAAGGTTACAGGGTGGTACTCATCGATGGAAAGGTACGTGTTTGAAAATAGAATTTTCAAAAATGTTTTTGAGTTCAGGGTTGTATCAAGTTACAGGAATTCCATTGCGGACCATGTCCATTAACACATAGCACCGAAGGTCTATGAGTCAGATGGTGGCATGGATGCCTGAATTCAAAAAGAGCATGAAAGTACATGTTTGAGATGTACCAAAGGAAAATCTTATAAGGGGACCATTCCCTTCATGCAGCAGGTCCATAGGTTTGGAACAACCCGAGGAGTCTAAGATTCATGATCGAGAATCTCATGTATACAGGTGGAAGAAATCCCTCTATGGCTTGAAGCAAAACACCTCGAGCATAGTATGAGAGGATTGATAGCTGTCGGATGAAGCTGAGATTCACTAGGAGTGAAACCGATCCAAACCATTACCCGAAGGTTGTGGATGATAGACCTCTCATACCGGCACCTTATGAGGACGACCTATTTCTGACAGGTGCAAAGTTGCAAACCCTCTCATTTGCAGAAGTAAGAGGGAGTTGGATTCCAGATGTGGAATGATACACTGCAAGCCTGTGACTACCTCGAGGATCTTAACTTTCAGAAGTTATATGGTAGTGATGTCGAACCAGATTTGGGAAATGCCTCTGAGTTTCATAAACTCATTCACGTTGATGTTCTTGGTGAACTTCCGTCCAGACATATGTTTTGCAGTTAGCATGGTGAGCTCATACTTGGTTGAGCCTCACTGGATTGGTACCAAGAATCTTCTGAGATATCTTCGAGGCACAATCTCTCATGGATTGAGATACACTGCAGAAATATGAAACTGCATGATTATTCGAACGCTGACTGGGCAGGCAGTGTGGAGGATCACTAGAGCACTTCTCAGTGCTGGTTCTCTTTGGATTCTGCTTCGATATCATGGATGAGCAGGAAGCAGAAGTCGGTTGCTATAAGCACCGCCGAGACCGAATACATAGCTATGAGTATGATCTCGTGTGAAGTTGCATGGTTGCAGAAGCTCTTAAGTGAGTTGTTTGTACACATGATGAATACCACTGTGATTCTTTGTGACAACCAGAGGGGGGATTCAATTGTTGAGGAATCCTGTATTCGATGATTGCTCCAGCAGATACACATCAGGTACTGCCTTATCTGGGATATGGTAAGTCGATGAGCGAGGAGGCTCCATCACATTGAGACTGATGTACAGGTTGTAGACATTTTGTCAAAACCCCGGGGAAAGGTCAAATCTGTGACTTTCCCGAATGACTTGGAGTCGTTGAGAGACCTTCTTATAAGGGTCCTGCATTTTGCATGCATTGAGCTCTGGGAGCTCTGGGGGCTTGGGGTACTTACTGGAGCAACATACGACCACAGGGCGACTCACCCTCCCATGGTGGTGTGCTATGTATAGGATGATTAGTTCTCCTGTGGGCCGAGATGATTAGTTCTCCTGTGGAAACTGTGGAACAGGATGATTAATTCTCTTGTGGGCCGGGATGATTAGTTCTCCCGTGGCCACTGTGAAACAGGATGATTAGTTCTCCTGTGGGCCGGGATGATTAGTTCTCCCGTGGCAACTGTGGAACAGGATGATTAGTTCTCCTGTGGGCCGGGATGATTAGTTCTCCCATGGCAACTGTGGAACAGGATGATTAGTTCTCCTGTGGGTTGGGATGATTAGTTCTCCCGTGGCAACTGTGAAACAGGATGATTAGTTCTCCTGTGGACCGGGATGATTAGTTCTCTCGTGGCAACTGTGAAATAGGATGATTAGTTCTCCTGTGGGTCGGGATGATTAGTTCTCCTATGGTGACTTTGGGGCAACATTGTGCAGCAATGGCACATAATGCAGTACAGTGATGGGTACAGTGATGATTAATGAAGCATGATGAGATGCAACATAGTGATGATGGGTGCAGCATGGTGCAGCACGGTGAGGTGCAGCATGATGACGAAATGCAGCACAACGACTGGTGAAGGAGTCACCGTGGAGAATCAGTTGAAGCAACATGTCTTCAACTAATCTCATGTATCATCTTCTTAGAAATGATCTATTCTCTTATCTAGATAAGTCAAAGTGTTGACTTCTGTTGTAAACGTACTATCTCTCTCTCTCTCTCTGTTGAACTATTGAAGAACATATAAGAAGAATTGATCAATGGTTTCCCCACATTGGGGTTTGTCCCTGGCTAGCACCACATCTTGTGTCCTCTTGTCTTGGCTTGTCTTCTGCGATTTATGTTTATGTTCTATCTGCAGTTTACTTTAATGTTGATGTGATTGCTAATCTGGAAAAGATATTGAGCTAACTGTGAAAATTGAAATAAATTTCTCTAAGCATAGAACATACTTAAAATTAACATAGATATAGCAGGAGACAAGACGGGAGAGCAATTGCAAAAATGGTGTACTCTGACACGTTTTAGCATGGAGTAGAAGAAGCATGCTCAATTAGTGAACCTATAGTAAAGGTTATGAGATTGGTAGATGGGGAGAAGCCTACAATGGCTTTTCTATATGAGGCCATGGATAGGGCCAAGGAGGCCATTCGTTCTTATTATGTAGACAAGGGTTTTGCTGGCCTTGATAGGCATATGACGTTATGGGATGTGATTGATAGTCGATGGATAGGGATGTTTCATCGACCCATTCATGCAGCAACACTCTTCCTCAACCCCACATTTTCATACAAATGCGGCTTTGATTTTGATGGCGAGGTGATGGAAGGGCTCCGTTCCTGTATTCATAGGATGGTGCCTGATCCTGAGCTTCGTTGCAAAATCAACCGCGAGATACAGTTTTATTGGGATTGTGTTGGCCTATTTGGCTTTGATGATGCTACTAGGGAAAGGACCCTCTTCATGCCACGTAAGTGACAAGTCATCACACATTAGAAATTAGAATTTTCAATTTAGAATTTCCTTATTTATAATTCTAGTTTTTTAAATTCAATTATGTAACTTTTATTTGAAAGTTTGATTATGTTTTAAGTTTTTGAATTTTTTATTTCTTTACTTTGTTGTAGATATTTGGTGGCGAAGCTATGGTGCAAGGGCACCAAATTTGCAGAAATTGGCCATAAGAATCTTGAGTCAAACATGTAGCTCTTTAAGGTGTGAACGCAATTGGAGTGTATTTGAGAAAATACACGCAAAAAAGTGCAACAGGTATCACTTTGAGCTCTAACCTTCAGTTCAGCAATTACACTTATTGTAATTTTTAATTTTTAATTTATGACCTTCAAGTGTCAAGAGTTCTCACGCCTCAATGATTTAGTGTATGTACATTACAATATCCGATTTCGAGTGAGGCAAATAGAAGCACAATGGATTCAGATGCCATTTCCTTAGACAATATTGATGTATTGTCTCAGTGGAGGGTGGAGTCTGAGGAGCCCATCTTGGAGGAGTCACCTTCATGGTTAGAGCCAGATGATCCATTAGAACAGGGGCAGCAAGAGGAGGAGGACTCGGAGGAGGAGCAGGAGCAGGAGGAGGAGGAGGAGGAGGAGAAGGACACTGTGGGAGCATCAGCATCAACACCATCTGCTATAGATATAAGAGAGCACAACTCCATACCTAGCACTCATTATTTGACATTAGGTGAAGAGGCAGGGCCAGGGCCTTCTACTACTAGGGGCAGGCCTGGCAAACAACCCATCATGTTTTCCTGTAAAAGGGGAAAAGGGCAGTGATTTCAGATAGATAGCTGCTAGTTTTATTTGTTTTTCTACATATAGCTCATGATGATGAGATACTTTTATATATGTGATGTTATTTTGTATTGGTTCTCCACATTTGAGTCCTTGATTGGACAATTATCAGGGATCAGTAGGATTTCGTATCGCCTTTGATGTATCATTTCTATTTGACATCATATATATCAGTGCTTTCTTCACATTTATGTGCCAATGTGTTTATTTCATGTTGTTATTGCTTTATATGTTTAAAAATCTGAAGAAAAAAAAAATGAATATATTATGCATTTTTATGCTAGCCGATATTGCCGATAAGATGTTTTCTGGACCCTCGTCGATATTTTGCCGATATTGACATTTTCAACACTGATCTATATTATTAATTTATTAAATAGAAAATGTATTACATATACCAAAACATTTTTAATATATAGTACTTTATATTATACACAAATATATATTATACATAAATATATTAAACTTTTTAACATCTATTAATTAATAGTAATATTTTACATATATAATTTATTTATAAAAAAATCATTAATTTATAATTATATATGACGCAGATGACCTTATTCTGATTGCTAAATCTACTCTTGGTTTGCAAGAGCACTTACTTTCTCTTGAGAATTTTTGTAGAAGGGTGGGGATGCAAGTCAATATTAACAAAACGAAAGTAGTGGTTTTCTCTAACAAAAGAAAGCATAACCAGCATAAGTTCTACTTTGAAGGCAGCATTCTGGAAAAAGTTGCGGATTACAAATACCTCAGAATTGACTTCAACAGAAATCTAAGTTGGAATGGTTGTAGAAAGAAAAAAACTTTGGGGGGTTGGAAAGCATTTTATGCTTTTCAAAATAGGCGTAGAGAGGCAGAGTTATGGAACTAGAAAACCACTCTAACTCTTTTTGGGCTTTTAGTGATTCTGGTGATTCTCTATGGTTGTGAACTGTGGGCCAGTAGTACATCCGACATGCAATGGAAACAAATTGAGAAAATTCAGAAGCGTTTGATTACAAACAAATTCAAAATTAAAAGTGCAGTTTCTTATGCTATCTTGTTAAGTGAAACAGGGGTTGCTCCTATTGAAGCAATTGCTATGGTGCGAGTCATAAGGTATTTAAAAAAAATTGAGCAAATGGAAGAGGGAAGATGGCCTAAGGTTGTGTTTAATGACATATTGTGCAAAAGAAAGAAGACTTGGATGCGGCAAAATAACAAATGGTTTAGTAAATGGGGTATTTGCTTGAGCATGTGTCCCATAAATAGTAAAGAAATAAAAGCTATTGTTATGGATAAGTTCCACAAACGTACTTGGGAGGAGCTAGGGAGAAAGAAAAAGTACTATATTGAAGAGTTTAATCCCACTCATAATCATCAACAAAAAGTGTACATAGTGGTCGATATTTCTTCGAGAGCCAAAATTCTTATTGCTTAATTAAGGACCAATTCTCATCAACTCTGTTGTGAAACAGGGCACTAAAAAAGGCCAAAAGAAGTGTGGGAGGAAAGAGTATGTATTTTTTGCACTTCCGGAAAAGTGGAAACAAAATAGCATTTCATTTTAGAATGCCAGGCCTTCAAAGACAGCATGGAAGTTATGTAGATATTCTGGCAGCTAGCTCTTGGGATAATCTATTCAATGAGGGGTTTGTCGAGAAGCTGGGAGCGTTTACTGTGAGACTTCACAGGAAAAGGACCGAATACAAGAGCCAGATGGAGAAGCAATCTGTCCCGTAGGCCATCTTTAGCCTCGTGGACGTTAAAATAATTTCTTCTTCTTCTTCTTCTTCTTCTTCTCAATATATATATATATATAGATATATATATATATATATATAATATTAATTCATTAAATATATAACTTATTAAGTGTCCCCACACATATTACATAAAGACTTTAAATTACATAATATATAAAAAAAATTATAACATGCTATAATAATATTTAAGACAATGTATATTATCATGTACCTAAGACCTACGGCTATCTTATCTAATTATCAGTGGAAGGGGGAAGGAATACTCACTCATGCGTAACAACCACCATCCAAGCATCACAGGAGGAAGCACTAGTCACACGCGCAAAACAACCACCATCGCGTTATCACAAACCAAACAACTTCTACCCATCACCATCGCTATCACCATTTCCTTTCCTATTGAGATGGAAAGGAATAAATACAATAATGTTTTTGTTATTTAGTAGTCTGTTAGGACCTAGGAGGAAAAGCAATGCACATGTCAAAGTTAGTAGCAGTCGAGACGGGAGAGAATTTATCCGTTTTTGGCAAGCGATTCACACGTGAATTTGAACGAATTTGATATTTTTTTAAGTTCGTTGGATTTCAAACATGAAGGTTCAAAATCAGCTAACCCTGTGACATAGGCTAGCAGCCCTCGACATTCACTCCTTGATGATGACATGTCATGTGTCTCCACCATCTGCAACAACCACATACCTCTCGCCATCGGGCATTTCCTCTGGGATAAAGGTGGGCTGCTATTCAAAAGGTACCTTGATTATTTTGCAACTAGGTGTTTACCCTTTGTTTTGGACTTTAGCATGGATAAAGGTGTGATGGAGGATTAACCGAGCTTGACTGTAAATTTGTTCTCACCTTACCAGGGGGTTAATCTTTAGCCCTAGTCCAATGGGACCTCTCTTGAGGCCTTAAGGTTATAGGAGGGGCACTACTTGTTGGAAATACTGAGGGGGGGGTGAATCAGTGTTTCTTTTCAATTGTTACTTTTACCAGTTAGCTCACTTATATTTAGAACACAAAATGAACAATAAGAATAAATGCTTTTATTAATTTCTTCTTTACAATAAATCAAGTACAACATATATAGGGCTCCAACCCTAGATGAAGACACCGATCTTCAATCTCCCAGGCTCCAACCTGTATTTGCCAAGCACCGACCTGGACTTCCAAGGCTCCAACCTTGTCAATTTTGAGGCACCAACCTCAAGGGCTCCAACAACAATCGCTTTTACAAAAAGATTTTACATAGACACTGGGAGAAAACACTTGAGACCTTTCTCTGAGACTTTTTGACACCCTGGAGGACTTCCTTCCTTAACTGCATCATCCTGCTTGGCTCTGCGCTGCTCCGTCCTTCACTGGGTCATCCACTGCATCCCTGATCTGCATCTCCCTCTGCGCTGTCTCTCAGAGCTCCTACATCACCCTTTCTGAGCAACCTGATTGCTGCTAGTCACCCCTTCTTCCTCCCCCCTACAACTCTCCCTCTAAAATCGATTTTTCTTCCTCTCTGAGAAAATCGATTTTCCTTGGGATACTGAGTATCTGTTGGTGTATCTCCAATGACCCTCAAGTCTTCTCTTATACTTTTCCTGTTGATGAATCAACGGCCGAGATTAAGTCCCTAATCAACGACTAATATTAAAATAGACTTGATCCTCGTCTCTTAGAAGCTTCTCATCCTTATCCTTATTAATACCCATTAATATTTTTATTTTCCTAAGTTTAGACTTAGGAACCCATTAAAAATATTAATTATTTTAATAACTCCTCATCTGGATGGAATTTTCCAAAACGATTTCTGGGTTTTGGAGATCTCATGTGCTTTAGCCTCTCCACCAATTTTCATGGCTAGAGCACATCCGATGCTACCCCAAATCAACATCAACCACAGCAACTACGGCAGCTGCGACCACGACAACTATGGCAGCTTTGACGAAGGCAACTACGGTAGCTTCGACCACGACAACTACAGTAGCTTCGTCATCGGCAACTTTGACCACGGCAACTACGACAACTTCTCTGCTCCTAGCTCGAACCTGTGGGAGACTATTTAACCCAAGAATAATTCCACAAACTTGTCTTCCTTGCTTTTCTAGGCTGCGGTTGCTTCTCTACCTCTTGTCTTGTCTCCACCAAAAAATTTGAGCTTGAATGGACGAATTTAGGTTTATATTTATAGTGGTTTTTCCATATTCTAAAGGGACACGTCTCTTTGCCAAGGGTTATGAGCCTACTCAAGTCGGCTTGGACAGTTTGACAATTTTTAACATATGCTGATTTCAAAAATTGATTTCTCTTCAACAGTAAGGAATTTGGGGGCGTGTAATAGCTCGTTAGAAAGAGGAAAAAATCCTCTACACTCCTATGCCAATCCCATCCTTAAATAGGGTCATTTTACCACCAATAAAATTATTTTTGTGAGACTGTCATTATTATTTTATTGATGAAAGCCATTAGGATTTTAATTTTAGGCATCCAATGTTTAGGGCTCCTTATTTATAGAATTAGGTCATCAAGTTGATTAGGAATAGGGCTCCTTTAAAGGTATCATGGGAATCAACAAGATTAGGGTGCCTTTTCAATATGTATTCATGGCCATCTTCATTTAAGGCTCCATCATCAATGATCTAATGCTTTTCATGGACATTAGGGCAAGGACTTCTTCATTAGGATTAGGGCTTCATACACATAGGCTTCCATTCATGTATCTTAAGGGCATCATAAGTATTAGGACTTGCATCAATGTGTTAGGGCTAAGGCATATTCTAGAGTATTATGGGCATTTAAATCATGCATCACCAATATAGGGCATCAATGTGCTTAGGGTTGTCATTTAGGTAGGGCAACATCATGAAAGGGTTTTAGGCATGTATCACAAGAATATTTTCTATCTCCAACAATGCCATATTGACATCAATGACAACCTTGACCAACGGTCTCCCCCTTTGACATCAATGGCAAATGGGGTGCCCAAGTACTCCCCCTATTAAGATGCTTCTCTTCATCATATTTTCTTCATCAATAATAGTTCTTCATAGGTATATTACTCCCCCTGTCATGATGCTCTTCCTTTTGGTAATGAGGTCCATGATAGATGTGTCTACATGTGATGAACCAACTCCCCCTATCTGCATAAACTCCTCTACCTCAAGAAAGATTACTTGCTTAGTGATCAAATGGAAGAAATCTTCAACAATAGTCCATTGGATGAGTAAGGGATCATGTTCTTCAATGGAGTTGCTCCCGAGAGATGATCTATCAAAGGATGATTGTCCATGAGTGACTCATCAAGGATTTCATAGGGCCCTTTCACGGATAGCTTCTGCAAGAATGATCCCAAGCTCCCCCTAACTATATGCATGGTCTCCCTTTTGGCAGAGTCTCATCATCAAACACTTGGGATATCACATCTTGATGTCTTCATCAAATCAACAACATGTGTTGTTGGCTAGAGTGTCCAAGAGACTTTCGGATCCAATTTGCTTCTTTCTCCATATTTTTGTAACTTTATTTTTTGGCTTGGTTGTCATGATTCTAGCTTGTGTAGGGACCCAATTCAAGTTACAATCATGTGCCATATGTCCAATGTTATGGCAATTGAAGCACTCCATCTTGTTTATGAATGAGTAATCATGACTTCTTCTTGCAAAATTGCTTCTAGGAGATTGACGGGGACCATTATATTTGTCTTTGTGATATGCCCTACAATCTTTTTCCATGTGCCCAAAGTTTGTACAAGAATAACAATAACCAAGAAATATACTTTGGTACTTCGGAGATGAAGATTTCCTTGATGTACTTCTGAAGTATTTTTGCCTTTGGATTCTTTGATGATATTCATTACCTTTTGTATTCTTGACTCCATCTGGAAGTCTCCTTGGAGTAGGATTTCTTCCATAGTTGTCGTGACTCTTCTCCTTGCCTTTGTTGGAATTGGGAGCATCAACATTTCTTTCTAGCTTCCTCACATCCTTGATGTTTGAAGCATTATCATTCTTGCTTGAGGATTCACCTGCATAGCCAAGACCTGATTTATCAAGGGGAGACCTTTGATGACTTAGGATGTCATCTAGGGTTTGAGAACTTTTCAAGTTCTTATTCAGCAAGTCAACTTCCTTTTTAAGAAAGACAATTTCTTCCTTCATTTTCTTACATTCTTCATCCCTCTTTGATAGAATGATCTCCATTTCTTCCTTCATCTTGGTTGCTTCACATGATTGGGCCTTAAGAGAAGTGATTTCTAATCTTAACTTGGTGATGTCATCATCATTTTCTTCCAGTTGGCACATCATGGTGTTTCTCTCCTTTTCTGCTTCATCAACTTGTCCTTCTATGAATGTCAAAGCTTCCATCACCTTCTCAACTCCTTGTGCTTGATTCCTTGCTTCTTCTAGTTGAGATCTAAGAGAGGAGACCTCTTCCTTGTATTGACCAATCTTTGCTTCAAGTTTGTTCAAGTTCTTGAGTCTTTGTTCAAGGTGACTTGACAAAGTTTCTTCCCTTTTCTTTGCCTTATCCAATTGATTTGTCATGGATATGACTTCTTCATGATGCTTTCTTTTGTTTTGATGAAATTCCTCCTTAAGTTTGGTGAGCTCCTCATCTCTTTCTTGTACTTGAAGCTTGAAAATGTCAACTTCCTTCCTTGTCTTGTCCTGGTCACCATCTTGCGCTTTCTTCTTAAGTTCCTCATTTTCCTTTTTCAAACTGTTAATCTCTTCCATGGAAGCTATAAGTTTAGTCAGGAGATCTTCTTCAAAGTCTTCTTTGCTTTCTTCTTCTTCTAGGTATTCTTTGGCCTTGATGTCATCATTCTTATTTTCAACTTCCTTGATGGGTTCTGGATTTCCTTCTTGCTTTCCATCATCTTCTTGACTAGAGGTCATGGTCAATGCTCCTTTTGAGTGAAGGTCATGAAGTTTGTCCCATATATCTTTTGCTGACGAACATTTTTCCAAATTGGCCTTTATAGAATTTGGTAGCCCATTCAAAATTGTCTTCATTGCTCTTGTATTGTACTCCTTGGATTCACCATCCATCATGCTATCAATAATCACTAATTCTTATACTCCAACACCTTGAACCATTAAGAAATTTCTCATTCTTACCTTCCATACATCAAAGTTTTCATTGAACACTGGAACTTTCTCAATTTGATTGTCTTCAGTTTTCATGGTTGAGGAAGAGACATCTTTAGGAGGATTGGAGGCTTTCTTCCTTGGCTTTTCCATTTTTGTTCTAAGGATCAACCTTCAAGCTGTTAGGCTTTGAGTGAAGGTACTGGCTCTGAGGGGGTGAAGCAATATTTCTTTTCAATTGTTACTTTTACTAGTTAGATCACTTATATTTAGAACACAAAATGAACAATAAGAATAAATGCTTTTATTAATTTCTTCTTTACAATAAATCAAGTACAATATATATAGGGCTCCAACCCTAGATGAAGACACCGATCTTCAATCTCCCAGGCTCCAACCTATATTTGCCAAGCACCGACTTGGACTTCCAAGGCTCCAACCTTGTCAATTTTCAAGCACCAACCTCCAGGGCTCCAACCCTATATCTGGTTCAAGCTCCGACCTGGTTTCTTGAGGACTCCGATCCTCTAGGGCTCCAACCCTATCCTCCAAGGCACCAACCTTGTCTTTTCGAGGCTCCAACCTCTTGGGCTCCAACCCTTACTTTAATTCGTCAAGATGTATTTGGTTATACTTCACGGCTCCCAATGTCTTCTTCAACAAGCCTTGTCAATCTTCAGCTATGCCTTCCCTTAGTCTCCACATCACGTCATCAATGACAACCTTGTCTTCTTAGAAGGTATCGCCACTGCTCTTCATGTCACCCAAACAAAATCTCCAAGGTTACCTCATTATGGCTTCAATGCATCATGGTCTTCAATGATCTCCACAAATCTTCAATATGTTGCTTCACAAAGTTCTCCAACTCTGCCCTATTATGTTCTCAAGAGAAAACTTCAACAAACTCTATTTGTCCAATCCCAAAAAGTCAACACTTCGACCACAACAGCTTCAACCACGGCAACATCAACCACAGCAACTATGGCAGCTGTGACAGCATCGACCACGACAACTATGGCCACGTCGCCCACGGTAGCTTCAACCACGGCAACTACGACAGCTGCGACCATGACAACTATGGCAGCTTCGACGATGGCAACTACGGTAGCTTCGACCACGACAACTATGGTAGCTTCGACCACGGCAACTTCTCTACTCCTAGTGCGAACCTGTGGGAGACTATTTAACCCAAGAATAATTCCACAAACTTGTCTTCCTTGCTTTTCTAGGTTGCGGTTGCTTCTCTACCTCTTGTCTTGTCTCCACCGAAAAATCTGAGCTTGAATGGACGAATTTAGGTTTATATTTATAGTGGTTTTTCCATATTTTGAAGGGACACGTCTCTTTTCCAAGGGTTATGAGCCTACTCAAGTCGGCTTGGACAGTTTGACAATTTTTGACATATGTTGATTTCAAAAATTGATTTCTCTTCAACGGTAAGGAATTTGGGGGTGTGTAATAGCTCGTTAGAAAGAGGAAAAAATCCTCTACACTCCTATGCCAATCCCATCCTTAAATAGGGTCATTTTACCACCAATAAAATTATTTTTGTGAGACTGTCATTATTATTTTATTTATGGCAGCCATTAGGATTTTAGTTTTAGGCATCCAATGTTTAGGGCTCCTTATTTATAGAATTGGTGTGAAAATTCCTAGTCCAAGGAACCCCTACTAGAGCACTTCCGATGCTACCAGAAACTAACACTCCCTCACAGCGAGGAAAGTGCTCTAGCAACAATGTCCACTTGCATGCTGCTTTGTTTCTGAAGCACCTCCTTTTTGCACTGCTGTTGCCACCAACACTGTGTTGCTGCTGTTACTATACTACTGCTAATGACAATGCTACTGCCATTGTTGCATTTGTACTACAACTCCCTCTCAAACGCTGCATTTTTTATGCTGCTAGCACTGCCACTGCTAACACTGCATCCGTACTGCAACTCAGTTGCTGAGAGAAGCAAATGAAAAACATCCAAAATTAGTTGAACTTAACTGTGTTCAACCTAATACAATGACCTAACTGTTGTTGATTCTAACCCTCTGAATCTTTTGCGCTGCTGCTAACTTCTGCACTATTGCCAACCTTGCTCTACATTGACTAGTCTCTGGTCCCAAGACACTGCATCTGTCCTCCAAGCAATCCACTGCATCATCTGACACTAAGTTTGTCTCGCTACTGCTAAATATTGGGCTCCCGTAGCAAGGAATTGATCCAAGAGGTGGACTCCTCAAGGATCCTGCCCACATGTAGTCCTCCCGACTACAGCTCAATATCGCCCCATCTCCCTCCTGGAGATGTGTGGGCACTCATGGCATACTCTTCCTCGTCTATCTTTGTGACTGCAACCTTTGGATCATGCTTCTCATCCTTATCCTTTTGCTTCAAAGGACACTGAGATGCAAAGTGACCCATCTCACCACATCTGAAACATTTCACCTTCGAAATGTCCTTCTTCCGCTTCTGCTTTTGTTGTCCCTTCAATGCTAGAGCTGCATTTTCCTCCTCCTCCTTCGTCTTTGTGCCACTCCCTCTGCTACCATTGAGGTTATCCTTCACTAGGTCCCTCAACTCCTCTTGTTGCATAGCCGCCCACATCTCCTCCCATGAAGGTAGTTTTTCCCTGCCCAATATGCTTTGGACAAAAACTTGCCATTCATCCAAGACTCCATTCAGGGCTATCCTCACCATCGCGGTTGGCTGAGGAGTGGACCCCACTGCAGCAAGCTGGTCTCTGGTATCCTGAAGACGTTGAATTAAGAGGTTCACCCCTTCTCCTTTCTGCATCAAGGTTCACTGCAACTTCTGCTCTAAATACATCTTTCGTTGTTCGGAAGAGCCTTCATACAAAGACAACAAGGCTTCCCACATCTCTCGAGTTGTATCCTTGCCCTACAAGTGTGAGACCACATGATCTTGAACTCCATCGAGAATGAGCCTCTTCGCCTTCCCCTGCTCGGCTTTGTACTTCTTCTTTTGATCGTTGTCAGCAGGAACAGCTACAACACTATTGATGTAGGCCTCGAGATCATATTCCTCCAGAACAACTAAGATTTTGGTCTTCCATATGACATAGTTGGAGGCTCCGTCCAACCTGTCCTGATCTCTGAGCCCATGCGATGCCATCTCACCCAACTGTCAAACCGACTCCTCTAGTCACTGCTTAGCACAACTGCCTAGCAAGTGAGAAATTCGAACTTTCTGGCAGAGAGTTCGCTAAGGAGAAAATTCCCCTACTATGTGTCTTCGTACTTTTCCAGCGAATCTCTGCCCCAGCAGAAACTGTGCCCTTCTAGCACTGTTCTGAGCCTCTACGTCACTCCCTCTGCCTGTTGCCCATCATCATCTGCACTACTGCATCCTGTACTGCTACCCATATCTTTGCCACTACCATTGTTGCATCTGTGCGGCAACTCCCTCTACATCAATGTTGCTGCCCATGGCCCTGCCACTGCCACTGCTGCGTCTGCACTACATCTCCTCTCATCATGCTGCATCATGTTGCCCATAGCACTACCACTACTAACTACTACACTGCAACTCAGTTACTGAGAAGTAAGTAACTGATCTCCCAACTCTGACCTCTCTGTCAAGCTAGAGTACTCCTGATGCTGAAGTTCCCTCTGCCACTGACAAGTGCTCCCTTTCTGACCTCTGTGTTGTTGCAACAACTCCCTGCATCTCGCATTGTTGCACACCTCTCTGTGCCATCCTGCACTCGTGCAACACTCCCGTGCCTCTCGCACTGTTGCAACTTGCTAGCCTTGCACTGTCCTGGGAATTCTGCACTGTAGTTCTCTCTGCCGCTTCATCTGCATCTGTCTCTACCCACATCTGCCAGTCCTGCTACTCCTCTTCAGGGCTCCCATAGCATGGTCTAATCCAAAAGGCTGGGTACCTCGAGGATCCTACCCCTCATCGCCTATAGTCCGTCTGACTACAACTCAATGTCTCCCCACTTCCACTCAAGTGGTGTGTGTGCACTCATGGCACAGTGATCGTCTGTCTCCACTTCCTTCCCTACCCTTTCTGGCGCTGCCTTGGTCTCGGAGGCCTCTTCGTTGTTCTTCTTCCTTGGACACTGGGTCGCATAATGACCCAACTCCCCACAGTGGAAGCATTTGATCTTGGAGAGGTCCTTCTTCTTCTGTTTCTCTTGCTTTCCCTTAGATGCTAGGGCAACATCCTCCTCCTCCTGCTTGACTCTGATCCCCTTGCTGCTGCTTCCCGTCTTGCTTAGCCTTCTGATCTCTTCTTGGCAAAGAGCCACCCACATTTCCTCCCAATGTGGTAGAGTCGCTCTGCTCAATATACTCTAGACAAATACCTCCTAGTCTTCTGAGACTGCTTTTAGGGTTGTTCTCACCATCAATTCCTGATCCGGCGTGGCCCCTATGGAAGTCGGTTGATCCCAGATCTCATTCAGTCGACTGGTTCTCCCTTCTTCATCTGGTATGACCGCAACTGATTTTCTAGTAACATCCTTCTCTGCACAAAAGTATGTTGGTACAATTTCTTTAGGGCCTCCCACATCTCATTTGTCGTTTCCTTCTCAGCAATGTGTGGTTCTAAATGGTCCTTGTCCCCATCAAGGATGATGCTCTTGGCCCTCGCCATTGCCTCCTCGTACTTGTTGTTATCAACTAGGTCAACTGGGATTGCTATCGTCCTTAAGGCGAAGTGCTTGACACGATTGCTGTCAAGTACGGATAAGATTTTGGCCTTCCAGACTACGAAGTTTGAGGCTCCGTCCAGTCTATCCTGGTCACTTACTCTGTATAGTGCCATGCTGCTCTTCTACTTCCCTCCTAGAAGTTCTCGATGTGACACCCTCTGAGCCTTGATTTCCCTCTTGGAAACCCTTATGTCGATGCCGAGATTCCCCCTACTCTAATCCTCTATGCCACTACACCACTAATCCGGATTTCTCGACTAGAAACCCTCGGTAGCAACTCCCTCCTCCTCCTTGGCCTTGCCCTGTTAGGTATTGTTCTGACTACAATACCCCACCAGCTCCACTCTGCAACTTACCCACAGCCTCCTAAACCCCAGCAACCTGAAGGTGAGAGCTCCTAAGCTCTGCGCAGTCCCGGCACCGGCAAACTAGCTCCCTCAGCCAACTGTGTCAGCCCTCCTGGCCTTTGCGTGGCTCTGTGTGAACCTGTCTTTGCCTCCTCTAGCCTCTGCGCAACCTATTCTTGGCTCGAACTTGATGACGCAGGCACTACGTCACCCCTTCCTTGTTGCTTTGCTGCTAGGAACAACTTTTGTCACTCGGGACAGCTGTTTTCTGCTATTGCTGCTCTTCTCTACTGATGTCCTCAGTTCTCCTGTGATCTGCAACCACGCTCTAATACCATGTTGAAGTTTCTAAGTCTAATAGTTAGAAACCCTCCATGCACTTCACTGATTTATTCCTACCTACTTGTTCTGTTAATTAATAAGTTATTTACCATATAAATACTGAAAATAAATACAAGTGGATGCTCAACACATTACAGATCATCAATTGAAGGAAACAGAAACAAGCATACAAATGACACCGTTATTTTTGGACTAATGTCCCTGGAAAAACCCAATGCGGGAAAACCGGTGCAGTTATCTGAGGGTTTTATTATTAAGCAGCTCTTTTCTGAGTACAATGGGTGCCAAACTGGCTAACCCAACAGAGATAGAAAATCTGGCAGCAATACCTCTCTTCGGAAACAAGTATTCGGAAAGCCTGCTCCACGAAATCCCTCTCCAGCACAATCTGAATCTCAGTGTCATCCCCGCTGGCCTCTGCGTCAACCTGAAACCCTATGTGTCAGCCTACTGAGGCTGTACGCAGCCTCTCTGGCTCTCTGCGTCACTCCTGCGGCCTCTGCGTGGATGAAGCCGGCCCTTCTGGCTCTACGCAATCTCTGTTGCCTCTGCGTGGTTCCCTTTGGCTCTGCGTCTGCCTCTCTCTGCTTCGGCGCTGGTCTCTCAGCACTGTCCCTGCCTCTCTACCTCGTACTCAGTGCCCGTTGCTGCAACTGATCACTGATTCTATCTCTCTTAGCAAACCCCACTCTAGAGAATAGAATGACTAATCATTCTGGTGTGTCCTCCAAGTGACCCTCAAGCCTCCTCTTATACTTTTCTCGTTGACATATCAACGGCCGAGATTAAGTCCCTAATCGATGGCTAAGATTAGATCTGGCTTGATCCATGTCTTTTGGACCATTCTAACATAGTTTTATATTAATTCACATTAATATTTTAATTTCCCTAAGTTTAGACTTAGGGACTCCATTAAAAATATTAATTATTTTAATATCTCCCAAACTGTTTAGAATCTGCCCAAACCCTTTCTGGGTATTGGAGATCTCATGTGCCCTAACCTCTCCACCAAATTTCGTGGCTAGATCACATCCGATGCTACCCCAAATCAACAGCAAACACCTTTATGTGACTTTGTCTAGTCAGATATCGGAAGGTGATCCAAGTTTGAAATACAATATGCTCTTAACATACAAGTTTGGTCCACTTAGAGATGCTTATATGATCTTAATCTCTGATGAATGGTTCCTTTCACTAGAGTTTAAATTGGTTTTTCCAGGTGGTCCACAACAACCCAGGGATTGAGGGCACCCACTCCACAGATACCCACGCCTTTTAAAGAGGTTAATGACTTAACAGGTGCGGCATTGCCCACTTACATCAGAGTGTTGGGCATTATGATGATTTGAGTGAATGATCCTAGAGCACCCCGAGGACCCAGTATATCAATCTTCCTTGACCTAGCACACAAGATTCTTGATGATTGCACCACTAGACCCAGTATGCCCCCAAGTTGCCTTGACACTACTTGATGGGAAAGCCATGATTCAGAGCACATATGAGGATGGTCTTCTATGAGAGGACTACGGAGGGTTTGTTGCACTTGATGGAGCCCTAATGTTGGAGAGTGGATGCATTACATTGACCATTGAAGACCCATGGTGATGACGTGGTGGCACCTCAATTGGATTTGGGACCCCTAGAGTTGCTTTTAGGTTGGATTAGAGGGATACTCCTCAAATGATAGATGATCATGACACATGGACACATTTTCAACCTTATACTCACCATCACAACATCTAGAGCCCAAAAAGGGCATGATGTCATCATTTAGAGGCTTACGGCTCACATGTCAAGGTCTTTTGTAGAATAATTTTGCATTTGGCTAGTGGGTTTGCTTGTAAACCAAGGATTAATTTATGTTTGCTCATTGTCAACTTGTTTAGGGGCTTCATAGGCTAAAATTAGTTTATTTTCACCTCATATAAATAGAGGTCACCTCATTTTTGTATTTCATCATCACTTGTGGACTATTTCGGCCTCCATAGAGGATTCTGCCCTAGATGTTGCAACATTGCATTCTTGTGGAAATGTGATCTTTGTGGATAATTTTGCTATTGAAGAATAGCTCTTGTTGTGGAGAGTCGAGACATCACTTTGGGATAATGGTGGATTTGTTCATGCATATCTTGTGAGTATTCTTATTGTTGAATATATTTTTAATGGTTATTGCATGCAATATTTTTTCTTAGGGTTTCTATGTTCTTGTTAAATTGAATATCTTTCTATGAAATTTTGGTGAGGTATTGTATATTTTAATTAAAGAATGCTAAACATCCCTTAAGGACCTCCTAGTGAGCTTTTCCTCTTGATTTTATCCCCTCATAAAGTGGTAACTAGGGTTTTTTTCCTTCCCCTTACTCCCTTCTGGGGTTTGATATCTCCATAGTAGGTTTCCCTTAGACTCCATCAACCAAGGAACAAGCATTAGCTTCCACATAGATGATCAAAACATATTAAAAACCCCTCTCAAACTTTATCTTTCTCTTATCTTCCTTTTCAGCCCCTCAAGACAAGCTGCTAGGCTAGGGTTTTAAGGTCAAATTCAACTAGGGGGAAGCTCAATTCTAGCTAACCCATTGTTTCTAACCCTCATGTGGGGACTAGTCCATAGAATGACCTTGTATTGGCAATATCTTTTTTATTTTTGCCCCAATTTTTGAGATATTTCAACATGTAACAATATGAATCGTCTTCTCCATGATGTAATTTGTCTCAAGTGATTTGGATCCACCAAAAGGGAGTTATGACAAATTTATGAAATTCTTCTATTTTTAGCAATTCCTCGGAGATTAAACTTGTGCAAATTGTAACTACTCGATTTTCAAACCCACTCATTTAAACTTTGATCTATGACAGCCTTGGATGTCTTTTTTCATATGACGTTGGTGGCATTTATTTTACTTTATTTTTTGAAAAATAAGCCTTATATTTACAATGAAAAAAGTTGATGGCATAAGGGTATATACAATGAACTTCATAACCTCTTTTTGAGAGATACTAAAGCAAAGATAAAAGCAAAACACTATGTAATCAAATCATTGTGTATTTTTTTATCAACAAGGCTCCATTTTCCAAGCATTGGTGGTGAACCCCATCTTTCCACAAAGAGCTAATCTCATAGTCGAAAATAAAAGTACACCTGAGTTTCCATGACACAAATAACACCACAAACCCCAAGCAGTGCCAAAGGCTAACGAAAGCATCAAGAACAAGAGAATGGCCATCCTCAAACAAACCAATGCACCCTACCCTGCAGTAGTACAGTATGGTGATCATCAAACCAACTCCAAAAGAGCTTAGCAAATCAACATTCCCAAAAAATATGCTTGATGATCTCTGAGCATGAATAAACCAAACAAAGGCTATCGGAAAGACCACCCTTGGCCAACCTGACATTAAAAGGAATACAAGATGTGCCCTTTCTCCAAGTCTTACTACTTAATAAGTATATAAGGACCAAGAGGAGCATTGGGTTTTGTTGACCACTACCGGTCAACTGCCCATGCAGTCCACCTCCTTTCTGTTGGCAGAGAGGGGTAGCTCCTAAGCGACATGTCCGTGCCAGCCTACAGTCATCGACAGCTTGATCATTTTTGTTGTAAACCCAGTCTGCATGTTTGAATTGTAAATAATCTAAGCAGATCAGAGTCATGTATGTAAAGTTGCCTAGGTGGACCTAACTTTCTAATGATGATCTGCGTCCCGGGAGGTTTTTAGTCTCACCGATCCATGGATCAGCAGAGTTTTCCTTCAAACCCGACCCCAAAGCCGGGATGCATTTTGTTATTAGGACTTTAGGAGAATCCTAGCGTGTTAATCTGCTAGATTATAGTTATGTCGCAGAACTGGGTGGTTTATGAGGGTCTATGTTAAAGTGGGTTCGTCCCCTTAAGATGTAAATTGTAAAAGTCATGATGTAATGTGTCTTGAGGGTTGAGAAATGTTTAAATCCCCTCATGAGTCCTAGGTCCTAGGTCCTAGGGGATGTTTCCAACGGTTTGGTTCAAATGATCCATTTAGAAAATAAATAAAATATTAAAATAAAATTAAAAAAATAAAAAATAATAAAAAATAATAAATTCATAAAACAAAGCAAAAACCCTAAATAATAAAATAATAATATTTTTTGTGAACACATGCAAAATATCATTTTTAAATAAAATCGACGGATGAGATCAAGAGATGTCTTGAACCTCATCAACGGTCGAGATCAGTTCTACATGGATCACCCAAAACTAGCCGTTGGGATCATTTCCATTTTATAGGGTCTTAGGGGGTCATTTTACAGGTTTATCTGATCTGTGAGTCTGTACTGAGAAAGCTCTCTTGTAATTTGATTTTCTGATTAATAAAAAAGACTTTGGGGTTCAAAACTGGCTGGTGTTACTCTCCGGAATTGCTGTGAGATGATTGTTTTTTTCTGCATATTTCAGTTTTCAGCAGTTAATAATAACTGGTTTTCAGAGTATTGTGAGTACAGGTATCTTGCTCACGTGCTAGGGTTGGAATGTTGTAGGGTTTCTGGAATAATGGCAGGTATCTCCATTATTCCCTGAAATCTAGCAGCATTTCTTGCCCTCTTTACTGATGTTTGCTTGAGGTGTGCAGGAGATCTTTAGGTAAAAGGTACAGGTGGGCGTTTGGGGAAGTTCTAGGCTGAACCAGCCGACTCCCACAGGCTCTTCTGTGCAGAGCCCAGCTGATTGTGCCCTGGGTTAATCATTAAGAGTTTCTTATATGTTTTACATTGAGAGATTTTCTTTCTATTCACAGTGAAGTTCAAGTTTCTGATATTTCGGAAACATTACTGTCATTATTGTCAAATCTGGCTGTCCTAGAGCTGTGAAAATTTTGATTTTAGTCAATTTTTGAAAGAATTACTGTGAAGTTTTGCATATATCTGCCAAATTTCGTTTTCCTCTTGCAGGTTGCAGTTAAAATCGGGAAAGGGTTTCCTTATATGTGGTGTTGATTGTCAGCCATCTGCTGGGTTGGCTGTTGAGGGAGTGTTTCAAATGATTTTCTCTGCTCATTTACCATTTACGTAAAACCAGGTACGCGTTATCCTTTGCTTGAAAACTCAGTCACGGTTTAGACCTGTGCATCTGCGTGGCTCAGCTTATCGTTCTATCATTATACGCATATCGTTTAAACGTTCTTTCAATTATGCTGTTGGTAAACCCTATTACGCTCGGTGAATAATCATTGCTGCGTTTTTTTTTTACTCCTCAGATCAGGGTTTTGGCTTTCATTTTTGGGGTTTTCCTGAGTTGTATTTTGAAAGAAATCATCGATTGTCTGTCGGCAAGCTCTTTATTTTTATGAAACCCCACTGCCTTAAATCTGCAAGCGTGTGATGAAAACGAAGGTCTCTTTGAATATCTGTGTGCATTGACTGCCGTCACATTTTGCTGGGGTTACGTATCAGCGTTTTCTGCCACGCAAAAAACGCCACCCTTCACCTGCATTTCCATCACGTATCTCTGAGCAGATTACTGAAACAGGTTGGCTGGGTTGATATGCCGCTCCTCTGGTCACGCTTTCGAGTTTTTTCTTTCTGCAATTGAGCCCAAGCTGCTGTCCACTGTGCATCTATCACGATTTTGTCATTGTGATCTCAAATTCGATATACGCCATCCACGCATTTCCCTATTTATCATTTTCGCCTTCATTTCTGCGTCCTGGTCCGACTGTCATATCATATCCTCGCTTTTCTTGGGTGAATGATAGTTTAGAGTCGGTTTCTTTTTGTTCGAATTTCGTTTCAGACGTGAAGCATTCCCCTTCATCTCTTCTCACCTGCCGTCGCATTTTCGCTGGGGTCACACACGGTATCACACTTCAACAAATCTCTGCTCCCGTCAGCGAAAACCCCTGCCTCATTTTCGTTTCCAAATTTCTGGTTTTGCTGCATCCGTTTTTTTAGTCGCCTGCGTTTCGGCTTCCGGTTCCAGGTCTTGGTTGTGGTTTCGAATGCGTTTGGGCTGCTGCCTTTAGTGTAGTCGCAGGTTCAGCTTCGAGTTAGTTTAGGGTAATGTAATATTTGATTTCATTTCGTTTTGATTTTTGTTTCTTTTAATATATACATAAAAAATAAAAAATAAAAATAAAAAAAGGATTTACGTTTTGTTTTAGTTTTAGATTAGGGTTTAGATTTATGACCATAGTTTCGTTCCCTTTAGTTTTTTTTGTTTAAAATTGTATTTTAAATAAAACAAAATAAAAATAAAAAATAAAAAAAGTTAGCATAGATTGTAATTAAATTTTAACTTATGTTAGTTTAGTTTAGGTTTTGTTGTATTTAGATTTTAAGTTAGTCTTTTAAATTTGGCTTTTAAAAAAATAAAAAATTAAAAATAAAAATTTAAAAAATTAAAAAAAAAAAAAAATTGGAAAATTTATTCTGCCAGTTTCAGCCTTTTATTTATGTTGTATCTTTCACGCTGAGATCTGAGCACGAAATAAATATCTGGTTTCTCTGTTATTCAAAGCAATTTATTTCTCTTAGTTTGCCAGATATCGTTATTCGAGGAACTTTGTGGTTTCACTGGGTATTTAAAGCATTGTTCTGGTCATTTGATGAATGGTGATTGCTGTTTATGATTTATGCTCTTATATCACCCAGAAAGTAATCATTTAGGCCCAATCTAGCAAGGCACTGATCTATCAATTTAATAAAATCATCGTAGTGCATCTCGTCTCCCAGCCCAACTGTTTAGCAGTTGGCCTCCATCTCCTCACAGGGTCTATCCCCCTTAGCCGCGGGAGACAGGCTTAAACGGAGGGATCGGGGATCAGAGTGACAGCCCCCGGTCCGAGCGTTGTCGTGTCAATCCGCGCGACAACATTTTTGGCGCCGTTGCCGGGGACAGAGTTTTTCTGTCCTTGGTCCTTGTTCTTCAAGCTTTTCTGTGCTTAGCTTCTTGTTCAGGTGGCGACTCCACTTCCTATATTATCTGCAAGAGTGTACACTAGAAGACATCCAAGCGGTCTGTGCAATCCTACTCCTGACCCTGAAAAGGTTTATAGGGTGCGATCACACAAACTCGCTTCTCGTACACTTCTTGGAAATCTTGGACAAGAAGCCCTCTCCGATATTCATTTGCTCTTTAAAGGTCAAGTTAAGCGCAGCACCATGAGTCTGTTTGCCCCTTGTGATTTTTCTAACATTCCTGGAGCCCCCAATGATATTCCATCTGTTGGGATAGACAAATTGCCTAGCTTTCATGGAGATAATGCCATTACTGTTAATTCCCATTTGCGAGATTTCAACATATGGATGGCTAAGTATGCTAGATCTCCTGATTTCGACCATGAAGATGTCAGGATGACCCTTTTTATCTTGACTCTAGGAGGTGATGCTCATGACTGGTTTACAGAAAAACCTCCTAATTCTTTTGACTCTTTACAATCAATCATTAATTCGTTTAGAGAAAAATTTGGAGATAAGAGAGAGGGAAGACATCTTGTAAGAGCTCTTACTCTGATGAAAAAGAGAGAAGACGAAACTGTTGAAGAATTTAATAGAAGGTTTAATGGTATTATTAGAGAATTACCTCAGGACTATAAACCTTCAGATAAAACTCTCCAAGATTTTTATATCGATGCCTTTGGTCCTGAACCATCTTATGAGTTAAGGCGTGCCAAACTTACTGATTATCGTGATTGCCAAGCCTTAGCTGTAGAACTTGAAAAGGACAAGGAAGCTTCTGGGAAGTCTGAAATCCCAGGCTTTGATAGGGCTGCTACGAAACTAAAGGAACCTAAGGGAAAAGCAGCCCAGGAGCCTGAAAATGAACTTGTTCTCAAATTGCTTCAGAAAATTGAAACCATGGAAATTAATCATAACAAGGAGATAAACACTTTGCAGAATAGGTTAATTCAAATGGAAAGAGCGCAACCGCAAAATTTTCAGCCTCGAAATAATAATAACAGAAATAGTAACTGGCAAAGAAAGGGTCAATCTAGTGAGCAGAGGCCCCCTAATCCGCTTACCAATCTGGTGGATGATGCTCCTCCTTACTGTCGTGCTTGTGCTGATTTTCACGAAGAATCCTCTTGTCTCATTATCAGAAGACTTTTCGATAATGGAATGTTTGGGACAGGTGAGCAAATAAACGTGGTAGGGAGCAAGTTTCCTTTGCCCATGAATGATTGGATAGAGGTTAAGGAAAGAAGCTATGATGTTGTGAATCCTAAATCTGCTTTTAGTATAAATAACCTTGAAAACGAAGATGACATTTTGGCCAGGTTATATGGTGAGAAACCCTCTCCTGAGAAAATTCTGGAAATTGCTAGAGATAAGGGTATAACATACCAGAGAAGGGATAAAGATCAGAGCGGGAATCAAATTCCTCCTCGAACTTTAAACCCTGGTATAAACTCAGGAATAGATGTCGACTTGGGGAGTTGGTTTAATAATGCTAAAATCTGGGTTCCCGTGTCTGAGATCGCTAAGATCCCTTCCCAAAGAGACAAATTACTAAAAGCAATTCAGGGTCCTCAAGTCAACGCTTCTCAACAGAAGATTCGTGAGGTTGACTATCAGGATGCTCCTATTTATCTGCAAAGCGTAGATGCTGATAACAAGGATCATCAACCCTTCTTTATCACCTTGTTAGTCAATGGTTATAAATTGAATAACTGCATGTTGGATTCAGGTGCATCTGCTTGTGTTATGACTAAAAGGGTTATGGAACAGCTTAACTTAAGAGTTTCCAGACCCTACTATAATATATGCGCCATGGATTCTAAGAAGATCGAAGTACATGGTTTAATCAAGGATTTGCAAGTTCATCTTTCGGTCTACCCAGACATCATGGTGGTTATGGATATTGTTGTTGTTGATGTACCTGATGCTTGGGGCATGCTGTTATCTAGAAAGTGGGCCTCTGATCTAGGGGGAAGCATTCAGATGAATTGGTCATATGCTATGATTCCTTCTCCCAGCGGTGACGGTTTCGTTAGACTAAATAGAGAGCCTGAGAGGAAATTTCATGTTGAAAATCCTAAAAAGCCTCATAACGAAATAATTAGAGAGCAATCTGACATCGGGAACTATGCTATCCTGTCTAACTTCATAGCTCCTCCCGACGAAAAGGTCAGAAGTCTTAAAGATGAAGTCTGGTATATGTATTTCGATGGTGCTTTCTCTAGTCATGGTAAGGGTGCTGGAATTGTGCTTAAGTCTCCCCTTGGTCACGTATTCAAGTTTGCCTATCGTCTAGAATTTGAAGCAACCAACAATGTCGCTGAGTATGAAGCCATATTGTTGGGCCTTGAATTGGCCAAAGCTTTGAAGATTAAGTTGCTTAGCATAAAGGGGGATTCCGATTTGGTTATCATGCAGCTTAAGAACAAATTCACGTGTAGAAATCAGAGATTAAGAAACTATCGAAATGCTGTGTGGGATACTATGGAGCACTTCGATGCCCTTAACCTTGAAGCAATTCCTAGAGAGCTAAATAGTTCGGCAGATGAGCTTGCCGTAGCTGCTACCACTTTCCAGTTGTCTGACGAGTTAATTAACGATAAAATTAAAATGGAAGTAATATTCAGACCATCTGTTCCAGACAACTCAGAGCATTGGCAGGTTTTTAATGATGAAAAACAAGTCGTTCGTTTTCTCAATCATTTGGATGAGTTTGAGGATTTCCGGATAGTTTCTGGCGAGGATGGCTCTTTAGATCATGGACATATCATAAACCCTACTCCCAGAAATGTAGTTGCCTTAGAGCAACATTTTGATCGGCATGATGCCACGAAGCTGAGAGAAGAAGACAAGTTGGACCCAGGCGAGTACCTTGAAGTTAACATTGGTACTTCTGAAAATCCGAAAATGGTTAAAATCGGTAAAGGTACTAGTCTGGAGGAAAGGAAAAAGTTAATTGATTTACTTCGTGAATATCGAGATGTTTTAGCTTTTTCCTATGATGAATTGAAGGGCTATAGGGAGGATATTATGGAGCATACTATTCCATTAAAGGACGAAAATGCTAGACCCTTCCGGCAGAAACTTAGGCAGATTAATCCTAAGTTAGCCCCCCTGGTCCAGAAAGAGCTTACGAAAATGCTTGCAGCAGGGATCATCGCTCAAACTAGGCATTCGACATGGTGTTCGAATTTAGTGATTGTCAGGAAAAAGAATGGTACAATAAGACTTTGTGTCGATTTTAGAAACCTTAATCTAGCATGCAAAAAGGATAATTACCCTTTGCCAAAAATGGAAACTTTGTTGCAAAGAGTAACTGGGTCTGGAATGATGTCATTGCTAGACGGTTTTTCTGGGTATAATCAAGTTTGGGTTAAAAAGGAAGATCGACACAAGACCACATTCACAACACCATGGGGCACGTTTGAATACATCAGAATGCCATTTGGGTTAACAAATGCTGGGGCTACTTTCCAGAGGGCCATGGATTATGCCTTCAAAGGGTTAATCGGGAAAATCATCGAAATTTACCAAGACGATCTTACTGTTTTCTCTAAAGATGGTATCAGCCATATAGATCATCTTAGGAAGGTTTTCGATAGATGCAGAGAATATGGAATTTCTTTGAATCCGGCTAAATCTGTCTTTGGGGTAACTGAAGGGAAACTTCTGGGTCATATCATTTCTAAGGAAGGAGTCAAAGTCGATCCTGAACGAGTTGAAGCAATTCAAAAGATTCCTCTCCCGCATAACCTCAAGTCCCTTCAGTCTTTCCTTGGAAAGATAAATTTTATTAGAAGATTTATCCCGAATTATGCGGAAATAGCTAAGCCCATTCAAAGTCTTCTGAAGAAAGATGTGAAATTTGTCTGGCAGGAAGAGGGAAAAAGGGCTTTCCAAGAAATCAAGTCTGCTATCGCGAAAGCCCCTGTCCTTGTTAGTCCTGATTACTCCAAAGATTTCATGATTTTTTCTTTCGCTTCTGAGGATACCATTGCCAGTGTCTTGCTTCAAAAGAATACAGATGGTCATGAGCAGCCTATCGCTTTCATGAGTAGAGCACTTCAAAACTCTGAATCGAAGTACAATACCATGGAAAAGCAGGCTTATGCCCTGGTCAAGTCCCTTAAGCATTTTAAAACTTATGTGCGTTATTCTAAGATCATCGCTTTCGTCCCACATTCTGCTGTTAAAGACATATTAACTCAAACTGATTGCTTAGGGACTCGTGCTAGGTGGGTTACTAAGATACAGGAGTATGATTTAGAAATTAGACCCACTAAACTGATCAAAGGCCAAGGTCTAGCTCAAATGTTAGCTGAAAGTAATGAAAGGACTCTTGGTTTGTTCTGCCTTGACGATCTTTCTTCACCAGAATTAAGGAGGTTAGCTGAGCATGAATGGTATAAGGACATAGTTTACTACTTAACAAACCTTGCATGTCCTAACCACTTAGTCACTCATAAGAGAAGGGCTCTTAGACTAAAAGCCACTAAGTACTGCCTTATGAAGGATGGCCTTGGATGGAGAAATCCAGAGGGCATAGTGCTTAGGTGTGTTGACGATGTTGAGTCCAAAAGATTAATTTCAGATTTTCATTCAGGATTTTGTGGTGGTCATTATGCCGCTAGAACTACCGCCCACAAAATCCTGAGAGCCGGCTATTATTGGCCTTCGATTTTTTCTGATGTGCACAAGTTTGTTAGAACGTGTCAAGCCTGTCAACTGTTCACTAGGAAACAGAAGATTGCTGCCCTTCCTCTACAACCTGTTATTGTAGAGGCACCTTTTCAGCATTGGGGTCTGGACTTCATAGGGAAGTTCCATGAAAATTCTAGCAATGGCTACTCTTGGATTTTGACGGCTACTGATTATTTCACTAAATGGATCGAAGCCATTCCTGCTAAGAATGCCACTGAAAAGGTGATTATGGATTTCATTGAGAATAATATCATTACTAGATTTGGTGTCCCCGCTAAGATCACTACTGACAATGCCAAGGCTTTCAGTTCTTCAGAGTTTACATCTTTTTGTTTCAAATATGGCATTGTCTTATCTCATTCGTCGAATTACTATCCTCAGGGTAATGGTTTGGTTGAATCAAGTAATAAAAATCTCATAACCATTATCAAGAAAATAGTAGGAGATAACAAGAAGTCTTGGGACAGCAAAATCAAGTATGCTTTGTGGGCAGACAGAATTACTAAGAAGAAATCTACTGGTAAATCTCCCTTTGAATTGGTTTATGGCTTGGATGTTACCTTACCTGTGCACCTAAAATTGCCAGCCTATCAGCTTCTCCAAAATTTTTCCACTGATAAAGATGTTGTTCAGAATAGGATAGATCAGATTGTGGAATTAGATGAGACTCGTCGGACAGCTTTTGAAACTATATGTAAAAATCAATCTAATATTAAGAAAAGCTTTGATAAATGCTCTAGATCTAGATCTTTGCAGGTTGGAGATATGGTTTTACTTTGGGATCGCAAAAATGAAAAACCAGGAAAGCATAAAAAGTTTGACAGCTTGTGGCTGGGACCATACATCATTAGAGATATAGCTGGGCCAAACTCATTCTACTTGAGCAGATTGGATGGCGAACCACTTGATCTACCAGTGAATGGCCAAATGCTCAAGCTGTTCTTCAGAGATGATATCTGATGCCATGGGGCATCTTTTGTATTGTATTTTTATCCCTACTCCTTGTCTTTTCAGCATTTTATTTCTGTTTTAGGATTAGATTTACTTTTCATGTTATTAGTTAGTCAATAAATGAAGAGCTTTTATCTTTCCTGTGCTTAATGCATATGATGATTTTGGAATGGACGCTACTTATTTTTATTTGTGTGTTGTATGGATGCAGATTCTGGATTCTCACATTCCTACCAGTGCAGCAACGTGTCCCCAAGTAGAGCCAGATGTTGACCACTACTGGTCAACTGCCCATGCAGTCCACCTCCTTTCTGTTGGCAGAGAGGGGTAGCTCCTAAGCGACATGTCCGTGCCAGCCTACAGTCATCGACAGCTTGATCATTTTTGTTGTAAACCCAGTCTGCATGTTTGAATTGTAAATAATCTAAGCAGATCAGAGTCATGTATGTAAAGTTGCCTAGGTGGACCTAACTTTCTAATGATGATCTGCGTCCCGGGAGGTTTTTAGTCTCACCGATCCATGGATCGGCAGAGTTTTCCTTCAAACCCGACCCCAAAGCCGGGATGCATTTTGTTATTAGGACTTTAGGAGAATCCTAGCGTGTTAATCTGCTAGATTATAGTTGGGTCGCAGAACTGGGTGGTTTATGAGGGTCTATGTTAAAGTGGGTTCGTCCCCTTAAGATGTAAATTGTAAAAGTCATGATGTAATGTGTCTTGAGGGTTGAGAAATGTTTAAATCCCCTCATGAGTCCTAGGTCCTAGGTCCTAGGGGATGTTTCCAACGGTTTGGTTCAAATGATCCATTTAGAAAATAAATAAAATATTAAAATAAAATAAAAAAAATAATAAATAATTCATAAAACAAAGCAAAAACCCTAAATAATAAAATAATAATATTTTTTGTGAACACATGCAAAATATCATTTTTAAATAAAATCGACGGATGAGATCAAGAGATGTCTTGATCCTCATCAACGGTCGAGATCAGTTCTACATGGATCACCCAAAACTAGCCGTTGGGATCATTTCCCTTTTATAGGGTCTTAGGGGGTCATTTTACAGGTTTATCTGATCTGTGAGTCTGTACTGAGAAAGCTCTCTTGTAATTTGATTTTCTGATTAATAAAAAAGACTTTGGGGTTCAAAACTGGCTGGTGTTACTCTCCGGAATTGCTGTGAGATGATTGTTTTTTTCTGCATATTTCAGTTTTCAGCAGTTAATAATCGCTGGTTTTCAGAGTATTGTGAGTACAGGTATCTTGCTCACGTGCTAGGGTTGGAATGTTGTAGGGTTTCTGGAATAATGGCAGGTATCTCCATTATTCCCTGAAATCTAGCAGCATTTCTTGCCCTCTTTACTGATGTTTGCTTGAGGTGTGCAGGAGATCTTTAGGTAAAAGGTACAGGTGGGCGTTTGGGGAAGTTCTAGGCTGAACCAGCCGACTCCCACAGGCTCTTCTGTGCAGAGCCCAGCTGATTGTGCCCTGGGTTAATCATTAAGAGTTTCTTATCTGTTTTACATTGAGAGATTTTCTTTCTGTTCACAGTGAAGTTCAAGTTTCTGATATTTCGGAAACATTACTGTCATTATTGTCAAATCTGGCTGTCCTAGAGCTGTGAAAATTTTGATTTTAGTCAATTTTTGAAAGATTTACTGTGAAATTTTGCATATATCTGCCAGATTTCGTTTTCCTCTTGCAGGTTGCAGTTAAAATCGGGAAAGGGTTTCCTTATATGTGGTGTTGATTGTCAGCCATCTGCTGGGTTGGCTGTTGAGGGAGTGTTTCAAATGATTTTCTCTGCTCATTTACCATTTACGTAAAACCAGGTACGCGTTATCCTTTGCTTGAAAACTCAGTCACGGTTTAGACCTGTGCATCTGCGTGGCTCAGCTTATCGTTCTATCATTATACGCATATCGTTTAAACGTTCTTTCAATTATGCTGTTGGTAAACCCTATTACGCTCGGTGAATAATCATTGCTGCGTTTTTACTCCTCAGATCAGGGTTTTGGCTTTCATTTTTGGGGTTTTCCTGAGTTGTATTTTGAAAGAAATCATCGATTGTCTGCCGGCAAGCTCTTTATTTTTATGAAACCCCACTGCCTTAAATCTGCAAGCGTGTGATGAAAACGAAGGTCTCTTTGAATATCTGTGTGCATTGACTGCCGTCACATTTTGCTGGGGTTACGTATCAGCGTTTTCTGCCATCGCAAAAAACGCCACCCTTCACCTGCATTTCCATCACGTATCTCTGAGCAGATTACTGAAACAGGTTGGCTGGGTTGATATGCCGCTCCTCTGGTCACGCTTTCGAGTTTTTTCTTTCTGCAATTGAGCGCAAGCTGCTGTCCACTGTGCATCTATCACGATTTTGTCATTGTGATCTCAAATTCGATATACGCCATCCACGCATTTCCCTGTTTATCATTTTCGCCTTCATTTCTGCGTCCTGGTCCGACTGTCATACCATATCCTCGCTTTTCTTGGGTGAATGATAGTTTAGAGTCGGTTTCTTTTTGTTCGAATTTCGTTTCAGACGTGAAGCATTCCCCTTCATCTCTTCTCACCTGCCGTCGCATTTTCGCCGGGGTCACACACGGTATCACACTTCAACAAATCTCTGCTCCCGTCAGCGAAAACCCCTGCCTCATTTTCGTTTTCCAAATTTCTGGTTTTGCTGCATCCGTTTTTTTAGTCGCCCGCGTGCATTGATGCTGTGACAATCGTCTTCATCCCCAGCCCCCGTCTGCGTTTTCCTCCGTCAAGCTCATTGTTCAGCGTCTCGTTGTGGTTTCGAATGCGTTTGGGCTGCTGCCTTTAGTGTAGTCGCAGGTTCAGCTTAGAGTTAGTTTAGGGTAACGTAATATTTGATTTCATTTCGTTTTGATTTTTGTTTCTTTTAATATATACATAAAAAATGAAAAAAGGATTTACGTTTTGTTTTAGTTTTAGATTAGGGTTTAGATTTATGACCATAGTTTCGTTCCCTTTAGTTTTTTTTGTTTAAAATTGTATTTTAAATAAAACAAAATAAAAATAAAAAATAAAAAAAGTTAGCATAGATTGTAATTAAATTTTAACTTATGTTAGTTTAGTTTAGGTTTTGTTGTATTTAGATTTTAAGTTAGTCTTTTAAATTTGGCTTTAAAAAAAAAAAAAAAAAAATTGAAAAAAAAAAAAAAAAAAAAAAAAAATTGGAAAATTTATTCTGCCAGTTTCAGCCTTTTATTTATGTTGTATCTTTCACGCTGAGATCTGAGCACGAAATAAATATCTGGTTTCTCTGTTATTCAAAGCAATTTATTTCTCTTAGTTTGCCGGATATCGTTATTCGAGGAACTTTGTGGTTTTACTGGGTATTTAAAGCATTGTTCTGGTCATTTGATGAATGGTGATTGCTGTTTATGATTTATGCTCTTATATCACCCAGAAAGTAATCATTTAGGCCCAATCTAGCAAGGCACTGATCTATCAATTTAATAAAATCATCGTAGTGCATCTCGTCTCCCAGCCCAACTGTTTAGCAGTTGGCCTCCATCTCCTCACAGGGTCTACCCCCCTTAGCCGCGGGAGACAGGCTTAAACGGAGGGATCGGGGATCAGAGTGACAGCCCCCGGTCCGAGCGTTGTCGTGTCAATCCGCGCGACAACAGGTTCAACATTTGCAAAGCGCATGGACTATGAGGCTTTCATACAAGCCAATGGCATTTAACTTGAATCAAGAAATCAAAATATATGCACAATTCACTACAACTTATTATTTTTGGTAGTTACTTAGAATAGGACTTGTACCCCAACTTGCATAGGCTTTAGTTGTCCATGCTAAATCTGTTTATTTCCAAAAAAATCAAGTGGCACTGACCTATTGATGTTTCTGTAGTTTGCAGTATCAGGGAGACATTCTCCCACGAGGCCATGCTAATTTGACTAGGGGGAATGATACATTCACCCACGGGCCCATGCTAATTTGTCTAGGAGTGAATGGCTTAAGGCAATCTTTCTCCCATTAACTCTAGTGTCTAGCTTGGGGAGATTGATCCATGGTACTCACATTGTCTGCTTTGGGATGGAGTGATTCGTTTTTTATAGAGTAGGTTTGATTTGTTTAATTAATGGGGGTTTTCACCTTTTAGTGGAATAAACAATTACAGTCTAATGATAAGTTGTGATGTACACTAATTAAGTGAAGGGGTTTCTTGTGATGAGAGGCTTCTTAATGGGTCTCCACTCAACATTAAAGCTCTATATAAATAAACATGCATGTGAGGAGACACTCATCAACATAGCAAGTTCATTCTTATCTTTTCTAGTGGAGGAGAAATTCAGCTAAGAAGAAATATGTTTAACTTCATCTTTTTTCATCATTTTACTTCTACTCTTGAAGGTTGCACGTGTAAAGGTTTGACCAAGCTTTGACCAGAGAGTTAACTATTCCGTACAACTGCACGAATGAAACATTGACCACAGTTTGACTGAGTTTGACTACAGCCTGCACATGCGAGGGTTTGACCATAGACCAAGTTTGACCGTAGGCCGCACATGCTAAGGTTTGACTACAGATTTTAGAGTTGATTTTTTACTAGTTTAACCTGTGTTGACTAGTAGCAATTTGACCAGTGTTGACTAGCAACAGTTTGACTAGTGATTTGACTTGAAATGTTGGCTCAGATTTCTAGACAAATTATGAGTTGTAAAACTCGCTGAAAAGACAATTTATCCTTGAGAAAAGATTGTTGGGTTTTTCTCCCGAACTAAGTTTCCGAGGGTAAAAATATTGTGTCTATTGTGGGTAAGTATACTTCTATGACCTTTATTGTTTCTGCTGCATTTATGTAGAAAATTTGTTTGTTGTAGCACCAACCCAGTTTCAAGTTTTTGCATAAGGTTTAATGCCCAAACCCTACATCAAATGAGTTGATATAAATGTTAGGTTGCATATACTTGAAACAAGAGAGACTACTCATTTTGATTCCAATGATATGAGGAAAACATTACAAGCACAAACACACAATTTTTACACAGGGATTTTGGTCTAACGACCCTAGAAAAACCCACAAGGGGAAAACTAGTTCTAAAGGAGGATTTAATTGCTCTTGAGGCAAAATTTTACACAGCAGAAATAGGACTACTTATCTCCCTTGTTTTAGGTGATGCCATTGCTCTCAATACAAAGGAATTCGAGCACTCACGCAGTAATAAATACAACTATGATATGCCTTGAATTTTGTGCACAAGAATCACTGACAGTGCCTCGAAATCTGAGCTAGGAATAGCAGAAATTTTTCACAGAAATTTGTGCCAAAGTCTGATGCAATTTCCTTCCTGGAATCACGCTGAATGAGCCTCAAAGTTCGTGATCCAAGCTACAAATATACCGAGACACGGTCTCCTTTAATACTTGACCCTATGACTGTAAATATGGCAGAATAACAGTGGTTCGAACAACCCTTACTCACACCAGAAATATGTTGAGTCTCTCACTTAGCTACTCAACCAATCAGCATAGGCCTTAGGCTTGAATCTCAGCCTATATAACCTGGAAACTCGGCCTAAAACCTCTACCCAAGAATCTCAAGATGCGTGCCAGACTGTAGCTAAATACTCGAGCTAGTTGTACTTTGTCCTCCTCTTGTTGTACGTTGTACTCCTCTGCAATCTGAACCTCCTCTCAAGCTCCTTACTCTTCTCTTCTCAAATCTCATGAGAATAATGAGTCTCCTCCTTTATCCCTTTTTGTCATCTAAAGTCGAAGAACCCTAACCCTTGAAATCAAGCGCTGAGATTAAATCTCAGGCCATGAGACCAATGGATGAGATTAAGTCACCCACTTGACCCCCTCCCTCATGTGGTCCCCTCAATTAATGAGCATCCTATTACTTTTTAATGTTTTGTACCATGTGCACTTTTTATCTCATAAAGTCGTTTTTGAAACATAAAAGTCACTTTAATATTAGAAGGTGTACTTTTTACTTTTCACATAAAGTCATTTTATAGCACTTTATGACTTTAACAAATAAAGTACATGGCACATCACCCATAAAAAGTACTTTGCTCCATGACATTAATAAACTCATAATGTCACATGACAAAAGGGTCATTAATGTGTCTTCCTAGGCCAAAAGAATAAATGGACTAGGAAACACCTCCTTGGTACCCTTATTTTCAACAATTTACAGTTGAGGTTTTCTGGGTGTAGTTATTCAATAATAATAGTGGCATGAAAAATATTGATTGAAAATCATTGGGAAGTAATTATCAGATCAAAAAATTGTATTCTACTACACATGCTATAGAATTTCAACATGGTAGCAAAGCTTTGTTGAAGATCATCCGTTGATTTCAGCCTCAGATGTCAGTATTCAATAGTTTGTATAGATTTTAGTTCTCTTGTCAAGATGGTGCTTAGTCTCAAATTAGAAGAGAGGTTGGATGGTGCTACAAATTTCAGATCTTGGAAGACAATGATACTCTGTCTTGGATGAAAATGAGATTCGAAATCATGTGAAAGAAAATGTCTCAAAACCAGGAGGCGTTGAGGAGAAAGCCAAGCATGAGAAGAATGAAGCAAAGGCTAAGAGGATCTTGATAGATTACATAAAGAACAATATGATTCCACATGTTGTTGAGTTGAAAAATGCCAAAGAAATGTATGATGGCTTGGTGCGATTGTCCGAGAGTAAGAACACTAGCAAGAAATTAGCCTTGAGGCATCATCTTCGTTGTATGTAATGTCCACGAGGGATTAATTGGCCCAAGGGATGAAGTAGCCTATCGATCCCCGTAGGCTATAGTCTTCGATAAAGGGGGGAAAACCCCAAAATACACAATGTTTGGGCAAGTTTGGGGCAGCTTAGGAAAAAATACACCAAAGTTGGGGTTTGATGTGAATTTCACTCAACTAATTAAGGAGAAAAATCCCCTCAGGGAAATCTATAAATACAAGAGGGTTCGATTCATTTGGATCATCATGGATTGCATCATTTATCTTTGTTTCTCTTTGAGCCTGACGTTCTGAAGGTTTTAAGACCCCTTTTACCCTACTAATTTCTGTTAGGATATTCCGACACATAGGAAATAGTTAAGTATAACTTGGTGTAGTGTAGAGTTAGGTAAAGTGAGTTTCTTTACTATGTACTTTTGTAACTTACAATCCGACGATCACGATATGTTCTAGACATGAAGTAATCCGACAGTTCATTCTCTCCTCAGTATTACAGACACTTGATTCGTGGCTTAACACTTGATTGGTCCATGATCTCTATTTAAAGAGCATGGAGGGTCATTTGTAAGGTGACCGTTCATGAGAGAAGCTTATGTAAATTTTCTTTCTTTTATTAATAAATTGCCTGAAGTGGCCGCGTTGGCTCAAGTCGTGGATTGTTTTCCTCTTTGAGGGTTTTAACCACGTCAAGAATACTAGTGTATTGATCTGTGATCTGTTTGTGAGTGGTCTCCTTTGGTGTTCTATCTGAGGAACTTACCCTGTAAATTCCTACATGGTATCAAAGCTATTTGAGGGCCGCATCCGTCGATGATCCAAATCTGAAGCTGGTCCAACTGCATCTGACTGTCGTTTCCTAGATCTATTGTTTCTTATTGCTTTTGGGCCGAGAGGACTGTTCTATTGTGTTAGGAGCATCTGTTCCAGTGAGGAACCCCTTCCGTTTCACGCGAAAAGGTTTTTGGTAGCCCTAGCTACATCATTTTTAAGATCTGGAGGTATACAGTGTTTATTTGCAATTTTAGTTATTCCTCTCTCTATTTATTTCGGTTTACTCAGCTCTCTGTTTTTTATTACTGGATTATACCTTTCATTTCTGCGTATGCTTTTTGCCCGTTGCATGTCCATGTTGAGTTGTGTGGTTTTTTGTTTTGTATGCAAAAAGAGTTTTTTCAAGTAAGCACACACCCCAAAGCTTCAATGACTAAAAAAAAGAAAAAAAAAACCCTTCCTCTTTTCCAAAAATTACTAACCTTTTAAACTAGCTGACTTGGTCCAAAGTTACTTTATGAGAATAAAAGTCTTGGGTTCAAGTTTTTCTTTTTGTTGAGTTACTTTTTCAAAAAGCACATGTAACTTGTGTTTTAAATTTACTTTATGTAAAAGTGTTCTCACCCATTATAAAAAGTGAGTCACTTATAATTCTAAAGTCTCTTTATCTTTTATTTAAGTTACAATTTAGTGAGTAGCTCATAAAGTACCATTGTAAAAGTGACTTTCACTTATTTATAAAAGTGGATCACATAATTTTTTTTTTTAAATGAGCTAATTAGATTAAGTTTGGAAAGGGAGGGATTTTTTTTAAATATAACATTATCATTCACTTCCGCACATTCATGTACTTCGTCGGCATCTTCAACAATTTTTCTTCAAAAGGCCATAACTGCTTCATCTAGAAGTCGTTTTCAGCGCCCTTTTTTTTAATCGACCTAATTTTTTGAGATCTATCCACTGGAACACTTAGTTTCATCATCTACAACTTTAGTTTCTGTTAAAATGGAAAGTCTATGCCAAGTTATTCTTGACAACACCAACTACTTCCAATGGGTGTCCTACATGGAGGATTTACTTAGAAGTAAAGGTCTTTATAGAATAGCGTTGGACCAAGAGTCTAAACCTAAAGATGAAGATTAGCAAGCCAAATGGGAAAATAGGTAAGATCAAGTACGTGGGTTGATAGGGATGTCTATTTCTCCAGACCTTAGATTCCATATCACAGAACTTGATTCACCTGATGAAGCAATGAAACAACTCAATAAAGTTTCTGGAATTAAAAATGAAATTAGAGCCCATCAACTCAAAAATGAGTTGCTTACGTTGGACCCCAATAATTTTTCTTACATTGAATATATTTTGTCCAAGTTCAAGACCCTTAGACTTCTCTTGGAAGGTGTTAAGGTTAAGAAAGAAGATGGTAGCCTTATCTATTCCATTCTTACTAAGTTGGGACCAGCCTACTCTGTGTTTGTTTCCACCTTCCATTCTACTAGAGAAGCCTTTATTTCTCAAGGACAAGACTACAAGTCCCCCTCTTTTGATGCCTTTTGTGATTCTTTAATAAGAGAACAAGAAAAACTCTTACATCTTGGTCTTCTTAATTTTGGAAACACTTCTAAGAACGCCTTAGCCGCCCAGCAACAACCAAGTTCAAAGAATCCTAAGAAGCAGCATCCTAAAAAGAATGGTCCTAAACCAACCAAGGGTCCTAAGCACTTTTAGTCTCAAAATGAAAATTCAATTCAACAAAATGATAAGGCAAATAAAAACAAAGGGAAGAAGACTGATAGACATTGCAAATTTTGTAATCGAGATGGCCACTTAGAATCCAAATGCTTTAAGAAGATGGACGCCTTGGAAGCAGCAATGAAGAAGCATAACATCCATTTGGAGCACTCTTCAACTTCAACTTCATCTTCAGGAATAGCACTTTCCGCATGTGGTTGTTAACCTTATCCTGCAACCTTCTATCTGTATATCAGATAACTCATTCAGGTGAAGGTAAAAATCGTTGAATTTTCACCTCATAATGTTGTAATTAAGGACCTAAGAGATTCTAGACAGATTTGAGCTACTGGCATTGCTGATGATTCTACAAGGTTGTATAAGTTTAACAACTTTGGGTCATCAACTCTTCCCTCGGTATTTGTTTCTCATAATGATGAGGTGAGAAAACTTTGGCATGAGCGATTTGGTCACTTAAACTATCACTCCCTTAAAAATCTATGTAAAGAAAATATGGTGACAAGTCTTCCTATGGTATCTTGTAGAGATGGTGTTTGTTCCGGATGTGTACTCGAAAAACATCATCGGGATAGTTTTGAAAAACGTGCCTCTTGGCATGCCTTAGCCCTTTTACAGCTTGTGCATAGTGATTTATGTGGTCCACTTCCAGTTGTTTCATTCTCTGGCTACAAGCATTTCTTAACTTTCATTGATGATTTCTCCAAACGCACTTGGGTATACTTCTTAAAACTCAAGAATGAAGTATTTAACATGTTCTTGGCCTTTAAGGCCTTTGTTGAGAAACAATCTGGACATCAAATTCTTAAGCTAAGATCTGATAACGGCAGAGAATATGTTAACAACAAATTCATCAAATTTTGCACTGAGCATGGAATTCAAATGCAACATACTGTTCCATATACTCCACAACAAAATGGTGTAGTTGAAAGGAAGAATCGCACCTTAAAGGAAATGGCTAATTGTATGCTTCAATCTAAAGGACTTAGTCTTAATTTTAGGGCAGAAGCAATTAACGATGCAAATTACATAGTAAATCGCACTCCAACTAAGGCTTTAAAGAATATCACTCCAGAAGAAGCATGGAGCACAATTAAACCAGATGTAAGTCACCTTCGTGTTTTTGGAAGTGAAGCATGGGCCCATATTCCCAATGAGAAACATAAAGCCTTAGAACCTAAGAGTGAAAAATGTATTTTTGTTGGATATCCTGAAGATGTCAAAGGATATAGACTTCTTTCACCTAAATCTAAAAATGTTATCATTAGAAGAGATGTAAAGTTTGCTGAAAATATATCGGCCTACGAGCCTAGTTCGGCGAATGTGCCACCTCTCTCTATCCCTTCTACTTTTGAAAATATTTTTTCTTCAGATGATGACAGCGAGGATGACAATCCTCCCCCACCTTCTTAGGATCCTCCTTCAGCTCCTCAGCTTTCAAAATGGGTCCGTGCTACTTGGGATGCAGCAGGTTCTCTTGCAGGTGATCCTACAGATCAGCGATGTACACATTCTCAGTTCGATCGAGCCTCTTCTTTATTGGCTCAAGCTTTAGCGAATTATGATCCTGACACCTTTGCAGAAGATGCAGGCCATCCAAATTGGGACGTAGCTATGAATGAAGAATATCGTTCATTATTTGCAAATGATACATGGGATCTTGTTCCTCTTCCAAAGGGAAGAAAACTTGTTAGATGTAAATGGGTTTACAGAACCAAGTTTGGACCAGATGGAAAAGTTGATAAACATAAAGCTCGTCTTGTTGCTAAGGGCTTTTCACAAGTTGAAGGCGTCAACTATACTGAAATCTTCTCCCCTGTTGCCAAAATGAACTCTATATGCCTTGTTCTTTCCCTTGTTGCCTCTTTCAAATGGGAAGTCCATCAGATGGATGTTAAATCTACCTTCTTGCATGGGGACTTGCATGAAGAAATGTACATGGAACGACCTCCTGGCTTTATACAAACAGACTCCAGCCTTGTATGTCGGCTTAAGAAATCCCTTTATGGTCTCAAGCAAGCCCCTCAGGCTTGGTATGCCAAAATGGATAGCTTTCTTTTAGATACTGGCTTTTCTAAGTGTCATTCTGACAATACTGTCTACACCAAGAAAGTGGGTAAGTCTCTTATCATTCTTGTTCTTTATGTAAATGATCTTATCCTTACTGGTAGTGATCCCAACCTTATAAACCATGTGAAGTCCAGCCTTAAAAAGTAGTTTGAAATGACAGACTTAGGACACTTGTATTACTTTCTTGGTCTTCAAGTCTTGCAACCCAAGGAAGGTATTTTCCTTTCCCAGTCCAAGTATGCATGTGACCTTCTACGCCACTTTCACATGGAAGATTGTAAGCCAGCCCCTTCCCCCTTTCAGTCTGGAGCCAAACTTTCAGTCACTTGTACTTCCCCTGAAGTTGATGCTACCTTATACCGTCAGCTTGTAGGAAAACTTTTGTATCTGACCCATACTCATCCTGACCTTTCCTTTGTTGTTGGCCTTATTGCTCGGTTTATGCAAAACCCACATGAAAGTCATTGGAAAGCAACTAAAAGAATACTTTGTTATGTTCGAGGTACAGTTCAGTTTGGGATTCATTACAGTCCAGAAGCATCTCCTCTATTGGTTGGTTTCACTGATTCTGATTGGGCTGATGACCCTGATGATCGGAAGTCTACTGCAAGTTATGTCTTCACTCTTGGTTCTGGACCTATTACATGGTATTGCAAGAAACAAAGCGCCATTTCTCTTTCTTCAGCAGAAGCAGAGTATCGTGGCGCCGTAGAAGCCAATAAGGAAGCCCTGTGGCTTCGTCAGATCCTGTCAGAGTTTGGCTTTCAGCAGCAGCATCTGACTACCCTTTGGTGTGATAATCAAAGTGCCATTCAACTATCCAAAGATCAAGTCCAACATCAACGCAACAAACACATTGAACTTCACATGCACTTTATCAGAAAGCTCATTCATGACCATGTTCTTGAAGTGCAATATTGTTCAACCGATGATCAAGTCGCAAACATCTTTACAAAGGCTCTCACAGAGGTGAAGTTTACTAAACTTCGATTTATGGTTGGAGTTCAGGAAGTTGTCACTAAGGGGGGATAGGCTCTAATGCCTCCTTCCTTCTCCTATTTGGTCATATTTGTACATCCTTCAATCCTATCCCAAGTTGTTCTTAAGGGGGGATGTTAGGATATTCTGACACATAGGAAATAGTCAAGTATAACTTGGTCTAGGTAGAGTTAGGTAAAGTGTGTTTCTTTACTATGTACTTTTGTAACTTACAATCCGACGGTCACTATAGGTTATAGACATGAAGTAATCCAACGGTTCATTCTCTCCTCGGTATTACCGACACTTGATCCGTGACTTAACACCCGATTGGTCCATGATCTCTATTTAAAGAGCATGGAGGGTCATTTGTAAGGTGATCGTTCATGAGAGAAGCTTATGTAAATTTTATTTCTTTTATTAATAAATTGCCTGAAGTGGCCGCATTGGTTCAGGTCATGGATTGTTTCCCTCTTTGAGGGTTTTAACCACGTCAAGAATATTGGTGTATTGATCCGTGATCTATTTGTGAGTAGTGTCCTTTGGTGTTCTATCTGAGGAACTTACCCTGTAAATTCCTACAATTTCAGAGGTGAAAAATTCTACCCTAGTAACTCTTTTATCTTTTTTGTTTGTTTGTTCTGGTAATAAAGAAATCAATCTATCTGAACGCAATGAATTTGTGGTGTAAATCTAGGAAACGAGGATGAATCCATCTGAGGCTAGATAGAGTTCCCTTGAGGCAGACCGAACATGTAATATCCCTTTTGGATATTTTCGTTAAATTTATGAAATTTTTCTTCTGAAAAATATGTCGTGAATTTTTTATTCAAAATTATCATGAAAATTCATCAATTTATGCCAGAGAAATTGATAACATAAAAACCCAGAAATGAATAATGTTGCTACTTCGGCAAATTGAAAATAAAATTACGACAATCACAATATGAGACAAATGCAGCAAATCTTAGCTTTATTATATTAGTATAAACACTGAAATTACATGCCCATACAAATAATTGATGTGTAGTTGAGATAGAACCCTCCAAACTGCTGCAAACTGGATCCAACCTCAAAATAATCTGTTGTAACACTGGATATGACCTTCTAAACTAGTCTGCAAATATAGCTCAAATTGAGGATCTGGATGATCCTCACTTCAATCTCAGATATGCTCTAGATTTGATCTCCAATAACATCATTGAAGCTCTGTGAGATTTCTCGATGAAATCTCCTCAATAGTGGGTTGGGTTTTTGTCCAACTCACAATAGGAAACCCAAGGGTTTTCATCCTGGGGCTACGGAAGTTGAGAACCACATTCCTGAAACCTCTTCACAAAAATATCACAACTCTGAGATGTCCCAAGTGATTTGCTTCACCTCCCTTTATAGATCTAATGGATCCCTCTCCATCCTTCTAGAAGCATTTTATTTTATTATTTTATCTCCATTCTAGAAGATTCTTCCCTTTACTTTATCTAAGAGACTTTCTTTTCAATTTATTTAAGTTACTTTTACACTTCGAGCCTTTTTAAGCATTTTCCCCTTTTTTTATTTAATTACTGACTAATTAAAATCACTTTTAATCTACAAAAAAGGTAAATTTGCCTCCACGATCTCTCTGATCACCGAAATTCACTTTTCACCATCCAATCTTGTAGATCTCTTTCTTTTGATTCAAACGAACTATTACACTAAATCAAATACTCCTTCCAAAATGACACATTAAGCGTAATTAATTAAAATATGCTCAATAATAACCTCGTTTTACGGAAATTGTTGAAATGTAGCTAAACCAAGATTAAGCTATGTAAAATTGACCCTGATGATGAATTATGCCAAGCGAACTTCGTCATACCCCATAAGACTCCTCCAAAACCCTTCAGGCCCACTGATAACGAAATCTCGCTCCTGTGACTAAGCTATCACCAACCCTGGAAATCCATCCTAGTCTCACCTAAGGGAAACTAAAAATGGGAGTACTACAAGTGCTCTCGCCCCAAGATTGTTGTAATATCCCGTTTCAGGGATATCCCTCAAACCCAAGCAAACTCCAACCAAATACGTACAAATGATATAGTAATCGGGAAGCTCAAAGAGATAGAAATAACAGTGGTGCAACATATAATAATATAAACATGGAATACAAGCAGATACTCAAGAAATGCAGAGAGAAATGCTAAGCCATTTTATTATACTGAGTAATGGAATGAGTACAGGAGGTGATCAGAAAGATGGCACCTCGACTTGCTCAAGGCAAGTGAAGAAATACACTCAGAATAGCAAGGAAATGGCTTCTCTCTGAACTGCGTCCAAGCTGCTGGAGAACTGTTGTGCTATTGCTACTGCTGGAATCAAATGATGATTTGGGGTTGTTCCCCGCCTCAGAAAATGTTGAAACTCTAGAATCGGCCTCTTCTCAATAAACCCAGAAAAGCCTAGAAATCTTTTCCAAAATAGCTAACCCTCGGAAATCACCCCCTTGGGGATCTACGCAAACCCTTCAGGCTCTATGCTGCCCCTAAAGAGAATCCTCCAGAACTCTGCCCGAAACTCTGCCAAAATCCTCCAATATGCAAGGGATAATCCCTTGCTCAGTCTCCAAGCTCCAATCCTCCTCAGAACCCCAATCCGAAACTCCTGCCAAAATGAACTGCGTCCTCCCTCTCTCAAGACTGCGCAGTCATCAAATGCTCAGCTCCTCCTCAACTCCAGAACTCACTCCTCTTGCAAAATACTACTGAAACTACCTTGCCCGAGCAGGCACTCGAAGTCCCCCGGGGCTAAGGGTGAAATCTCTGAACGGAGACACTTGATGCACTAAACAGTGCTACAGACAGGGTAAACAGCCAGCGTGCTCTAAGTCGAAGTGACTAGCTCAAATGCAACATAATCGAATGACAAAATGAGGAGGCTCTTCTCTCCTTTACAGCGTTGGCCTCTCTCAATCCCAAGGCCCACCTCCTCCAACATAGTCCCTCTCTTGCCACATGTTCCTTTCCATCTGCGCAGTCCCTCCAAGTGTCTGCGTGGGCCCCATCTCTGCGTGGTCCTTTGGCCCCCTTGGCTTCCCCTTAAGTCACAACGTTGTGCTACTAGGGAGTGACTTTATTCTAAAGGTGAGTTATGTCCCCCTTTTCCTCACCTTTTTATTTATAAATAACTATAGAAGGCAAAATTTAAGCAAAATCAAATATTCCAATTAGCCATGGCTAATTAGGAATATTACAGTCTCCCCCGACAAAATGTTGCTTGTCCTCAAGCAACTAAAGTGATGGATGCTGCAAAATTTTCTCACTCTCCCAAGTGGCATCCTCATCTGGTAAATTCTTCCACCTCACCAAGAATTCCCTAACCATCCTGCTTCACAGCTGCCTCTCCCTGGTATCAATAATAGCCTCTGGCTACAACACCAAATGCCCCTCATCATCCGTGGGTGGTAGCTCATCTGTCACTGTCACATGCTACCCCAATGCCTTTTTCAGGCATGATACATGAAAGACGTTATGAATCTCGCTGCCTTGGGGCAGCTCTAACTCATACCAACCTGTCCAATCCTGTGTATCACCCTGTATGGCCCATAAAAGCGAGGCTTGAGCTTCTCAACCCCCTTCTACTTTAATGACGACTGTCGGTATGGCTGTAACCGTAGGTAGACCAAGTCCCCTACCTCAAATTGTCTCTCCATCCGACCCCTGTCAGCATACAGCTTCTGCTAGTTCTGTGTTGTAGCCATATTATCCTTGGGAGCTCGGAGAATATCCTGAATCTCTTGGATCCAAATCTTGGCTCTCGGAGCCTTGCTAGCACCAAACATCATGTCAGTAAAAGATAAGGGATGATATCCATACAAAGCATAGAATGGTGACATACCAATGGACATGTGATGTGTAGTGTTGTAGCAGTACTCCCCCAGATGCAGCCACTTCAGCCATGCTCGCTGCTGCCCACTGACATAGTTACGCAAGTAGCCCTCCAGCCACTTGTTAACTATCTCTGTCTGTCCGTCCGTCTGTGGGTGATAACTGGTACTCAGTGTCAACTCCGTCCCCACCAACCGGAAAAGCTCCTGCCAAAATCCGCCCATGAAACGATTGTCCCTGTCACTGGTGATGGTCTTGGGAAGACCATGTAACTTGAAAATATCTCTAAAGAACAGCTCAGCATCCTGTGCTGCTGTGTAGTGTGCGGATATGGCGAAAAAGTGTGAGTACTTCGTCAGTCGATCAACGACGACAAAGATGCAATCCTTGCCTTGTACCATGGGCAGCCCTGTGATGAAGTCCATCAAAATACACTCCCATTTCCCCTCCGGAATGGGAAGAGGCTGCAATAATCCTGCGGGATGGCTCATCTCCCCCTTGTTCCTCTGGCAAACGTCGCACTCCCGGACATGTTGGAGTACGTCCTCCTTGAGGCCCTTCCATGAGAACCTCTCTCTAATGGCCCTGTAGGTTTTGGTAAACCCCTGATGGCCTGCCAATGGTGAATCATGTGACGCCTGAAGTATCTTCTTCTTGAGCTGAGATCTCTCAGTCAAGAAGATCCAGTCCCTATAGTAGATGATCTCATCGACCACCCTGTACCTGTCATCCACCACCTGCCCATCCAGAACCTCACATGCAAATCTATCCTTGGAGTACTCTATTGAGATTCGAGCCCTCCAGTCTGCGTCCAAGCTCATAAGAGACAACGTGGTTGGTCTACGTGAAAGGGCATCTGCTACCACGTTGTTCGAACCCTTGACATACTCAATGTCAAAGTCATACGCTTGGATCTTACTGATCCACTTCTGCTGCCTCTCCTGTAGCTGCTTCTGCTCCAAAAAGAACCTGAGGCTGTTGTGATCAGTCCTCACCCTGAACCTGTTACCCACTAAATACTGCCGGTACTTGGCCAATGCATGCATGATGGCCAGCATCTCCTTGTCGTATATAGAATACAACCTCTCGTGCGGAAGGAGCTTCCGGCTCTCAAAGGCTATAGGGTGACCTCCCTGCATCAACACTGCGCCGATCCCCTCTCCTGACACATCACACTCCAAAACAAATGGCTGCGTAAAATCCGACAATGCAAGCACTGGGCAGCTGCTCATAACCTCCTTGAGCCTGTCAAAGGCTCGCTACGCTGTATCCGACCAACTGAATGCTCCCTTCCTCGTCAGATCTGTCAGGGGTGCAGCAATCTGTGAGAAACTCTTGACGAACTTCCAGTAGTAAGTACAAATGCCAATGAATCCTCGAAGTTCTGTCACGTTTCCCGGCTCCGGCCAATCTCTGATGGCCCTGATCTTCTCCTCGTGGACCCTCACTCCGTCCACCCCTATGATGTTTGGCATAGAACTGTTGCTCCTCCAAGATGCGCAATACTGTCTCAATGTGCTGGAAATGCTCCTCCCAAGCCCTGCTGTAAATGAGGATATCATCAAAGAATACCAACATAAACTTCCTCAAGTGACTGTGGAAGATGTGATTCATGCAAGACTGGAATGTAACTGGGGCGTTGGTTAGCCCAAAGGGCATCACCAAAAACTCAAAGTGCCCATAATGACACTTGAAGGTGGTCTTGGGAATGTCCTACTCCCTCACGCGAATCTGATGGTACCCAGATCTCAAATCAATCTTTGAGAAGAACCGTGCTCCTCTCAACTCATCCATCAACTCATCGATCCTGGGTATGGGGTACCTGTTCTTCAGTGTCTTCTTGTTCAGGGCCCTGTAGTCAATGCACATCCTCAATGTGTTGTCCTTCTTCTTCACCAACATCACGAAAGAAGCAAAAGGACTCGTGCTCGGCCGAATGTGCCCAAGAGCCAGCAAGTCCTGAATGGCCCGCTCAATCTCATCCCGATAGGCCTTGGGATGTCTATAAGGGGTAGTAATCACTGCCTGTATGCCCTGCTCAAGCTCAATGGTGTGCTCAAACCCCTGATCCGGTTGCTGTTCCGGCGGAATCTCCCCAAACACTGTGGCATATTGGTCAAGGATGGACTGTATCTCTGGGTGCACCGCCTGCCCTGTAGTCCCTGCCTCTGATGCACGCAGCTCCACTACCCACTCTACGTCTCCCTTCCGGAAGACTGCCTCCATCCGATGAGCCGAAATAGTCTGAGGCGGATATGTGTGCTGTCCCCGTATCTTCTCATGCTTCCCTGTCTTCTCATCATCCCACTCCATCTCTAGGGCCTTCCAATCTGTCGTGACCTTCCCTAGAGTGATAAGCCACTGAACACCCAGTACTATGTTGGTGTCCGGAATATTGACCACAAAAAAGTGGTCAGTCAGTGTGTAGGTGCCCATCGTCACTAATAACTCTGGGACATAACGAGCACACACCATGGTCTGATCTCCTAGGACCAAAACTGAAAATCCATCGAAGCTCTCTATCTGTATACCTCTCCGCTCAACCATCTGTGCGTCGATGAAGTTGTGGGTTGCCCCACTGTCAACCAAAACTGATACTCGCTGGCCATGTACTATCCCCGTACGCGCAGCGTCAAATACTTGGGAACTCCTCGCAATGCTGCAAGGGCTCCTCCGGTAGGTGCAAAAGCTACACCACCTGCTAGTGGTGGTGGAGGCGGCGAGGGACCCTGCACGGCATGACTATCTCCTGCCTCCACATCATCCTCCTCATCCTCTTCCCCGCTGCTCTCGGAGAAGACCTCAATAAAGTGTGCTTTGCCAGCAGCACATCTATGTCCTGGTGCCCATGGCTCCTCACAGGTAAAGCACAACCGCTTCTTCTTCAACTCCCTCCTGGTGTCATCATCAATCTGTGCTCATCCTGGATTCCCTTTCGGAGGCGGAATCCTCACGTCTTTCCCCTTAGGCTGGAAAGCCTGTCTCTGGGGGTAAGGTGTCCGGGTCCTGGGTAAGGCATCTTGTAAGTCCCGGGTCCTACTGATAGCATCCTGGAGTGTGACTGGTCTAGTGGACCTAACTAGACCCCGAAGTGGCTCTGCTAACCCCTTAACAAACATGTAGATCCTCCGTGTTGTGGATAGATCTGGCACCATCACTGAAATCCTCAAGAAGTCTGCAATGTAGGTCTCTGGGCTCCCTGTCTGCTTGAGCCTCGTCAGCGCAACAAAGTGTTGTTCCAAATCCCTCCCGTCAAACCTCTCCATCAATCTCCCGGTAAACTCGGCATATGTCGTCACTGTGGAATGTCTGAGTGTAACCATCCCATGGAACCACCAATCCTGGGCCTCACCATCCAAATGTAATGTCGCCACCTTGACAGCCTCTGCCTCCGACATCTGGTTAAGCTGGAAATAGATGTCCAGCTTCTCCACCCAAGACCTTGCCAAACTGTTTGATGAACCATCAAACGTAGGCAAGTGGAATCTACTAGCTGTGCGGTGGGTGTCTCCATCGTGATAATGCCGGTGTCCTCTATGATGGTCGCGGGGTCTACTATCCCGCTGGAGCTTAACAAAGTCTCTGAATGAGAGAGCGTCCCTGAACTCCTGCCCATAGGCCTGGTACTCTACAAAATAATCGCCCATGTGACCGGGCTCTGCCTCCTGCTGGGCTCCAGCCCCCGTGTCTGCTCCTAGAAAAGTGGGCATGGTAGAGCATGTAGGGGCATGTGAGGCCACCTGCTGAGTAGTATCACGCTGAGTGGCACCCTGCTCTGGCAAATGGTGAGATGCACCCGATCCCTCTCCAACCTGGAAAACTCGTGGGCTCTCACGCTGTCTAGCCTCCACCGCCGTGAATCTCTGCCCCATCACCTCGATCTGCCTCGACAGATCCTGCACTGATTTGAGGAGCATGTCCGCAAATCTCTTCCCGTCCTCATCTACCATCGGTTCCTCCTGCTCTGCATCCACCACAGGCTCCTCCTATTCTGCATCCACCACTGGAACACAGTCTCCCTCTCCGTAGGTGTTCTCTAACCTACGCCCAGTGTCTCTGTATCTTCTACCTTTGTAACAGATGTAGGGCTTTTCCCCCGGTGTCATAGATTGCTAGCTCCACAGGCTGAGGCAGATCTATGCTCTAATACCACTGTAATATCTCATTTCAGGGATATCCCTCAAACCCAAGCAAACTCCAACCAAATACATACAAATGATATAGTAACCGAGAAGCTCAAAGAGATACAAATAACAGTGGTGCAACATATAATAATATAAACATGGAATACAAGCAGATACTCAAGAAATGCAGAGAGAAATGCTAAGCCATTTTATTATACTGAGTAATGGAATGAGTACAGGAGGTGATGAGAAAGATGGCAACTCGACTTGCTCAAGGCAAGTGAAGACATACACTCAGAATAGCAAGCAAAATGGCTTCTCTCTGAACTGCGTCCAAGCTGATGGAGAACTGTTGTGCTGCTACTACTGCTGGAATCAAATGATGATTTGGGGCTGTTCCCCACCTCAAAAAATACTGAAACTCTGGAATCGGCCTCTGGTCAATAAACCCAGAAAAGCCTAGAAAGCTTTTCCAAAATAGCTGACCCTCGGAAATCACCCCCTTGGGGATCTATGCAAATCCTTCAGGCTCTGCGCTGCCCCTGAAGAGAATCCTCCAGAACTCTGCCCGAAACTCTGCCAAAATCCTCCAATATGCAAGGGCTGATCCCTTGCTCAGTCTCCAAGCTCCAATCCTCCTCAGAACCCCAATCCGGAACTCCTACCAAAATGAACTGCGTCCTCCCTCTCTCAAGATTGCACAGTCATAAAATGCTCAGCTCCTCCTCAACTCCAGAACTCACTCCTCCTGCAAAATACTACTGAAATTACCTTGCCCGAGCAGGCACTCGAAGCCCCCAGGGCTAAGGGTGAGATCTCCAAACGAATACACTCAATGCACTAAACAGTGTTGTAGACAGGGTAAACAACCACCGTGCTCTAAGTTGAAGTGACTAGCTCAAATGCAACATAGTCGAATGACAAAATGAGGAGGCTCTTCTCTCCTTTATAGTGTTGGCCTCTCTCAATCCCAAGGTCCACCTCGTCCAACGTAGTCCCTCTCTTGCCACATGTTCCTTTCCATCTGCACAGTCCCTCCAAATGTCTGTGTGGGCCCCATCTCTGCGTGGTCCTTTGGCCCCCTTGGCTTCCCTTTAAATCACAACGTTGTGCTACTAGGGAGTGACTTTATTCTAAAGGTGAGTTATGTCCCCCTTTTTCTCACCTTTTTATTTATAAATAACTATAGAAGGAAAAATTTGAGCAAAATCAAATATTCCAATTAGCCATGGCTAATTAGGAATATTACAATTGCTTGCCCTCAAGCAATCCACATCTGACCACTTATGTACACATACCAAGATCCCATACAAACCATTGTGTGACACCATGCCTCCATGCCAACCAACCATGAATGGATCCCTCAATGCCTAGATCCCAAACCAATATCTAACTCATCCTGCCATCAATAGATCCACCTGGATCCCAATGCCACCATGGCCAATCATCATTGCCCATGCCTAAGGGCTCCAATTGTGCTATACTCTCGGCCAAAGATATCCTCCCAAGAATCGCCCCATCAATAGGATACCAACTCATAATCTCTCGCCAATCCATCCCATGGGAAAGATCGAATGCATGAATATCTGCGAATGGAGTAAGTCTAACATGTTGATGTTGCTCCATGGTCAACTCATGCTGCTCTACCCAGTCAACCAACATGATTCATTTCAGAAACTCTGCCCCTGTCTCCCTAATGTATGGAGGTGGGCTGGTAGTATTGCAATGCATATCTATGTACTCTTGAAGAGAGCTGCTCTGGAACTCCCAAATGTACTCTTCTTGATGCCTTGTTAGGAACTTTAGCCATCCCTCAACGCTAGACAACTGACTCGACAAGCACCACTCTAAGCTCCTCAATTTTACTATTTTGTTACAAGATGGCGCCTCGTACTATCTGGATCTTTTGTTTCAATGCAATAAGATCTATCCTAAAATGTTCAATCTTCTCTTCATAGCTACTATTTGACAGTACAGCAACCCTATTGGTTGCCTCTACATCTATTTGCACCTCATCAATGGGTGGAACCAAAGATGGATGCTCAACCACCTCCACCATGTCTCCAACTTGAGCCTTCAACTGGCTCTCTAAAGATGGCTCATCATGCACACTATGCATATCATCCTCCTCATCTGACTCACACTTCGCTATGTGCACTTCATGCTGGATCATTAGTATCTCCGCTCGCAAGTCTTCCTGAATATCTTTTCCTTGGTCTTCTTCACATATGGGGTCAATCTACTACTCATTTTTAGCCATCAAACATGGATGTATACGTGAGTTACTATCAACATCCTCACATGATTTCTAATGCTCTTCAAGGGTAGCCTCATGAAAATCAATGGACTCAACTATAGTAGAAGAATCCTCATCATAATGATCAAAAGGAATCTCCTCCTGCTCTACCTATGTCATCTCCTTCATATCACTCAAGCATGAGTGGTTAGTGTTGGAATTTCTAAGTTTAACCCATTAGAAATTCTTCCTGTACTATCTGGTTTATTTCTTCCTACTTGTTTAATTACTTAACAAGTTATTTACCATGTAAATACTGAAAATAAACACAAGTACAGTATCAACATCTACAGATCATCAACTAAAAGAAAACAAGCACACAAGTGACGCTGTTATTTTTGGACCAATGTCCCCGGAAAAACCCAATGCGGAAAAACCAGTGCAGCTATTCAGAGGGTTTTATTATTATGCAATTTTCAAAATACAACTAGGGTGCCAGAAATGGCTCACCCAACAGAGAATGCCCTTGGCAGTAGTACCTCTCCTCAGAGACAAATATTCTAGCTGATTAATCACTGGATGAACGATCCCACAGCAACAATTGCATCTTCCACTGCTCTGCGTCACTCTGATAGGGACTGCATCACCCTACGCAGCTTACTAGCTCCCAGTCTGTCCCACAAAATCCTCCCAGCGTTGCCTCTTGGCCCTGCGTCAACTCTGCTAGCCTCTGCGCAACATCTGAAGCTTCTGCGTTAGCCCTTAGACCCTCTGCGTCTCATACGCTAGCCTCTCCTAGCTCTGCGCAGCTCCTGGCTGCCTCTGCGTCGCACCCAGCTGTCTCTGCGTCAACCTTTCCGGGCTCTGCGCTCTCTCTGTTACCAACTCTGCCTCTCTGCTATGTAATCACTGCCCCTCGCTGTTGATCACTGATTCTATCTCTCTTAGCAAACCCCACTCTAGAGAATAGAATGACTGATCACTCTGGTGTATTCTCCAACTGACCCTCAAGCCTCCTCTTATACTTTTCTCGTTGGTCCATCAACGGTCGAGATTAAATCTCTAATCAATGGCTAAGATTAGATTTGGCTTGATCCATGACTTTTGGACCCTTCTAGCCCAGTTTTATATTAATACCCATTAATATTTTATTTTTCCTAAGTTTAGACTTAGGAACTCCATTAAAAATATTAATTATTTTAATATCTCCCAAATTAGGTACAATCTGTCCAAACCATTTATGGGTCTTGGAGATCTCATGTGCCTTAGCCTCTCCACCAATTTTCATGGTTAGAGCACATCCGATGCTACCCCAAATCAACAGTTAGGCCCCCAAGGTCCCTTGCAGATGAAGCAAAGACCTTTCCTCCTTAGCTCATTCGTGTTGCCGGTTTGAAAACTTCTCATCCTTGTCTTCACTACAAACTTGTATTCTCCTCAACTCCTCCTTGGTCGGTTGCCTCCTGAATAGTTTCACGTTCTGCTCAACCAACTCTTCAGCTAGTTCATAGGCAACAGGTGAGACAACTTGTTCCTTCCTCGAAATGGCCAATAACTTGGATTGCAGCTTCTTGCAAATGGCATCACGGTCTCCCATAACTAAAGACAAAATAGATTGCATGTTTGTTTTAACCGTGTCGGAATGATGTTCCTTAATGCTAAAGAAACATTGGAACATTTGAAGAACCAAATCATTACATTCTAGATCAACCATGGCGTCATATGATCTGACTCTAGCCATGATTTCTAAAAACTTGAGCTTCTTCCCTAAGGTAGGACCCAAGGTGTTATCCAAGTCTTGTAAGCTTTCCACTATCAGCTAGAAAACTTTCTTCATAATATCATCATTGTAGGGAGGTATAAGTGAAGTTATCCTCATGACCTCGATAAGACAGGAGGCAACTATAAGTCTCACCCCCTCACAAGGGTGCTCCAAGAATCTTTGTTGTATCAAGGAAAGCATTGTTAGCTTTAGAGCCCAATTTAGAATCCTCAAATCTGATCGACTCACCTTGGAAAACTGTGAGTCTAATTTCTCCAGATAAAGGAGAGTTTTCGCGGTCACGTTCATGTTCTTCAAATCTTACCCAAGTGCAAAGCGTCAATTCCCTACCTCCAGTTCTTTCTGCAAATCCCTTATCTTCTCCAGCTATAGGAGAGCATGTACCCCCTTTGAAAAGGGTCTGTTGTTTGGTTTTGTTCTTTGGCCCATGGAAATATTACGAACCAAAAAACCAACTGTTGTTAAGTTATTTAGGGTATTTGCTAAGGCCTTCTCCCAATCATCCATGGTGACAAAACTCTACGTAAGACAAATACATCAAGCTGGAAATGGGTTAACACTGATAATTCCTCATGACTATACATGCTCAACCATGACCCCTGACCTCACAAATTTACAGGGCTTCATATGTGATACAAGGCAATATCTTTATCACAAACACCTCACTCTCACTAACCTAGCAAATATTAAAAACTTTCTTTGAGAAATTTTAACAAATAGTTAGCAAGCACTGCTTTTGTCAAACACTTTGCAAATAAAGTGAAAAGGCTTGTAACATAAATAAATATGAGGCAAAAGCTTGAGAGAATTACGATGCTCAAATGAGTTTGAGGAATCTGGCACAACTCCAGCAATATAGTAGTTCGATTCAACCTTAAGAAATGATAACACCGGTCTCAAGAAATAACTCAGCCTTTAAGGAGAACTCAACCCCAACAGATAATCTAGGCCAATAGATAAGTTTGTATTTTAGCAAATGAATTCGGCTTTGGCAAATAAACTCGGCCCCAATAAATAAATCTGGCTCAGTAGATAAATTCGGGCTGCAGCAAATGAATTTGGCTCCGACAAATAAACTGGGTTTCAGTAAATAAACTGGGATTTGGCAAATACATTGGGCCCCAATAGATAAATCTAGCTCCGACAAATAAACTAGGCTTCGGTAAATTGATAAATGCACTTGCCTTCAGTGGAAAATAACCCACGAACTTGGCTTTTAAAAATATAGCAATACAACAAATTTGGTATCACTTTGATTTTAACCCACAGCTAGCCAAAAGCATGCTCGGATACTACCGTAATATGATAATATCCCTTTTGGATATTTGTGTTAAATTTATGAAAAAAAAATTCTGAAAAATATGCCATGAATTTTTTATTCAAAATTAGCATGGAAATTCATCAATTTATGCCAAAGAAATTGATAACATAAAAACCCATAAATGAATAACGTTGCTACTCCAGCAAATTGAAAATAAAATTACGGCAATCACAATATGAGGCAAATGAAGCAAATCTCAACTTCTAAATACTAAAATTACATGCCCATACAAATAACTAATGTGTAGTTAAGATAAAACCCTTCAAACTGCTACAAACTGGATGTGTCCTCAAAATAATTTGTTGCAACACTAGATTTGACCTTCTAAACTTGACTGCAAATATTGCTCAACTTGAGGATTTGGATGATCCCCCAATCTCATATCTACTCCAAATGTGATCTCCAATAACGTTGTTGAAGCTCCATGATATTTCTAGATGAAATCCCCTCAACAATGGGTTGGGTTTTCGTCCAACTCACAATGAGAAACCCAAGGGTTTTCATCTTGGGGCTTATGGAAGTTGAAAACCACATTCCCAAAACCTCTTCAACAAGAAAATATCACAACTCCAAGATGTCCCAAATGATTTGCTTCCCCTCCTTTTATAGATCTAATGGATTCCTCTCCATCTTTCTAGAATTGTTTTATTTATTCTTTTATATAGACATTCTCCCCTTTACTTTATCTAAGTGACATTTATTTTATTTTATTCAAGTCACTTTTCCACTTCTAGCCTTTTTAAGCATTTTCCCCTTTTTGTATTTAATTAGCGACTAATTGGTAAATCGCCTCTACGATCTCTTTGGTCATTGAATGTAACTTTTCACCATCCCATCCTATAGATCTCTTCGTTCTAGTTCCAACGAGCTATTACACTAAGGTATTCATCAAATACTCTTCCCAAAATGGCACCTTAAGCGTAATTAATTAAGATATGCTCAATAATAACCCTGTTTTACGGCAAATGTCGAAATGCAATGGAACCAAGAATAAGTTGTGCGGCATTGACCGTGATGATGAATTATGCGAAGTGAATTCCATCGGACCCCATAAGACTCCTCCAAAGCCCTTCGATCATACTAATAATGAAATCTCGCTCCCATGACCAAGATGTCACCAACCCTGGAAATCAATCCTACCCGCATCATAACAGACACTAAAAATGGAGACATTACAGAACAGGAGGATGCATTCTGAGGTAGCCGAAATTTTTTGAGGCCAGTAGGTTGGAACCTCTATGACAAATGGAAATCTTATGAAAAAGACCATCGGAACCCTTTTTTGGAGTCTAAGTTTGAGGCAGAACGAGGAAAATTATCCATGAGGTAAGCTGGCGATTTTTTCTGAAGCTACCACGAGATCATTTCTCTCTGCTCCAAGCCATTCAGATACCTAAAGACAATCTGAAGTCACATAAAATCATTCAATTTAAAACAGAGGGTTTCTGAGTTTTGGTTTGCAGGTAATCCTGAACCTAGAAGGAACTTGTGTTCCCATATAGAGTTCGAACTGATTGGACTGGGGCTCGGCTAGGTCCTGATCTAGGATTACAATAAGATCGAAATCCTCAGAGGTATGTTTGTGAGCAGTGTAGAGGGTTTGACAAATTCCTGAATAAGGCCATATGCAGGAAAGAGGGAATTATTGGTCCTAATCTAGCTGGATATTCTCTGAACATTACTAGCAGAAAGTTTCTCAAGGTTATGGATTGATTTAATATAGCTAAATTCGGTTTAACATAGTAGTTGAGACTGTTGAATTCATATTATATTGGGTTTAAGGAATCAGTGTTATACTGGCACTGTTGGGTTTGCTATAGTATTGTGTTGAATATTTTATTGTGTTGTTAAAGAAAACTTTATTGTTTTTTCTGCTAAAGATTTCATTATTTGAAATTCATGTGCCACTATTAGAATGAGAAAAAGGGAATTTGTTGGAAAACCTAGAAAACCATAGGGCAAAATTTCCCTAGTATATTACACAGTATCATGATGCATGTATCAAATTCAGTTGCCACTTATCTCATGAGAGTCTCCTAGTTGAGAGATCAACTTAAAGCCATTGGAGAAACCGTTGATGATTCAGAGCTTGTTACAATGACTCTTAATGGATTTCCATATATATGGGATCCATTTATATAAGGTATTTGTGCACGCGCTGAGTTGCCCAAGTTTGATTAGCTTTGGACTAATTGTGTCCAAGAGGAGGCTAGATTGTTGTCCAAGAAAAGCTTGCAGATACCTTGGGATGAAGAAACTCAAGCCCTTGAACCTCATGCAAGGAAAGGAAAAGGTACAAGAAATTTCAGTAAGAAAAATACAAGGAGAAGATAAGTTCCAATTCAAGATCAGAAGAAGAAGGATCTTTCAAAGATCAAGTGCTTCAAATGTCATTCATTTGGTCACTATGCCTCCCAATGTCCTCGGAAGAAAAGGAAGGGAAAGCAGCATGCATCAACAACCGATGTTGATGATGATGATGATGATGAGAATCTACCACAGAAGAAGACAAAGGAATCTAAACTTGATGAGATTGCAGATGGACTTCAAAAATAATATTTCTTTGTCTCCGCTCTTTTAGGCACTATTACAGACAATAGTGATATTTGGTTGGTGGACAATGGTGCTTCTAGGCACATGACAAGTTCACAAGATTCTCTCACGGATTTGACAAAGAAGGATTCAGCATTGCAAGTGGAACTTGGAGATAATGCCAAGTATGTAGTGAAAGGAGTTGGGACAACATCGTTTCAACTAGAGTCTGGAGATTCTCTACACATGAGAGATGTATTATTTGTACCAGGATTGAAGAAGAACCTACTATATTTCAGCATTGGAGGATAGAGGTTATAGAGTTGCATTTGTAGATGGTCAGGTTCTTGTATGGCCTAAGGGCTCGAGCATAGACTCAGCAAGAGTGGTTGGTGTTCCAGAGGAAAGACTACAAATTGTTAGGACATCCAACCCAAGCATTGGTACATAATAGTGTTAGTTTATGTGAGTTATGGTATCAGATATTTGCTCACCTACTAGCATTAAGGAAGATGGCTACAGGTCTTCCAAAGCTCCGAGTAGAGCATGAGGGTGTTTGTAAGGGTTGTGCACTTAGCAAAAATGCCAAGGGATCTTTTTTGAGCAATGATAGTAGGTCCAAGGGGATCTTAGACCTAGTGCATTCAGATGTATGCAAACCGGTGACAATATCATCTTTGGGTGGTTTCTTGTACTATGTGACATCCATTAATGATTTCTCCTCGAAGACATGGATCTACTCCAAGAAGACCAAGGATGAAGTCTTTAGCAGGTTTTAGGAGTTCAAGGCTCAGGTAGAGAACTTGACAAGGAAGAAGATCAAGGTTTTGAGGTTAGATAATGGAGGAGAGTATACTTCCAAGGATTTCAGTGATTTTAGCAAGGAGGCAGGGACCAAGAGGGAGTGGATAGTTCCTTCCAACCCTCAGCAGAATGGGATGTAGAAAAGATGAACAAGTCCATTGTGGAGGTTGCTAAGGCGATGATTCACAATCAGGATTTACCCATGTTCTTATTGGCACAAGCACATCCAACAAAATAGTTTATGTTCAGAACAAGAGTCCTCACCAAATATTGGGGAACACGACTCCTGAGAAGGCACTCACATGAGTGAAGCTAGAGGTCAGTCATTTGAGGATCTTTGGTTGTCCAATATACATCCACGTGCCTAAGGAGAAGAGGAAGAAGTTAGAACCTTCTGGGAAGAAGGGTACTTTGGTGGGATACAGTTAAACTCCGAAGGCCCACAAAATCTACATTTCAAGACAATGTCAAATTGAGGTTAGTCGGGATGTTAATTTTGATGAGGAGGTAGCCTTCACAAGGTCTAGAGAATCTCAAATGGAGATTGATAGTGAGGAGCAAGAGGCTCCGAAGGATGTGGGTACAGATCCCTTTAGTCCAATTGTTCATCCTTTAGACTATCAAGAGGAGTCAATAGAGCCAGCAGAACTAGTGGACCCACCTAGAGATGTTGCACAAACCGAGAAGAAGGCGACATGTCTTCATGACACTTTGCAAGGTGCAAAGAGGCATGCAACTCCCAGTGGTACTTTCATGGAGAGCAGACGACCAAAGAGGTTCTCAAGTTATATGGCATTGATGAGCCGCATCATTGATTCTAAACCTTCCAATTACGAGGAGGAAACAGGCCAGCAAGTTCGGAAGGATTGCCATGACGGAGTATCAGGAAGAATGATGTGTGGGAGATAGTTTCGAGACCAAAAGGGAAGTCAATAGTGACTTCCAAGTGGATCTATTAGATCAAGCCTGCAGCAGATGGTGACATCGAGTAGTACAAAGCGAGGTTTGTGGCGAGAGGGTTCTCCCAGAGAGACGAAGTGGACTATGAGGAGACTTATGCTCCAGTCGCTAGGTACACTTCCATCAGGACTATTATTTCTCTTGCTTTAGTTATGGGTTGGAGGTTACATCAGATGGATATAAAGATCGTGTTCCTCAATGGTGCATGTTGTCGCACAAATGTTTAGGCACCACGACAACGAATCAAATTGGGGGTTGTCACCCTGATCCCCAATCTCTTTGTTTAAGATGTATCCCTATAACAAGCTAAGGGGGGTAGACCCTACGAAAAGATTGGGGATCAAGGTGACAGCCCCCGAGACTGATGCTCCAGTCGCTAGGTACACATCCATCAAGACTATTATTTCTCTTGCTTTAGTTATGGGTTGGAGGTTACATCAGATGGATATAAAGATCGTGTTCCTCAATGGTGTGTGTTGTCACACAGAATGTTTAGGCACCACGACAATGGCTCAAATCGAGGGCTGTCACCCTGATCCCCAATCTCTTTGTTTAAGTCGTCACCCTACAACAAGCTAAGGGGGGTAGACCCTACGAAAAGATTGGAGATCAAGGTGACAGCCCCCGATCTGAGCCATTGTCACGGTGCCTAAACATTCTGTGCTACAACATTATTTGGCACCATTGTCGGGGACAAATTTATTGGACCTTGGCTTTACGACATTCATCTTCATCTTTTCAGTCTTTTATCATTTCTTATCCCATCAACGCCACATTTTCTGGCACCATTATATTTCTTCATCTTTTCATCACCTTATCTTTCGTCATCTCACTAATCCTTTCATCTTCTCTATTTGCACATTTAGCACCTGGACATTTCGGTTGGTTTCCTGTTTGGGTGGCGACTCCACTTATTCATCCATTATTTCTCATACAAGAAAACTTCCCTGATATCCATCTGCTTCTCCCTGACTAACCTTTCGGTTTTGCCTTTTGGATCTTAGAGCTAGATTCATGTTCAAGTGGTGACTCCACTTCTTTCATTTCTTACAAGAATTTCTGCTAGAAGCTCGCTTCTTGGGGATCTCTTGATTTTCTTGAGCAGGGGTCTCTCTCTAGCATCCATTTGGTCCCTCCTTATCCCTTTAAGCAAGTCATCATGGATGACTTGTTTGCCCCGTGTCATTTTACTAACTTTCTTCATGATATGCCGGAAGAGGCCATTCATAAATTGCCTTTGTTCTCGAGTGGTGATTCAGCCACTGCTAGAAAGCATCTCTCCAGGGTTGCTCATATAATAACCAGATATTGTCTTCTTTCACAATATAATCATGAAGATGTCAAGATGCGTCTCTTTGCCTTTTCCTTAGAAGGTGATGCTATGGATTGGTTTCGTAATTGTCCTGAGGATTCTTTCGCTTCTTTACAATACATCATCAATGCTTTTAAGGATAGATATATGAAACAAGGTGGCTCGCCTTGTGCCCTAGTACTATGCAAAAGGATGAAAGTGATCTTGTAAAGAACCCAACTATCAACGAAAGATTTCAAGACAATTCTCCATATCAAAATATGCCATATTGCAGGCATTGTGAATGTTCTCATGATGAATCCAATTGTATCGTTGCAAGACAAATCCATGATAGTGGAAAAGCAAGAACAAGTTTTCAAATCAATATCGACAATGAAAGGGAAAATGATAAGCATCTTATTAATGAACTAAAGCAGCTAGTAAAAAACATGGAGCTTAATCAAGAAAAATTGATAGTTGATTATGCCAAGGATATGAGAGCTTTGTACACCCAAATAGAAAAACATGATGAGATAGAAATCACAAAAATTAATCACTCTGATCACATAGCCACCGTAGTAGAAAAGTGTGCTCAAAAGATGGAGGCTATGAGGACCAACATGCAAAATCATCATGAGAAATAAATGAGTACTATTCAAGTAAATCATAACACAATGATGAATGGCATGGAAGTTGGTCAGATTTCTCTACAGAACAGATTGTTAGCCATGGAGGAAAAGCAAGTGCAATTAATAAAAGATATGGAAGCTAGTCAAATATCTTTTCAAAATAAATTATTGACCATGGAGGAAATCCATGCCAAGGAAATCGATGCTATAAAGGTTGAACCAATGTTACTTGGGAGCGGGAGCAAAAACGGTACTTGGGCGCAGGAGCGAAAGCGGGGAGCGGGAGCGAAAATGGGTGCGGGAGCGACATTTTCAAAAGCTCCCGGTTTGGGAGTGAATCTCAGAGCAATTTTTATATAATATATATATATTTTATATTTTGATACATATATGTCAACAAAAACATGTAGAATGATGAATTAGATATAAAAAACATAAAAAAACATAGATTGATCATTGAACCATATAACAACAATCATCTAGAAGTTATAATCTTCATCAACCACGTCCACAAGTTAGTAACATACAACATATCGAGTCTCGTGAATCATGATTCATCAATCTTAAAGTTTCAACTTCAAGCTTTCAAAATTGAAAATTCAATATATAGCATTTATCATCATTGATCACCAAATTTGTACTTGTAAGCTAAGTTTAACCATTACAAGAAATAATATCTAACATGAAATAAAATGTTATAAAATGAAATGAAATGAAACAACTTTCACGAAGCATCATATTCATAATTCAGAATCATTACCAATGAGTTATAATTGCCAACTTCAGACTTCAAACTTAAATTGTCATATATTGTTTACAAAAAATATCATAATAAATATGAAAGAGTCAACAGTTATGAAAACTAATAAAAACTAGAAAAGACAAGTAAACGGTAAATCTATTATCTACTATTTCATGTGGCCCTTGCCACGAGAAGTGTCTGATGTATGAGTAGGTCGTGGTGGTCTTCTAGGAGTCCCCTCCCGCACAAACCGACGACCAGAACCAGAAGGCACATGCCCTCCACGGGAGGGTGTAGATGGAGGCGGCGACAGCAAAGGAACAAGACTCGAAACTTGAGCACTGCTACTGGATGGTAGAGGTGACATGATTGTTGCCTCATCTTCCTCTCTCATAAGTTTCGCTTCCAGTTCTTCAAAATGTATAGTGTCATCCTCCAAATTATCATCCTCTGGGTGGTTGTCCCAAATTTTATATGTTGGATCCTCATAAGCCCGATCACAGTAATGACTGAACAACCTCAAGTTGTGGTGCACATAAACCAAGCTTTCTGCCCGGTTTTCATTGAGTCTGTTTCTTTTCACATTATGTATGAAGTTGCAGGTGCTCCAACACCTCTCTACAGAAGAAGTATTTACAACCTGTGAGAGAACTTTTTTTGCCAATTTTGGCAAAAGTCCCTGGCCACCATATGCTTCCCACCATGTGAGAGCATCAAATCTGTCTCTATCTTCCATTGCATGAAAGGTACCAAAAAAACCAGTGCAACTGAAGTATCTGCCTAATTCAAGACGCAAACTAGCACATTCCTCCCTGTCAGGTATCAACTTGTCTAATGCTTGCAAATATCCTGTAGATAACTCTTCATCTATATGGGATTTGACCCTAACCCCACCCCCTGGTGCAGGTTGAACCAACCAAGATGCAAAGTAGTATTTTGGCATAAGGATATATGCCAAGGCATGTAGTGGAACATTAAGTTTATCCCACCGTATACACACACAATCGTGAATCAGTTTATACAAGTTGGGATCATTTTTATGAACAATATCTTTTATTTGCCCCAACATGGTATCCATCTGCTCATACACCTCGCCAATCACTGGTTTATCTGTATCTGCAAACCGAATCATGTGATAAACGGGCTTGGTGAAATCCAATACTTGCCTCACACGTGCCCAAAACATACCATCAAGAGCGGTCTCCTCCACCTGTTCAAAACCTTGCCTGTCAGCTGCATTTGTAGCCCTTTCCTTTAATACCTGCCAGTGTGGACTTGATACCATGCTAGCCAATGACTCTCTTACCTTCAAAAGGCGCCTGAAGGTGAGGTAATAGCTACCAAATCTAGTCCTCGCAATCTTCAACAACTCCAATCTTGAGTGACTGCGGAAAAGGCCATGGGTATTGCTATGATTTGTAATAAATTTTATCATTTCTTTGCCTCTCTTGTACAAATCACCAATCCATTTGTATTGTTTGTTTTTGTTCTTAACAATATCATGCATCAAAAGGTTTATTGTGTGAACCAAACACCCAGACCAAAATATGTTGGGGTATTTATCCTCAATAATTGCTCCCGTTGCCTTACAATTAGGAGCATTATCAGTGATGACTTGGATGACATTGTATGGCCCAATACGGTCAATTGTTTCAAGTAATGGTTCAACAATGTTGATGCCGGTCTTGAACTTGTCTGAGTAATCATATGCTGAAAGAAAGATGGCACCACTAACAGACACAGCAAGAACGCTTATCAATGGCTTGCCTTTTACATTTGTCCATCCATCGAATACAATGGACACCTCATGGTCAGTCCAAGAACTTGTCATTCTACTCAAAGAATGTGATATTTTTGCTTTTTCATGATCAAGTCCAACGGTTCTAGCCTTGTCATACCCAGGGCTCTTGTATCCTTTAAGGGCATCATTTATGGCAGAAACCATTTCATGCCAATCAGGTGAGCGAAGAACATTGAATGGTATCCCACATGCATAGAGAAACCTGTAAACTTTTGAATCCACATCATTCCTACACCCTTCATCAAGGAAATCTAATATGCTTCTATGCCTTAAACTTGGTGACCCTGTGCCTCCATATCCACTGCCTTGGGAGGATGCTGAAGGAGTTCTTTGTGCATGTGATTATGAGCTTGGTTCAAAGAAACCCTTTGATTTTTTAGATTTGTATTGGGCTTCCTCCGCTTCCCTTATGTAATTGACTCTATCCACTGCTGACACACCTGTACAAGTTTTGATTCCTATTTGTTTATCTCCATCCCATGGCCTTTTCCCGCAGAGGTGCTTTCTGGCACGGGTGTATGAACCTGTGTAATTATTGTTGCAATGGGGGCAATGAAATTTAATGGTTCCACCCCCTTTCCCTGCTTCAGGCCTATTAACATATTTCCACAATGGAGTTTGGTCTTGTTTAATTTTTTGAGACTCATATTCACTCTCCTCCAGCTCCTCCTCTCTAGGGTTTTCATCAAATCCACCATGACCCACTTCTTCATCTCCTTCTTCATTTTCAACCCTCCTTTTTCTACTCTCCAACACCATAATAACCAAAAAAGGAACCAAGAAGAAGAAAATGCCAAGAAATATAACCATGATGTTTGAAATTTGAAGTTTTGAATCTGCAAAAAAATGGAATGGGAATGGGTCCATGGGAGAAAAAAAATTATTTATTTATTTAGTAATGAACATTAAAAAAAAATTGCTAGAATAGAGCCTACCTCTTTGGCCTCCAATCTCTCCTTGCTCCTTGCTCCTTGGCACTTGCTCTCTCCTTGCTCCTTGGCACTTGCTCTCACTCTCACTTGCTCTCTCTTGCCCCTCACTCTCTCTTGCTCCTCACTCTCTCTTACTCTCTCTTACTCTCTCTTTCTCTCACTCACACAATTTCTAAAATAATGAATTCATTGGAGGGAGGGTTTATTTATGTTCCCTCCCTACCTCCCTTTCCTCCCTTCCCTCCCTTTTTTTCCCAACGGCGCCTTTTCTTCCCGGCGGCAAAAAAAAAAAAAAAATCGAGCGACTTTTTTTCCGCCCGATTGGCTGCCAGGAGCGCTTTTTATAGCTCGGGAGAAATCGCTCCCCGACCACTCCCGGGCTATAAAAATCACTCTAGGAGCGCGCTCCTGAGTCGCTCCCGCCTAGAGCACGGATTGGGAATGGGATCAAGGGGGGGCGGGGGGGCGCTCCCCCGCAACACTGTGTTGAACTCTAACCAAATTGATGCCATCAGAATCGACAAGACCACTCTTCAAGATAAGCTACAAATGATGAAAAACGCACAAGTTTCGAGACTTCAGGTTAGATCAAAGCACAAAGGGTTTGTCATGACTCACAGATCTCCTGGTCCACCGAAGCATTTCCCATCTCATCGCAAGGAGGTTACTTTTCCCATTAAGGACAAGTCGACTTTGGTTAAGGAAGACCGAGCTTATGTATCACCATTAACAAAGTATATTCAAAATAAGATTGGGCATACTTCAGATTCTTCAGATCTTTCGTCCAAACATCTTCAAGATCAGGACAGGAAATCTATAGTGGTCTCATTGTTAACATCAAGCCCATCTATAAGAAAATATTATCCTCCCACAAGGTGAAAAAATTCGCTTTGCAGTGATAGCGCCTCCTCGCATGGTGTGATGGCCTGGTGTTAACACTGGTTCTCGGTCCCCATTGCGGGTCCTCGGCCCCTCTGCTTGGGTTGGACCCTTCCTGCCATAGCGGGTTGGCCCCAGTGGGTCGAGTCTGCTAGAGTCCAGATTCGTCCTCCTCTGGCCTTCAACTTTCTTCTCGTGCTCTTCTCTATTTGGCACATCCGATTTGTGGGTCGGCCTGGAGCTGACTTTTTCTTATGGTCCCTGTTGTGGGGTGCTCCTTGTCCGGGATTGTCGTTGTCTGGGACTTTTCAATCGTTCTCCCTGATGGTTTTGGGGTTCGTGGTGTAATGTCTGCGCCAGCCTAGGATGCGACGCTCATGGCAAAGATTGTTGCCTTCAACTCCCTCGTTGCCTCTGCTTCGAAGTTCAACAAGCAGGGCGACTCCAAATTTGTAAAGAAAGTTGCGGAGAACCCCAAGATTGAAATAAGTGTCCCGCGAGCCTGCTCTCAGGCCTTGTAGCTTGCAGATAGAGGCCTTATTGGCCAGTTCATGGGCCTCTAGCCCTCCCCTCAGACAGTCAAGGCTTGGGTTGCGAAGAACTGGAACCCTCTCATAAAAGTTGCAGTCATCTCCTCGTTCTGTGGCACAGGTTTCTATACCTTTTATTTTGAGCATCGTTTGGACTGAGACTTAGTTTTTAGGAGTGGTCCTTATTTTATGGGGACTCAAGGGCTCTACTTGGACCGCTGGAGTCCCGGTTTCAACCCAGAATGTGATGTCCCTTCATCGGTCCCGATATGGGTGAAGTTGCCTTACCTTCCCCTTCACTGCTGGAACGATGCGACCTTCAAGCTCATAGGGAACTCCCTAGGGCGGTATATTGACTTCTCTAAACCAAACAATGGTCTCTTCTCCTGTGCAAGGATTTGTGTGGAGGTTGATCTAGAGAAGGGCCTCCCGGTGGCTGTCAATCTTTGCATGGATAGTTGGACGCATGTTTAGGAAGTAGACTATGACCAGTTGCCCTTCAAGTGTAAGTTGTGCCATGAATATGGGCACTTTGCAAAAGGTTGTCCGAAAGGTGGGGTCTCTATGGAGAATCAACCTAGGGACCCTAAAGAGCAGTGGCAGCAAGTCAAGTGGCATAAGTCTTCGAAATATTCTGCGCAGGCCAGCGGCCCTGGCGTTGTTCCGGTCTCAAAGGAAGTGGAGTCTACCCCCCCCCCTTGGCAAGACAGTCTAGGGCGGACTTGGGTCGGTGTCGAAGAATTGTTTTGGGTTCCTAGATTTGGATGTTGTTGTAGAAGGTTCAGTATTACCCTTCCCCCCTCCTCATCTTAGGAGCACCAAACCCCTTGTCCTTCTCCGCTGGGGCCTCCCCCAAACAGTCGTAAGGAAGCAAGCTCTAGCCCAGACACTGACAGTAGTTCTGATGAATCATCAAAGGAGGATGAAGTTGCGGAAGGGTTCCTGACATCTACGAAAGGCATGGGACCTTCTGCACAGCTGAGCTCTGCTGATGACAGACCTGGGGGTTAGGCCTGAAGTAGCCCATCAAAAAAGGGAAGAAATCAGGAAGAAAAACAAACAAGGAAGTCAGAAGGGAGAAAACTGAAAAAGACAAAGAGTTGGGAGTCCAACACACTATTCCTCGTCAGTTAGCAAGCGCAGGGAACAAAGGAGGAGGAGGAAAAAAAGGAAACAATACGGGCCCTGGAAAGGGAGCAGGGAACTTAAAAAAGTGATTAATGAATATCATATCTTGGAATTGTAGGGGCCTGAGGTCTATAAAAGGAATTATAGAAGTGAAATCCCTAATCAGTAAAGAAAGACCAAATGTCATCCTCCTACTAGAAACCAAGCTGGATGAGGAGTCTATCAACTCTATTAAAAACAAATTTTGGAATACTAGCAAGCTGGAATCAATCAGTTCAAGAGGAGCATCAAGAGGCCTCTGTACACTATGGAATACGTCAAAGCTACAACTCGTAAGTACCTTAAAAACAACTCATTGGATAACAACTATTTTTAATATTAAAGAGAAACAACATCCCTTCATAGTGGTCAATGTATACATGCCCACACATTTTCGGGAAAAACAAGAATGTTGGAGTTCCCTAATGGAGCTAAAAGACACAGAGTTCGGGCATAACTGCATTTTTGGTGGAGATTTCAACACAACAATGGGCAGCCACGAAAAAAGAGGGGGCTCCATCATCTGGGATGCCCAGCAAGAATACATGGAGGACCTCATCCTAAACCTGAACCTTTTCGATGTCAAACCTCAAAAATTTATGTACACTTGGACTAACAAAAGAGGGGGGGTAAATCATATAGTGGCTCGACTGGACCATTTCCTTGTTGCTGACAACCTCCTAACCCTGAATTACAGCCTCAAATCTTCCATCCTGTCGTGGGCAGGTTTGGACCACCGCCCGATCAGCCTAGCGATCTCTCAGCCCTTGGATTTGGGCCCTATCCCCTTTCGATTCTCTCCTCTTTGGCTGGAAGCCCCCAATTTCTTGGAAATGGTCTCCCTCTCTTGGGCTGGTTGGATTGATGGAAGCCCAATCACCATCTGGGAGTCCAAGATTCACAGACTGAAAGGCGACATCAAAAATTGGCTAAAGGATCATCAATCTGAAAGACAGAACAACATCAAAGACATGGAAGGGAAACTTGCTGCAATCCAAGGGAGAATGGAAACAATGTTGATACAGGAATCAAATCTCCATAAGTAGAAACTTTTAAGGCTCTCCACACAAACCTAAGAAAGGAAGAGGAATATTGGAGACTAAAATCCAGAAATAATTGGCTTAAGGCAGGGGATAGGAACACTAAATTCTTCCACAAACAAGCCAAGTTCAGGGAATCAAAAAATAATATAACTCAGATAACTCATGGGGGGAGACCATTAATAAGTTTGAGGAAATCAAAAGAGCAGCAGTGGAACATTTTGAAAATTTGTATAGAACAGATAATACTTGGGATCTTGCCAGCGAAGACTACTTTCTTGAGAGCATCCCTCAAATGGTGACGGAGGAGTGGAATAGTTCTCTTACTGCCGCCAACCCCACCCCCCGACGTTGGAGAAAATTTGAAAAGTAATTTACCCCTTTCCCCCAAATAAAGCATTGGGCCCGGATGGATTCACAGCAAAGCTTCTATCACTCCTTCTAGGATGTTACCAAGAGAGACCTTTGCAGACTAGTGGGATACTCCTTCAAAATATTTGCGATGGGGGGAGGCATAAACTCTTCTTTCCTGGCCTTAATTTCTAAAGAATCGAACCCCTTCTCGTTCTCCAGATTCTGCCCTATTTCCCTTTGCAATGTCTCCTACAAAATCTTCTCGAAGCTACTAGTCTATCGCCTTAAGCCTTTATTGCCCTCTCTGATCTCTGAAAACCAGGGGGGATTTGTTCCAGGTAGGCAAATCTTTGATAATATAATCCTGATCTAGGAAGCTCTAGATTCAAGCTGGCGCAGGGGGGATCAAGGTATGATTATAAAGTTGGACATGGCAAATGCCTTTGACCGGGTTAGGCATGGATTCCTATTAAAAGTTCTCAGGAAAATGGGGTTGGATGAGACCTTCATCAGATGGATAAATCTTTGTATTGCCTCCCCTTGGATTTCTTTGTTGGTAAATGGAAGAGTAGTTGGATTCTTCAAACCCTCACGGGGCCTCCAACAAGGGTGCCCCCTCTCTCCTTTTTTATACATTATCATGGCGAATGCCCTGAGTCGAAAACTGGAGCTTGAAAGAGTCTCCCTCAACCTCCCTGGCATCTGCTACAAGGAAGGCATCAGAAGTATAAATCATGGGCAGTTCGCGGATGATACTATTATGATGGGAGGAGCCTCGACCACAATCGCTCGTCGTTTTAAGAGTCTTAGATAGATTCCTTAGTGCTTCCGGGGGTGCCACTAATGATAATAAAAGCCAGATCAATACTTGGAACATCTCAAGACATGAGAAAAAAAAGATAGAAGAAATCCTAGGGTTTAAAGCTATCCGGGAGTGGACTAATTTCAATTATTTAGAGATCGCAATCTTCCGAAGACGAGCTACACCACATGCCAGGCAAAAAGTGCAAGATAAAATAAAAACAAAAATTATAAACTGGGGTGGTATTTGGCCTAATTATGTTGGAATAGAAATCCTCATTAAGTCAGTCCTGTCGACGATCCCTCTATATCAGTTCACTACCCTTCAAGCCCCTAAGAGCATGCTTCCACAAATGGGCATATATATAAGAAAATTCAAGTGGGAAGGAGGGAAAGAGGAAACAAAGAAATATCATTTAGTAAATTGGAAAATGGCCAAAGCTCCGAAACAACATGGAGGTCTGGGAATCAGGGATCCAGAGATATCTAACTTGGCAATGGGAGCAAAAATGTACTGGAGTTTGATCACGAAGCCGAGTCAATGGTGGTCCCAAGTGATCAATGCTAAATATCCATCTCAGCAAATTGTTAGTGGGGGACATGAGGTCTCTAGTATGGACTCTCCCATCTGGGGACTGATCTCCTCCTCCATGGATATTATCATCAAAAATATAATCAAAATGCCAGGAAATGGAGCCTCCACCAAAATTTTCTCTGATTCAATTATGGGGCTCCATCCCTTCGATTCTGACCTACCCCTAATGAATCTCAAAAACTTCTTGTGCAGTAGGGGGAAGGAAAATCTAGGCCAGATTGTGGATTGGAACTAGCAAGGAGGTTGGAAAGGTTGAAAGCTCGAAAATATCTCGAAGGCACTTCTCATCCAAAGAGAAAATCTTTTAAAGAAGTTAAGCAGATGTGCCCACATAGCTCTGACAGAGGTAGACAAGTGTGCTTGGAAGAATGTCAATTACACAGTCAAAGGCGGGTATTCGCACATGCTCTTAAACTCCCAAATACCTCCAAAAAACTCTATTTGGGGGAAAATATGGAAAATGAATGCCATCCCAAAAGTCATTTTTTTCTGCTGGCTACTCTCGCATAAGAAAATTCTTACAACAGAAAATCTTCGGAAGAGGGGACTGATCGGCCCCTCAAGATGCACATTATGTGAATTCGAGGAGGAAACAATCCCCCACCTCTTTCTCCACTGTCATGTGACTAAAGAAGTTTGGGTTGTGGTCCTTGGGCCTCTTTTTTGCAGAACAATTTGGCCTTTGGACCCCCTGATCTTCTTTAGCTCTTGGCCCAAATCCTATTTGGGCTCCCTTCAGGCCAAAAGCAATTTCAAAGAAATCTGGTTGGCTCTTCCGAAATATGTCTGTTGGCAAATATGGCTATCAAGAAATAAGGAAATATTTAAAAAGTCTCGGCCTCCGGTTGGGGTAATAGCCATGACTTCCCTTTCAGCTTGTATGGAACTACACAAACCAGATTTTCACCCATCCTTGGATAAGATTGAATCCGTCTGACTTGCCCTGTGGGAGTCTCCCATGGCCTCTCAGGTTCTGAGGAATAGTTCTCCCTCTCAGGCAAAGTGGATTTTGAGGTTGTCCTTGAAAGCTCTGGTGGACTGGCTCAGATCCACAAATAAATGGACCCTTCAATTCGATGGGGCATCAAAAGGTAACCCTGGGGTGGCAAGAGGGGGAGGGATTCTCATTAATCTTGAAGGAATCATTGAATATAGATATGCTTGGGGGCTTGGATGGAAGACAAACAATCAAGATGACTAGTATGGATTATTTCTGGGCCTCAACTGGGCTCAAAGGAAAGGAATAAAAACCCTACAGATGATGGGAGACTCCATGATTATAATACGGCATATGAACTATCCCTCATCTACAAAAAACACAATTTTAAACCAAATTATCAAGAGATCCCAAGGGATGAACCTATCTTTCGATTCGGTGACCTTCTTCCATATTCTAAGAGGAAATAATCAAGAAGCCAACAAACAAGCTAACCTTGCTTGCTAGTTGATAGAAGAAAGGAGCGTGGTGAATGATGTCGTCGGCACAACTAGTATCCCATAAATTAGTTAATGATTTACAATTGCTAGATAGTGGAGGCTGCTCTAAGCCTTGATTGGGTGATAACAAACCTTAGAATTAGGGAATTTGAGAATAGATTTATTGGGTTGACTCCAAGGTCTGCCTTCCTGCCCCTTATCCCTTCGCCTCCCCTGCCACTTCTCTCCCCCTCCCTTTGCTCCCCCTCTCCCCTACATATCCTTCCCATCCCTTCCCTTCGACATTCCCCTTTCTTTTCCCCTGTCGCGCCCTTCTTATGTTCCATCCTGCCTCCCCTCTCTTCCGTCATGCTCCCCTTCCTTCCCCACCTCACACCGCCGCCACTTGGGCCCCGCAAAGTATCTCCTTGCATTCCCTGGCTTGTTCAGGAGCCTCATGGCAGGTGTGTCCTATGCTCTCACCAACAACGTGTATGTTATCGTCAACGAGGTACTATCTTTATTAATAACAGGGATCTCTCGGTACGTTTCAAGTTCCTTCACCCCGGTTATTTGTGCAGGTTAAGGGGAAGAGAGGAGGAACATTTATTTCCTGAACACAGATTGATCCTGAACACTCGTGGGAGGAAACTCAGAAGGAGAATGAAGGACAATGATCAATGCTGGGAAATTAAAGAGGAAGGTTGGGAATTAATGGATGATCATCAGGATCATAGCCCCATCAGTTTCCTCAACAGGTATTGCAACATCTCACGGCTCTATTACTGCTATATAAGGAACAACGGTCGAAGAAGTTTGCATGGGTTAATGCTCCTTCTTGCTCAGGTGGCCTCCGCGCAGGCCTTGAGGTTGAAGATCAGGTCGTTGAGTGTTTGTAGTGGGGACTAGACTACTGGAAAGAATCCCAGGGAGCCCAGTGAGTCGGAACTTTTGGGTGGGAAGTTGCACGAATTCGCGGGTCTAAGTGTTGTGGTTGGCCTTAGGGGGTAGCGCAGTGTCGAGAAGTGTTATTTTGTTGAACTGGGAGGGGACTTTGGATCAGACCCTCAGGAAAAGTTTGGAAGTCGATCTGCAAAGAGAGGACAGTCGGAATTCGGCAGTCTTGGATACTTCAATTGTTGTGAAACTTCTCAAGTTTCATGACTGGGAGGGGGTCCAAGGCCAGGATCGTGGAGCAGTGGTTCCGAAGGAGAAGCTTCGTGGTGCAGTGGGCCTAAGTGTAATTGACGGGCAGGGTGTTGTTGCTGGGGCTGGTAATGTTATTCCACTAAATTGGGAAGTCCGGTTGATCTCGGTCGGCTCTGAGTCTGCAGCTGGTGAGAAGGCTTCTACTCTTCTGGTCGATCTCGGTCGGCTCTGAGTCTGCAGCTGGTGAGAAGGCTTCTACTCATCTAGTCTTGGGACATATCCTTAGGGCAGCGTAGTTGGCCCGTGAGGTGGACTAGTGGGTCAAGGACATCCCGGACTTGAGCAGGGGGAACAAAAAGAATTGCGACATTCTGGGATATCAAAAGATGGATCTGAGGGGGTAGAGTGCAGCAGACAACCCTTGGTCGAGCTCTTGGGGTACTCGAAGGCCGAGGTCGGGACGACAGGGTGCTGGAAGTCTTCGAGTTGAAAGAAGAATTCGACCAACCTACACCACTTGCAAGCAGGAGCACTTGGAATTTAAAGAAGGCCTGATGGCTTTGCAACGCAGCATGTACTTTCAGCAGCAAAAGAATCTCACAATGCAAGAAAGGCAGTTGGAGAAGAGGGACCGAATTCGTCCACTGGAGGATGAAGTGGAAGCACTGTGTCAACAAATTGAGTAGCTTAAACTCGCGATGGCGTAGATCAACAAGAACAATGAGGAGGACTCCACTGAACAAGACCTACACAAGAACGCCAAAGTAGTCTTCACCGGGCTAGACCTAAACAGTCCAGCGCCTCTAGACTTTTAGACTTTTAGTCTTTTCTATTCTCTTGGTTTTCAAATGACAATGTAAATGTAAATTTTTGTGACTTCAATTTTGTATAATTTACAGTGATAAGAGACCTGTGAATGGGAATTTTTATATGCACTACAGAGAACACTTGTATAGTGGGTATGCAAACCAAATGATGTATCACCTATCCTTAGAAGGCTAGAAATCACTATGTAAAATCACGGTTTTGTTTACGAACGGGCGCACCATATTTAAGTAGAAAATCTACTCATTCTGGTTATAAAAAAAAACATCACAACCAACCCAAAAGAAGAGGAAAAAGCAGAAAAGCAGAAGGAAGCGATTTGATGCATCTGATGGCCTTGAGCAACTCGATTTTCGGATAAGACATAGTCCTACGATATGCAGGATTGGGCATGGCACATCCAAAAAACAACCCACATATTTTCCAGAAAGCAGACAAATGCTCAGTATGCATTATATTGAACACATCTGATGCCACAAGGCATCCTTTGTATTGTATTTCTAACCCTACACCTTGTCATTTTAGCATTTCATTTCTGTTTTAGGATTAGATTTACTTTTCATGATTAGTAGAATTGTTAATGATAGAAGAGCTTCTATTTTCATGTACTTAATGTTATATGATGATTTTTGGATGGACGCTACTTATGTAATCTTGTGTGTTGCTTGGATGCAGATTCTGGATTCTCACATTCTTTCGATGAAGCAACGTGTCCCCAAGTAGAGCCAGATGTTGACCACTCTGTGTCAATGATCCTGTTGCGACAGGTGTTCATTTTTCATGATTGACATTTTTACATGTCAAATATGTCATATTTCGCATGCTGCAGTGTTCCATATTTCCAAAAAGAGGTTAAAGAAGACACTGTGAAAGTGTGCCAATCCAAATGCCACTGCTGAATTCCAATTTTGATGACTCAACCATTTTGTTCTATAAAAGGGAGGGCCAAACAGCTTAAACTTGGTCTCCCTAAGTTTCAATTTCCTGTTTTAGAATATAGAGAATGATATCTGTCCAAACAGTCTAATCTTGGCAGATTTGTAGATAGGTAGAGAATCAAAGGAGCCCAACTGCTTAATCTGGGCCCTTGGCAGAAATAAGTGTAGACTTAGATAGGATAACAGAAAAAGGAAAAAATTTGTAAAGCTGGGTCTGCAAGTCTAAGTGCACCCAAACCAAAGAGAAGAAAAAATGTTAGGATGGTAGGCTGGGTAGGTAGTTTTGAGGTTGCAGAATGATAATTCATGATCAATTTTGTGTTTCTAAGTGTTATATCTTTTCAGATCACAGTCATGATGCAGTTTTCATCTGAAGGAAGTCAAGTTGGACATAACTAACTCCCCTGTTCATTCTTATTCCCCAAATCACTCACTAATTTTCCCAAAAGAGGTCAAGATCTACTTGATGCCTCTTAAGTCATCATTGGCCTTGGTGAAGATCTGCTTTACTCAAGGATTTCCATTCTTCTATTACAAAGTCCTATTCCCCCAAAATGGCCTAAGGTTCCTTACCTTAGCGCTTTCTCATCATCTCCATATTAACTCCTGACTATATTATATAGCCCCCTATCTATTTCCCCCTCCCCTACTAAATCTATACTAAATAACTCCCCTATATACATACCCCGCCCTCTAGCACTATAGCTATGTATTTATCAGTTCTGGGACATAATAGTCCACCTGGGACTATCATGAACCCATCCGCGTCCTAACAGGAGTTAGTGTGACACCTGGTCATGCTAACAACCTTTTTCCCTAACCCTAGCCCTGAAAAACCCTCTTTTCCGCCCTTAACCTAAAGTTGTGTGCATAAAACATTAACCCCGCTCGTTAAACAACCCCATAACCCACATTTCCTAAGTTCTAAACCCCCCGCCGCGCCGTATGAAGATTCGCATATTCGCGCGCCCGTCCATTATTCTCCTGCCAGCTCCGCGCTCCATCCACCGTCGGATCGGGCCCTCCCCATCCGACGGCTCTCGGCGTTTTCGGAGGCGCCCCGCTGCTCGGTCGTTAGCTTCCAATAGCGAGGCGGTTTTTCCGCCGTACCCAAAGACACTTGTCCACTTCCTATTGCATCGGAGGGGCTTTGACAGATACCGCCCCCGTACAGAAAGCGGTCCGATGAAACCGCTTTCTGCCCTCTGTACGCGCGCCCCATGTCGCCTGTCCGGTTCCACGTGTCTGCCAAGTCACCTTCACCACGTCATCTGCACACGTCGGCCCTCTGCCGAGTCACCCGTGCCACGTCATCAACCGTACATGCTGACGTCACCCTGCCACGTCATCCGCCGTACCATGGTCCCACCCGCTGACGTCATCATCAATTTTGAGGCGAAAGGCGAAAATCGTGCTTAGGAGGCCCGGATTCAAATTCCGAGGCAGTTTTTCATGCGCGATAGCGCTAATCGCGCATGGCTACGGGAAAAGGGCCGAAGTGGAAAATCCCTCATTGCGCAGCCCCCAGCAAGCCCAAAAGGCACCGAATGACCCGTTTTTCTTCGCGAGGCATGCAGAGATGAACAAAAGACAATTCTAAAGAAAACAGAGGGCCGAACAGCGGCCATTAAGTTTGATTTGACCCGCAGCGAGAGAGAAACCAGCCCAATTCATTTGTCAAAGAGTATCAGAGGAGAGATGAAGCGGCAAAGAGTAGCAGTTAATTTTTTAATAGAAATCTTCAGTTCCCAAGGCAGGTCAGCATTGATTGGCCTCCAGCAGAGTCAAGTCAGGAGGTGTAAGCCCATCCCAGCTCTCAAATCACAGTTAAAGCACTTAAAGCCACCGAACTACAATGGAGCAGAAGTCCATGCGCAGTTATTATAGAAGCACTGCACCAAGCCACCGAGGACAACGCATTGATTCAGTTCTGATACGGCTGCCCTCAGTGCAGCTCATAGATATTTTTTGCATTTATAAGTTTAGGTTAAAGTAATCATTTACTTTCAAACCTGTTTAGGTCACAGCTGTAATAAACAATTTTGGAGAATCTTCCCTATATATACCACCCACTGCATTGTTTCAAGGGTTGGTTGATTGATAACTTTTCATTAGATACTCGCACTGTATGTCTGATACTTTTCTTTAATCAAAGATTGCTGAAGAGATTGGAAGAATGATTGCCTGATGTGTTGTTACTGGTCTCTAGAGACAGAATGACGGAATTCTTGTGCTGCGACATGAATCAATAAGTGCCTCTTACCTCTGTTTTCATTTTTCACCATCTAAATAGCAAAAAGAAAGATTAGTTTAGAACTTGTCTAACTGCACTCTAGGCTCAATTTCTGCTATTTCTTTATGTTTTTTCATCTGAAATGAACTGGAAATGAATATGAATTCCTTGTGGCTCATATTTACTCTTATTCACATGTGTTTGACAATTATCTAGGGATTCTTTACTGCCCCTAAATAGAGATCATCCACTTTCTCTGTTAAGCTGACTGAGAGATTCTTAATTGCCTCTCCTTCCTTAGCATTCTTTCCATCCTTTAAAATTTGGAAAATTGTTTCATGTGCAGCTACCTTGCTCCTAATTCCTCTTGTGACCAAGAAAACGCACCAGCAGTCTTATTTCCTTGACTCCATGCCCAATGGTTTGAAACTTTCACACTACACTTGCCTCTTTACTTGAAAACATCAATTTTCCCACCAAAACACAAACAAAACACAAACAAAAAAATCCCTGAACTCAATAGCTAGCCTAAAATCATCATCAACAAAGCTAAATCATAAAGAGAGAGCCCTCTCTGACTGCAAGTGGGCTAGAACCTGCAGTCCAAAGTTGGTTTGTGGTTACCTTGGCCGTATCCCTTTACTCCGACCTGGGGGACAACCTGAGTGATAACATAATGGCGACTCCACTGGGGACATCCTTAGTTAATTTCACTAAGAAGGTTGGAAAAATCCACTAAGCGAATCAATTTTCTAATTGTTGTATATCCCTTAAAACTACAGATGAAGCCTGAATGTCAGCCAGGAAGCCTTTGAAACTGTTCCTGTTTTACATTAACAGAAGCAAATAAAAGCTGCTTCAGTCAATCTTCATGCTAGCTTTAAGCTATACACAACCATTTCAAAATCTGACAGTTCCTTGCCAATTTCAAAAATATTCCCATAAAGATACCAAAAAACAACATTCGGAAACTGGCTCCCAAGAAGAATCCACGATATACAAGGTCAAATCCAGATCCAGACCCTCCAGCTGTTTTTGAAAATCCGAACCTAATCCCAAAGATCCTTAGGAACCAAGAGCAAAGACAAGATGTTGCTGATTTGAGTCCTGAAGCAGCTCCTCCGAGTTGTATTCCAACCCCTGTTAAAGTTTTATTTCGTTCAACCCCTACTTCCCCTTATTCATCATCCACATCTCAAAGTACTCCATCCACACCTCCATTCACTGCACATACTACAAAAACTACAACTGCTGTTCTAGTTACTTCTGTTATCCCTGTTGTGCCCGCTATCCCCGTCGTCCCACTTATCCCTGCCAATATGGCTAATAGATATGCACCCCTGCAATTGCCTGCTAATCCCGGGGCTTTACCTCAGGAGTACCAATCTAAAATTACCTATTTTGACAGCACCGATCCTTTCACAGCCCTTCAGCATACCAAAAAGATGCAAGACTATTTTGAAAACTACGAGATAGATGATGATAGCGTGAGAATGAGAATTTTTGTTCAAAGTTTAACCCGTGATGTAAGAACTTGGTTTAGATCACTTGCTGCAAATTCCATAACTACTCCAGATGAGCTTTACCAATCCTTTACCAACAGATGGGAGAAAAAGAAAGACCCCTTGCACATACTAGCTGAATATGATACAATTAAAAGAGGTCCTCAGGAGACTGTCTTGGAGTACTGTGCAAGGTTCAACAATGTCTATAATGCAATACCACAGAACTTAAGACCCCCACCTGACCTTGCCTTGTATAAGTTCCCTGATGGATTCGATCCGGATATGGCATACCAGTTAAAAGAAAGAGCTCCTCAGACCCTTGCAGACATGCAAAATCTTGCTGTCAGTGTAGAGGCCAACCTAATTGCCAAAAGAAACAGAGCCAGAATGGAAAGAAGAACCACCTGTAAGGAAGAACCCTCAACCTTTGATCACAAGCTTGATGCGATTATCAGTGGCCTACAAAGGCTGGGAGAAAGAGTAGAAAATGTTGAGAGAAGATCATCATGGGAAGGGCAACAGTCCAATACCATAAGGAACCCAAATTTTAGGAAAACGCAGAACACAAATGTTGGTAGGTCAAGCCCAGACCATGACATAAGACCCCCTTTTCAAGATAATTATGTTGAAGGATCTACATCCAATGAGCAAACAGAAGACACTCACATGAATCTGATGGATCTAAAGGGTGAGCATCAGACTTTTCTGAGCCAAGAAGACCAAGATGAGCATAACTTTAGTCAATTTCAGACTAAGTCTGGCGAGTCTTTTGATTTTAAACAAGGATATGATACTGCTGTGTATGAAGTACACAAACAATACAAGCTGAGAACTAGAACCATTGACATTTCTGAACCTAACAAAATAAAGGATGGCAAACAGCCCAACAAGATTAAGAGCAAGGTTGTCATAACAGAACCAGCTGATACAACTCAATGTTTTAAAACTCCGACTCGGCCGAGGATCGACTCCGACTCCGACTCCGAAACGGTAATGACTCGGCCGGCTCGATTTCAATGACTCGGTCGTTGTAAAAAATACATTAAATATTTATTTTTTTTATTAAAAAACATAATTTTAAATATTTTAAACATAATTTTAAAGATTTTCATTCATGTTTCCAAACACACAGCATTATAATATAGATGGAAGACAACATATGATCAAAGTAGGCTCATGAACCAATCCACTATATCAAAATGGTACCCAATGGCAATACATAGTCAACTGTCATACATGATCAAAGACTCAAAACAAAATACAAATAACCAAGGAGGCTAGAAATGGCCTCTACAACAAAAGTAAACTGTGATGGTGACCAGACTGCAATACTAGTACTACTGGCTAGTAGCTACTGCCAGAGGAGCCAAGATCATCTCGACCAATCTCTGGATCATCATCATCAGAGTCAGACAGGGGGCCCCATGGCTCCTCCTCATCATCATCGTCTCCAACTGCAACTGTAGAAGTGGTACCAGTACCACTAGCAGGCTGTGCAGCAGATGCAAGCTGAGATAGAGTAGATATGCGGCTGCGCTTCTGTCGTGGCTGAGCAGAGGAAGCACCTACAACTGGAGTCCTTGCTGGCTGTGAGACTGAGGCTGGTGGATTGGGATCTGCATTCAACTGAACAGGCTGAAGTTGAACAACAGGTTCAAGTTCAACTGATGTCTCCATATCTATATCTACATCAAGATCCTCATCAGGATCAAACTCTGGTGGACGACTCTCCACTACCCAATCTGATGTTGGATCAATGTCTTCCAACACAATGGGATCTAAATCAGGTCTTTTGTTCAGCAATTGGTTTCGTCTGAGCCGAAGGTTGTATTGGACATAAACTAGATCATTCAACCGTTTTTGATCCAAACGGTTTCTCTTCTTTGTGTGAATCCTCTCAAAGACGGACCAATTGCGCTCACACCCAGATGCACTGCAAGTTTGACTCAAAATACGAATTGCAAACCTTTGCAGTTCAGGGCACTGGCCACCAAAGGCCTCCCACCATTGTGCTGCAAAAAACATAGGAGTGTAATGAATTATGAGTTAGATGAAGGCTGAAGCTCAACAAAATTACAAATTATATCTAACTTTCAAATTATAAATGATTTAACGAACTTTAATAAAAAAAGTAAAACCATTAAGAAATTGAAAATTGAAATTTTTGTTTACCTGGCTCATCTGCTTCTCTTGCAATCTTTGCTAGGTTCTTCCCAAAGGTACCTGATGCATTGTTAAAGGATGTGACCTATCGATGTATCTCCAGCTGATCAGACTCCGATGGGATCATGCGTTCAATGCAATCAACCAGTCCATCTCTGACCTCCCCCCTCAAAGCTCCTGACTCCTTAGCTTTATAATGATACCGTGGGTTCAAAAAATACCCAGCTACATGTATAGGGCGATGGAGTTGATTGTTCCATCTTTCATCAATGATTGCCCAAATGGGCCCATACTTTGCCACTCTATCCTTGTATGCTGTCTTTATTTGCTCCTTTGCTTGATCCATAGCCTCATAAATGAAGCCCATAGCCAACCTTTCCCCATCCACCAACCGCAACACCTTAACTAGTGGCTCAGCAAGCTTCACAATCTCTGCTGCCTTTCTCCAAAAAGTTTCTTCATGGACTTTCCTTTTCAATTCTTTGCCTTCTGGTTTGTTAGACCAATTGCTTTGATTCCATTCATCACTGGAAAACATCTTTTGCAAGTTTCTATGTTGGGAAAGCATAGATTGCAATGTCAAAAAATGTGTAGCAAATCTAGTGATGGCAGGCCTAATAATATCCTTGCCTCCAGTGTGTTTCCTCATGAGACTCAAAACCAGTGTATGATTGTAGATAAATTTTGTTATGCTTTTGGCATGATCTACAGTGTTTTTGACCCAATCTAATTTTCCAATATCCTCAAGCATGAGATCTATGCAATGTGCAGCGCATGGGGTCCAAAAGATGGTCTTGTGTTTCTCCTCTAACAGTTTACCAGCAAGAACATAGTTAGAGGCATTATCTGTGATGATTTGAACAACATTAGCCACCCCCACCTCCTGAACAACTTGATCCAATAGCTGAAACAACAAGTGGCCATCTTTTACCTTATCAGATGCATCAACTGATTTTAAAAACATGGTTCCCTGTGGGCAGAAGACAAGAAAGTTTATGATGGTACGGTTTCTTTGATCAGTCCATCCATCTGACATGATGGTACACCCTGTTCTTGCCCATGAGTCCCTGAACTCTTGCAAATACTCATTAATGGATTGAATTTCTTTCTGCAAACGAAACCCCCTTAGCTCATGCATAGTAGGGCCTTTGAAGCCTTTTCCAGCAGCATGTATGGCATCAAACATAGGCTCATAATATGGTGAACGAGCAGCATTAAAGGGGATATCAGCATCATACCACCATCTAGCTATGTACTCACAAGCAGTCTCCCTCAATTCTTTCTTCCAATGGTCATCTAAAGTGGGCTGAATTTGACCTTTACTAACTTCAGGACCATGTGCATCTGATGGAGAGGAGGGAGTGAAATAACTTTTGATAGTCACATCACCCTTTTTCAAATTCATTCTACCCTTTCCCTTATCTTGAACAGAACCAAAAGAGGGAGGAACATAACGGAAAGGGTTGGATGCCTCAGTTTGAGGGATAGAGGAAGAACCCTCAAAATCATAGTGGGGGTTGATAGCCATCATTTTTTGTATCTCCCTCTTCCTCCCAATTTCAGCCTGTATCTCTTTTTGCCTAGCCTTATCTTCTTTAAATTTCTCAAAGCTGGCCAACAAATTCTTTCTAATCTCCCCAATTTCTGGTGAGGTACATGGGGTAATTTGGCCTCTAATCCCTGCGAAGTGTTGTTTCAGCCTATTAATGCCCCCAGGACCTTCCTTAATTTTCCTATGGCAAAATTTGCAATGCATTTGACTATCAACCATTTCAACATATGCCCAAGCAGGATCTTTTGCTCTAGGTGCCATTTTTTGACTAGGAAAACAATCTGAAAATGAAAAAAAAAAAAAACATTGATTCAATGTTCATTTATTTGACAAAAAACACTCTCTAAGCTTTCTTGATATGCACCTAAAATTTACTAAGCAAAAACAGATTTATAGAGGTGGAAAAAAATACCTCCAGGCACAAACTGCCTCCTCAAGCTTGCTCCAAGAATCAGCTCCTCAATGCTGCTCCAAATGGCTACCCAAGAAGCTCCTCACTCCAGCTACAATGCTCCTCCAAGACTCCTCACTGCTGCTCCAAAACAAGCTCAAGAACTGCTCACTAATTCTCAAAGAAGACTCTCACTCAAATGCATAAGACTGCTGTGAGTGAATGAGAGCATTTGGGTGTCTTAAATAGGGTTTGGGAGGGGGAAATGGACCCCAAAAACATTTAGCATATTATTATAACAGTTTGGGATCCATAAACTTCATTAAACAATTCAAAAATACCAAAAAAATGAATATTTTATTGTGGTTTACGCGTGCCTGGCCGTTCCCTTGTGACTCGGCCGAGTCATATCGGAACCGGCCGGGTTGACCGAGTCATTGTGTGACTCGGTCAACCGGACCGTTTCAAAGGCCGGGTCAATTCCCTCAGCAATAACTCGGTTCAACTCGGCCGTTTCGGTTTCGAAACGGCCGGTTTTTAAAACACTGATACAACTGTCCCAAATCCGCATCAAGTAAAAGTAGAAGACATTACAGAAACGTAGCCTTCTGTAGATCAGCTTTTGCCACTTTCTTCCTCTGAGCAAAACTCGAACAACGCTCCAAAAGGCCTTCCTGAAGTTGAAAAACCGCAAGTAATCAATTCCCATAACACTGATAAAAAAGAGCAAAACGCTGATAATTCAAATGAAGCAGAAAAAACTACCAGCATCAATACCAAGACTCCATTGGAAAAGCCATTTAATTTAGAGGCAGAAATAGCCAAGTTGAAGATATCCATCCCCCTCTCAGAACTTGCCAAACATGATGTATATAGGCAACAAATTCAAAGATCACTTCAAATCCCAGAGAATAAGGACGATGTGAATGTCCTGGATGATACCCCTGAACTGTTGTTTGGCCCAGAAGTTAATGGAAAATCAACATATGGACCTATTCCTCCCTTTTACGTCAGTTTGCATATACATGACAAAGTTCTGCACAACACTATGTTTGACTCGGGAGCATCACACAATTTGATGCCCAAAGCAGTTATGGAAAAGCTGAACCTTGATATTACAAGACCCTACAAAGATTTGTACTCATTTGACTCAAGTCAAGTCAAGTGTTTAGGCCTCATCAAAGACTTGTGTGTCTCCTTAGTCCAATATCCCAATAAGACCATCCTCATGGACGTAGTAGTGGCTGACATCCCACCAAAATATGGTATGCTCCTATCAAGATCACGGGGAGCAAAGCTCCAAGGATCCCTTCAACTAGACCTCTCCTATGCTACTATTTCGGTCTTTGGGCAACCAAAGAGACTGTACAGAGAAACCCTCATGAAATATGTGGTGAGTAGTGAGAGCAAGCCTGCAAATTTTCCCATTTACTCAATTCATTCTGATATGGATTCATTTATTTTGTTTAATGATAATACAAATTCTCTAACTGATGATGAGTCGTTGGCTCTAGAACAACGAGCACAAATCAATGAAGAATCGGTTGCATATACCCATGAGACTGTCACAACAATTAGTGCAACTAGCATGATAGAAGAAACTCCCCAAACAGAAATTTCAACTCTGCCCAATCCTAACATAGCTGAAACTCTTGGCACAAACCACAAGCAAGAAATCACATGGTATTTAGAGTTTGATGGCTCTGTCAACAAGTTAGGAGCAGGGGCAGGTGTGTGGATTCACAATACACATGATAACCATGCGGAAGGTCATGCCTACAGACTGAACTTTAAATGCACAAACAACATGGCAGAATATGAGGCTCTGCTTTTAGGCCTTAAACTGCTCAAAGCTCTAGGAGCTGCAAAGGTGTCTATTTTAGGAGATTCTGACCTAGTCATACAGCAGATGAAAGGTAACTTTGTAACCAATGACAATAGAATGAGGGCCTATAGGACTGCTGCCACTAATATACTCAATGCATTTACTGAATTCAAACTGGCCAAAATTTCAAGAGAGCATAACATTCATGCACACAGCCTAGCCACCTTTGCTAGTACATGCAAGCTTCCTTTTGACCCAAACCATCACTTCACAGCCAAAATAAAACATAGGCCCACTGTCCCAAACAACGTGAAAGATTGGCAAGTGTTTGAAAATGACGCCCACATCAACAATTTCCTCACCCTTGAGCATGAGTTCTCTAATATCAACATTGACATGGATGCTATGAACGATGTCCAACAGCAAACAAATGAAAACCAGCAGGTTGTAACAACCGCAACAACCAAACAAATCCTAAACCCCACTGTTTTTGACAAAACAAACATAGAACAGCTGAAACAAATACATTTGGAGGAAATTGCCAAAATAGAGGCAGAGATCATTGACCTGAAGGATAATTTTCTGCCTGCTAGCCTAACCCAATTAGAAGACATGTTTGACGCCAATGATGTTCCTAGAGAGCCAAAATTACAACCATTGAACACTGCTATAGAAGAACACAACATTGGGATAGCAGAGAATCCCAAAATGATCAAATTATCCAGAAATTTACCACCTGATCAAAAGCCCAAGTACATTGATTTGTTCAAAGAATTCCAAGATGTATTTGCTTGGAGTTATGAAGATTTGAAATCCTATGACACCTCGGTGATCCAACACACAATTCCCTTAAAACCAAACCAGAAACCTTTCAAACAAAAACTTAGGAGAATTAACCCTATGCTTCTTCCCATGATTGAGAAAGAAGTAAAGAGGATGTTTGAAGCAGGCATAATAGCACCCATCAGATTTTCTGAATGGGTATCCAACCTAGTTCCTACAAGAAAAAAGACAGGTGAGATTAGACTTTGTGTAGATCTAAGAAATTTAAACCAAGTCTCCCTAAAGGACCACTATCCTTTGCCCAAAATGGACCACATCTTACAAAGAGTAGTGGGGTCATCTAGAATCTCTTTGCTAGATGGCTTTTCAGGTTTCAATCAAATACTTGTTCACCCGGATGACCAAGACAAGACAGCCTTTACCACACCCTGGGGAACATTTAAGTATGTTAAGATGCCATTCGGACTTAAAAACGCTGGTGCAACCTTTCAAAGAGCAATGGATATTGCTTTTGCCAAAGAAATACATGACTTCCTAGTTGTCTATCTTGATGACCTAACCCCGTTTTCCAAATCTGATGAAGAGCACCTCAAGCATCTTAGGCAAATATTCACCACATGCAGGAAATATGGCATTTCCTTGAATCCCAAGAAGTCTCTATTTGGCCTTGAAGAAGGCAAATTACTCGGTCACATCATATCTAAAGATGGGATTAGAATTGATCTTGAAAGAATCCAAGCCATCCTCCAAATCCCATATCCAAGAAACATAAAAGAGCTACAAGCATTCCTTGGGAAAATCAACTTCCTAAGAAGATTTATTCCAAATCTAGCTGAACTGATACGACTGTTAAGCAATATGTTAAAAAAAGATGCCAAGGTAAAATGGTCTCTTGAAACCAAACAGGCATTTGAGAGTATCAAATCCGCCTTAACACAAACCCCTGTCCTCACCAGCCCACAATTTGACAAAGATTTTATCATCTTTTCTTTTGCGTCTGATCATACTATAGCTGTTGTCCTTTTGCAAAAGGATGAACAGGGAGCTGAAAAGCCAATTGCATTTTTCAGCCGAGCTTTAAGAGATGCCCCTTTGAAGTACCCAATCATGGAAAAGCAGGCCTATGCACTTGTTAAGGCCATCAAGGATTTCAGAGTGTACATTTTATATTCCCATGTGATTTCCTATGTCCCACACGCTGCTATAAAAGACATATTGACCCAAGAGGGATTAGAAGGCAAAAGAGGCAAGTGGATAGCAAACATCCTTGAGTATGACATAGAAATAAAACCAACCAAGCTGATAAAGGGACAAGGTCTAGCCAAACTGATGTCCGAAACAAACTTTCAAGCCTTAGACATTAACCAACTGGACAATGAACAGGAGCTGGCGACTCCACAGATCAGTGAGACCTTTTTGCAATCTCCCTGGTATGCTGATATATGTTTTGTATTGTTAAACCTGTTTGCTCCCCCAGGATTGTCCAGAACCAAGAAAAGATTTTTGAAAATGAAAGCTTTAAAGTTTTGTGTCATAGATGGTGCATTATTCTGGAGAAATCATGAAGGTATATTGCTTAGTTGTTTAACCATGAACGAAACTAACAATGCCATGAAAGAATTCCATGCAGGTGACTATGGAGGACATCTATATTGGAAGTCCACTGCTGATAAAATTTTAAGGGCTGGTTTTTATTGGCCCTCTCTTTTTGCAGATGTAAAGAAGTTTATCACGTCATGCCACAAATGCCAAGTCTTTGAGGGCAAGAGAAAGCTATTACCTTTGCCCTTGAAACCCATCTCTACCGAGAAGCCTTTTCAACAATGGGGTCTTGACTTCATTGGAGAAATCCATCCCTCTTCCTCAGGCCAGCACAAATGGATCCTAACAGCCACCAACTATTTCACTAAGTGGGTCGAAGCCATTCCCTGCAGGCAAGCCAATGACACCGTCATTATCCAATTCCTTGAATGCAATATCCTTTCTAGATTTGGCTGCCCTGAGAAAATCATCACTGACAACGCTGCTGCCTTTAAATCCAAAAAGATGGTTAGTTTTTGCCACAAATTTCATATTACCTTGGGCCACTCTACAGCCTATTACCCTCAAGGCAATGGCTTGGCCGAATCTTCCAACAAGAGCCTCATCAACATCATAAAGAAAGTGCTGGAAGAGAACAAGAAGAACTGGCACAAAAAGCTGGTAAATGCCCTATGGGCAGACAGACTTTCAAGCAAGAGATCCATTGGAATGAGCCCTTATGAGCTGGTATATGGCATGGAGGCCAGATTTCCATCATCCCTGGGCATTCCTACTATCAGACTGTTACAGGAAATTCAGGTTGAACCAAATGACATTCAAAGAAGGATAAATCAGACCATTCATCTTCAGCAAACCAGAGAAAAAGTTTATGACAGAGCTCAAATTTTGCAAGAAAAACTCAAAAAGATGTTTGATAAGAGAGTTAAAGCTGAGGATTTCTTCATTGGTGACAAAGTTCTAAGGTGGGACTCACGAAGAGAAGACAAGGGGAAACATGCCAAGTTTGATTTTTTATGGAAGGGACCATTCGTTATTTCTGCTGTTCAGGGAAATAACACTTATTTTCTCAAGTCTGTAGGGGATTGTTCTATTGAAGAAGGCCCTGTCAATGGCCGTATGCTGAAACATTACCATGATCCCTTTTAAGGGACACAGGGCAGCTTTGTATATATCTTTTGTACAGTGATATTTGTATATATCAGCACTTTGTTCTCATTTTTTTTATATAGCAAACCTATTGTCAAGGGAGCAGCAGTAAATTTTGAGAAGACATAGCCAATACAAGTGCTCCAGTTCAAAAGCTCTGTCTCTGCACTAACCTCAACAAAACAGCAAAAATGGCACAGTCACATCACAGCAACTCATGGTAAAGGGAAATTGTTGGTAATCTTCAGTCAAAGGTAGCAAAACAGAGTTGTATTTTAGTTCATATCAGCACCCTTGGTCAAAGCAAAGCAAACATATCAGTTTTGATCCATGTTTTGAAAATGTTTCAAACGCAATGCTCAAGCAACATTCTACATAATAGCAAGCACGCAGAAGAAAGCAGGCAGTGCTATGCATTGCACAATATTTCAGTTGAGGAGGAGGTTGTTTATATTACAAAGTTTTAATTATCTAACAGCCAGCATAAAGAAGTTCCTTCAATCTGCAGCAACCATAGAAGATCAAGGCATTCTGACCTGCTGTTCTTGGCTTTCCACAAAGAAAAGCCATCCCCAAGTGGAGCCACTGTTAGCCTCCTGTTGCGACAGGTGTTCATTTTTCATGATTGACATTTTTACATGCCAAATATGTCATACTTCGCATGCTGCAGTGTTCCATATTTCCAAAAAGAGGTTAAAGAAGACACTGTGAAAGTGTGCCAATCCAAATGCCACTGCTGAATTCCAATTTTGATGACTCAACCATTTTGTTCTATAAAAGGGAGGGCCAAACAGCTTAAACTTGGTCTCCCTAGGTTTCAATTTCCTGTTTTAGAATATAGAGAATGATATATGTCCAAACAGTCTAATCTTGGCAGATTTGTAGATAGGTAGAGAATCAAAGGAGCCCAACTGTTTAATCTGGGCCCTTGGAAGAAATAAGTGTAGACTTAGATAGGATAACAGAAAAAAAAGAAAAAATTTGTAAAGCTGGGTCTGCAAGTCTAAGTGCACCCAAACCAAAGAGAAGAAAAACCCTCTGCTCCGCGCTCCGTCCACCGTCGGATCGGGCCCTCCCCATCCGACGGCTCTCGGCATTTTCGGAGGCGCCCCGCTGCTCGGTCATTAGCTTCCGATAGCGAGGCGGTTTTTCCGCCGTACCCAAAGACACTTGTCCACTTCCTATTGCATCGGAGGGGCTTTGACGGATACCGCCCCCGTACAGAAAGCGGTCCGATGAAACCGCTTTCCGCCCTCTATACGCGCGCCCCATGTCACCTGTCCGGATCCACGTGTCTGCCAAGTCACCTTCACCACGTCATCTGCACATGTCGGCCCTCTGCCGAGTCACCCGTGCCACATCATCAACCGTACATACTAACGTCACCATGCTGATGTCACCCTGCCACGTCATCCGCCGTACCATGGTCCCACCCGCTGACGTCATCATCAATTTTGAGGCGAAAGGCGAAAATCGTGCTTAGGAGGCCCGGATTCAAATTCCGAGGCAGTTTTTCATGCGCGATACGGGAAAAGGGCCGAAGTGGAAAATCCCTCATTGTGCAGCCCCCAGCAAGCCCAAAAGGCACCGAATGACCCGTTTTTCTTCGTGAGGCATGCAGAGATGAACAAAAGACAATTCTAAAGAAAACAGAGGGTCGAACAGCGGCCATTAAGTTTGATTTTACCCGTAGCGAGAGAGAAACCAGCCCAATTCATTTGTCAAAGAGTATCAGAGGACAGATGAAGCGGCAAAGAGTAGCAGTTAATTTTTTAATAGAAATCTTCAGTTTCCAAGGCAGGTCAGCATTGATTGGCCTCCAGCAGAGTCAAGTCAGGAGGTGTAAGCCCATCCTAGCTCTCAAATCACAGTTAAAGCACTTAAAGCCACCGAACTACAATGGAGCAGAAGTCCATGCGCAGTTATTACAGAAGCACTGCACCAAGCCACCGAGGACAACGCATTGATTCAGTTCTGATACGGCTGCCCTCAGTGCAGCTCATTGATATTTTTGCATTTATAAGTTTAGGTTAAAGTAATCATTTACTTTCAAACCTGTTTAGGTCACAGCTGTAATAAACAATTTTGGAGAATCTTCCCTATATATACCACCCACTGTATTGTTTCAAGGGTTGGTTGATTGATAACTTTTCATTAGAGACTCACACTGTATGTCTGATACTTTTCTTTAATCAAAGATTGCTGAAGAGATTGGAAGAATGACTGCCTGATGTGTTGTTACTGGTCTCTAGAGACAGAATGACGGAATTCTTGTGCTGCGACATGAATCAATAAGTGCCTCTTACCTCTGTTTTCATTTTTCACCATCTAAATAGCAAAAAGAAAGATTAGTTTAGAACTTGTTTAACTGCACTCTAGGCTCAATTTCTGCTATTTCTTTATGTTTTTTCATCTGAAATGAACTGGACATGAATATGAATTCCTTGTGGCTCATATTTACTCTTATTCACATGTGTTTGACAGTTATCTAGGGATTCTTTACTGCCCCTAAATAGAGATCATCCACTTTCTCTGTTAAGCTGACTGAGAGATTCTTAATTGCCTCTCCTTCCTTAGCATTCTTTCCATCCTTTAAAATTTGGAAAATTGTTTCATGTGCAGCTACCTTGCTCCTAATTCCTCTTGTGACCAAGAAAACGCACCAGCAGTCTTATTTCCTTGACTCCATGCCCAATGGTTTGAAACTTTCACACTACACTTGCCTCTTTACTTGAAAACATCAATTTTCCCACCAAAACACAAACAAAAAAAATCCCTGAACTCAATAGCTAGCCTAAAATCATCATCAACAAAGCTAAATCATAAAGAGAGAGCCCTCTCTGACTGCAAGTGGGCTAGAACCTGCAGTCCAAAGTTGGTTTGTGGTTACCTCGGCCGTATCCCTTTACTCCGACCTGGGGGACAACCTGAGTGATAACAGATCCCATAGCAGTACATCCCTTTTTCCGCAAAAGGCATCTATTTTGTTCGAGTGTTCGCGCCTATCAGATTTCATCATCAGCCGACAGTTTTTTGAACATGTCAACCCATTCTGCATATGTAAAATGTAAATAATCTCAGTATGACCGCGTCTGTATGTAACAGCCTAATTAAACCTATGGTTTTGGTGACAATCTCCATTCTAAGAGGATTTGTGTCTCACTGATTCATCTATGTCTCTAGATACAAATGATCGGCAGATTTGTTTCCCTCCACCCTCACCCCAAAGCTAGGGTGGATTTTGTCGCTAAGATTTTAGGCGAGTCCTAATGTTTTAGATTGAGTCTATGTAAAAGTGATTTGGGAATAATCTTAGTTAATTGGCTAGATTATTTTATTACAAATCATTTGGTCTATTAGATCATATTTTGTGTCACAGAAATGGGTATTTTTTTAGGATCTATAATGAACGGGTTTCCCCCCTTCATGTATTAAAATGTAAATCTTAATGTCAAAAATATTTAGTGCATGGTCCCTCATAATTAGACACCATGGCTAAGTAAGAGGGTTGGAAAAATAATTAATCCCCTCATAAGTCAATTAATTAAATTTCTGGCCAAATTAAATTAAAATCCTAAGCCAGAAATTTAATTAATTTTGTGTCCTAGTAAAATTAAATTCTTCAAAGGTGAAATTCGTGGATTTTAAAGAAGTTAATTTTTGGAGGTCCCCGAACAAAGAAATATTGAAGAAATCAAGAAATTTTGGACCCTTGGGCCTTGGTGGTTAAGTCAAAGTCGGATTTTTTAGGAAATTAATTCAAAATAATTAATTTTGAGTTAATTAAAAATCAATTAAATGAAAAATTCGATTTTTTCACGAACTAAATAATTTCGACGGTGATGATTAAAGATTAATTGAATCTTTATGAACAGTCGAAATTAATTTGACAGGGATCAAGCCAACTAGCCGCTGGAGATTTTACCTATAAATCAGAGGTCGGTGTCAGTCTGTCTTTTCATCTGATCTTTGAATCGTGTACTAAGCTCTCAATCTCTCTTGTATACTTTTTTGAATTAATGCAAAAATCTTTGGGGTTTCAACGTGCGGTGTTGTTCCTCTTCATGAATCTATGGTAATATGGTTTTAATTTCTGCTTAATGTTATGTGAAAACTATCAATCAATAGCTCTCTTAGAATAATCTGAATACAGGTATCTTATTCAGTTTGTTGGATCTAGGGTAACATTTTTAATTTTGATCGAACTAGCAGGTATCTCTGTTTCTTCAGAATTTCATTGTTTCTATTTCTCTACTTGGTTTGATGGTTGATCTAGTGTTTTCAGGAGATCTCTCAAGATTTTTGTTGAGCGTTTGGGGATAGTCCTCAGTTGGACCAAGCAACTCTCAGCATATTTTTTTGAAGAGCCTACCTCATATAAGCTCCAGGATTTATCTAACAATAAATAATTTTTCTGCAAGGTGTTCTTGGGCTAGTACCTACCTAAAATTTCCAAATCTTTTAAATATTTGTGGAAAAATTGATGCATCTGGCTGTTGAGAGCCTTAGATTATTGGATCTGGGAGCGGAGTTGGACTTATATTCCTCAGATCTGACAGATCTACAACCTTTGTGCATAGATCTGTAAAGATTTTATATAGATCTGGAAATTTTTCTAACGTGGGTGTCTGGAATGTTATTTATTTTTGTATATCTGGGTTTTGGGTATTTTTGTTTCCGTTTTTTGCAAGTGCAGATCTGAAAGAGAAGTTTAATTTGAAGCCAGATCTAGACCATGGAGGCAAAAATCTGACGTCAATACCACTTTGCAGGGACATTATTCAAGATTATTTTTAGTCTGAGGGGTTTCAAACTCAAATCTGAAGTTTTTCTGAGAGAAAACAATAAAGCAGAAATATGTTGGCTTAAAATTTAATTATGGGGAAAATTTATGTTTTTTTTATGAATCTCTGGGATTCTTGGGCTATACCATTTTTTGTTGTGTTTTCTCCTCTCTACAAAAATTCGAATTTTTTTGTTGCCTGCATTTTCTCCTTTCTTTCCCTCTCTGCGTTTTCCTTTCTCCTTTTTTCTCTTGCGTCCTCATTTCTTCATCCCTTTGATCCGCATCCTTCCTGCTCTGCATTCCATCTCCTCCGACCTTCGTCCCTTGTTGTGTATCTCCTTTTCCTTGCCAATCTACAGCTCCTTTCTCACATGTCTGCGTGCCTTCCTCTTCACAGCCCCGTCTCTTGCCGTGGCCCTAGCTCGATTTATCTACCTCTGTGTTCTCCCTCGAGCTCGCTGCCTCAGCTCCCTCTGTCGTTGCCTACTCTAAACCTCGCTCCTCCCTTTGCGTTGTCGTCATCATTGCCAACTCCTGTTGTGAGCCCCTCCTCCTTCGACCTGCATCTTCCCTCTTTCATTGCCCGAGCTCTTTTCCTCTCTCCCCCGCTGTCGTCATCGAAGCTTGCACACAAACATTCAATTTCCTTTCGTTACTTTATTTTTTTGTGTTAATGTATTGGATAGGATTAGAGTAAAAAACAACAAATTCGATTTTTTTTAGTTTCTTTTCATTTTATTTTTGTTTTGATTTTTGTTTAAAATTAAAAAAGAAAACTTTAATTTTTTTTTTAATTTTCATTTGTAGTGTGTGACTTTGATTTCCCTTTAAAATCGAAATTTTTTTTATTGCTTTTCCTATTGGTTTTGATTTTTTTTAAATGACATTTTCATTTTAAAAATAAAATTTAAAAAAAATCAATTTACATTTCTTAATGTGCCTTTGATGTTTCTAAAAAATTAAATCAAAAGAAAACTTTGTGCTTTCCCATTAAAATTTTATATTTTTATGTTGCCTTTGGCCCATTAAAAATTTAATTCATTAAGTCTTTCGATTTTTTACTTTTATCACATTAAAAAACTTAATTAATCATCATTCATGAGTCGTAGCACATTAAAATTGCCAAGGAAATAATATAAATTTATATCTAAGGTTCCTTCTTGGGGTTTTTGTGTTAGGGGTTCGGGACTTTAAAAATTTTAAGGGGAAAAATTGTGGAGTTAAGAATTTTAAATTTCTCTATAGTCAAAACACTTAAATATTTTTAAATCATCTCTAAAGTTTGACTATAGGAAAACAATATTTTTTTCTAGATTGGGGTCACTTAAGAAATATCATTTTAATTCCAGAATTATTTTAAGTGTTTAGCATTTGAATTTCACGGTTCCTCGTGGTATTTAATTTCAAAATTTAATTTCTTAAATATTTTTGCATGCTAAGGATTTTGAACATATCTATTGAGATTGCTCGTCGTTAAAGTAATTCTAAGCATGATTTAATTACTTGAATTATTGGATATCTATTGCATATTAAACTTCTTATGAGAATTCTTCAAGTAATTTTCAGTACTCTTTCATGGAACTGTGGTAAATTGCATATCTTTTGTTTCCTAAACTGAGTATTTTTTAGCATCTATTGGCATTGATATTAAATTGTGAAGAAGCTTTTATCCTCTTTGAGTTATAATTGTATTAAAAAAATTGAAGTAAGCTTGTGGTTTAATTATTGCTAAGGGTTTATCTTTCAATCTTTGTCTAGTGAAGTGAACATTTCATTTTGGTGATTAAAGGCTTTGATAGATCGCGACATAAGCGCTTTTCATCCTTGAATCTAACTAATCATCTTGTGCATTTGCATATTAGGTTAGTTCTGCATAATTAAAATTTACTTCCAAGCATAAGCTTGGTCGATAGAGAGATAGGTACCCATCCATCTTTGCTTGAGAACCCTGCTTTTAATAGTACTTAAAATGGTGACCTTGCAGTCGTCAGAGCCACAGCTCTCTGCAGCACCGGAGGCACCGGGTATGCTAGATTTTCAGGAGAGGTATCGTTAATCACACCTTAGTGTGTTTCACCTTATCTTCTCTCTGCCAATTACTACGAAATGAGGCTTGTTGTCGCACAGAATATCTAGGCACCACTACAACGACTCAGATCAGAGGCTGTCACCCTGATCCCCAATCTCTCTGTTTAAGTTGTCTCCCTATAGCAGGCTAAGGGGGGTAGACCCTATGGAAAAATGGAATGAAGGAGAACTAGTTGGGAACCAACCAGTTTGGGAGACACAGTGAAGCGATCAAGTACTTGATTAAGATTTAGCAAGACTTATAGGATGTGATTAGATTTTTAGATGATTGATACCAATGCCTTGTGGAGTCAACGATCTTGCTAGGGAAATTAAGACCAAGTAATCGATTAGCAACTGCTACTTAGATGAATGACTATCTTATATGAAGTGCAGATCCTAAAGCTAATATGAGATGCAAGAATCTTGGTTAATTTTAGTTAAATGCCTATCTAAGTTTTAACCCTTCGATCCTTTCTATATTGAGCCTGATTTCGTAGTAATTGGCAGAGAGAAGATCAGGAGAAGCACACTAAGGTGTGATTAATGATACCTCTCCTGAAAATCTAACATACCCAGTGCCTCCGACACTGCAGAGAGTTGTGGCTCTGACGACTGCAAGGTCACTGTTTTAAGTACTATTAAAAGTAGGCTTCTCAAGCAAAGATGGATGGATACCTATCTCTCTATCGACCAAGCTTATGCTTGGAAGTAAATTTTATTATGCAAAACTAACTTATATGCAAATGCACCAGATGATGAAAAACAGTTAGACCCGAGGATTAGAGACACTTGTGTCGCAAAAGCCCTTAATCACGAAAATAAAATGTTCGCATTATTGGATGAAGACTTAAAAATAAACCCCTGAAAAATATTACAATTAAACCACACGCTTATTTAAAATCTTTTTTATACAATTATAACTCAAAGAGAACAAAAGCTTCTCTGCAATTAATGTCAACGGATGCTCAAAAAATACTCAGTTTATGAAACAAAAGATATGCATTTTATTACAATTCCATGACAGAGTACTTAATTTTCAGAAATTAGTTTTTTAGAACAGCAATAAGAAAAGCTTTATGACAGCAGCAATATGACAATGAAAATAGTAAGCTATCAATGATATCTTAATGCCAAAAATTTACCGAATATTTTCCAAACTTGCCCACATGAATTATCAAAAAATTTCAGCGTGTTATGATGTGATTTCCATAATTATATCAAATCTGATATACTTATTACAGCCAGCAATTAAAACATAAAATAAGCCTAATGATGAATGCCCAACTCAAGAAATTAATTCCTTAATGTATTAGACAACTTAGGAACTGACTTTAGACTAACCCACATGAAATTTTGCCATTGTTATATTTCAGATTTCAGAAACAGAATTATTCAAAGATAACAGTCACCCAAAATGTAGATCTAAGCCAAATTTTCGATACACATCAAACATAAATTAATGTATTTAGCAATTTTTTTTAGTTAATTTCAGACCACTTAGATGTGTTTTTCACCACTATTAGAAAGGTATATGACTGTTGTAGCAAACAGTGAGGAAAAGATGGTTTAGAGATCAAACCCTTAGGCCCTAGGCCTTGAAGATCACTTGCCCAAGTTGCCAAAAAAAAATTCAATACCTGAAACACAAATTTTAACCAAATTTTCTGCAAAACCCACCAATGATTAGCTTCAAAAAATTAAATTTTCAAATAAAAAATGGAGCAAGGGGAATCTAGGGCAAATGAAAGCTAGCACAGAGCCAATAGAACTAGCGTTGGGCTAGGAGAAGGCAAATCTGGGTTTAGGAGCCCCAAAACTTGAAACCCTTGTTCTGAAAAAATATCATTTTGCTTCAGATCTTCAGATTTATTGCAAAATATTTAATGGTTGGCCTTGCAAAAATATTTGGGACAAGATATTGCCCTCCAGAGCCTAGATCTGTCTCAAAACCCCAAGATCTGCTTGAAAAAATCTCAAATCTGAAGATTTACTTGGCTAATTTCCCAGATCTATTCCTGCAAACAATCTTTGAGCCCAGATCTTGCCCTCCAGGGTCTAGAATTAGCTCAGATCTGAAGATTTTCTTGGCTGATTTCTCAGATCTATTCCTGCAAACAATCTTTGAGCCCAGATCTTGCCCTCCAGGGTCTAGATCTAGCTTAGATCTGAAGATTTTCTTGGCTGATTTCTCAGATCTATTCCTGCACAAGTGAAAAGAGAAAAACCCAATACCCAATATGTACAAAAATAGAGAAAATCCCAAAAACCCAAGTGTTAAAATTCAAAATTATGTTACAAAATTTCAGATCTACACAAGTAAATAACATATCTATACAAATAATTTACAGATCTATACAAATAATTTACAGATCTATCAGATCTGAGAAATATAAGTCCAACTCCGCTCCCAGATTTGATCATCTAAGGCTCTTAATAGTCAGATCTATCAAAATTTCCTCAAAATATTTAAAAGATTTTGAAATTTTAGAGAGGTACTAGCCCAAAAACACCTTGCGGAAAAAGATTATCGTTAGATAAATCCTGAGGCTTATATGAAGTAGGTTCTTCGGAAAATATGTGTTGAGAGTTGGCTGGTCCAACCAAAGACTATCCCCAAACACTCAATGAGAACCTGAGAGATCTTCTGCAAACACTAGACCAACCATCAAATCAAGTAGAGCAATAGAACAACAATAAAATTCTGAAGAAATAGAGATAACTGCTACTTCAATCAAAATTAAAAATGTTACCCTAGATCCAACAAACTGAATAAAATACTTGTATTCAGATTATTCTAAGAGAGCTATTGATTGATAGTTTTCATATAATATTAAGTAGAGATTAAAACAATGTTACCATAAATTCATGAAGAGGAACACTACGGCACATTGAAACCCCAAAGACTTTTGCATTAATTCAAAAAAGTATACAAGAGAGCTTGAAAGCTTAGTACATGATTTCAAGATCGAATGAACTGACTGACAAATGACCTCCTATTTAAAGATAAATCCTCCAACGGGTAGTTCGAGTGATCGTCGTCAAAGCAATCTTGACCGTTGATGAGGATTAAAAAAAAAAAAAATTCATCCGTCGAAATTTTAAATTTTTGAGGAAATTCGAATTTTTCAATTATATGCATTTTAATTAATTCAAAAATTAAATTTTTGAATTAATTTCCTCAAAATTTTGACTTTGACTTAACCCCAGGGACCAAAGGCTTAAAATTTAGCAAAATAATTAATTTACCTTAGTCCCTGGACCTCTTAAACTTTAATTTTTTAAGGACCAACGGATTTTTCCTTTGGAGAATTTAAATTTATCTAGGACCTAGAATTAATCAAATTTTTGGCTTAGGATTTTAATTAATTTCGGCGAGAAAATTTAATTAATTAACCTATGAGGGGATAAATTATTTTTCCAACCCTCACGACACTTTACATCATGATTTTCACATTTTTTACATCTTAAGGGGGAAAACCCATCTGAAAATGACCCTCATAGACTACCCAGTTCTGCGACACAAATATAATCTAGCAAATCAAGCAATTTGTAATAAAATAACCTAACCAAATAGTTAGGATTATTCTGAAATCACTTTTACATAGACTTGATCTAGAACCCTAGGACTCCCCTAAGATCCCAGTGACAAAATCCATTCCGGCTTTGGGGTAAGGCTGAAGAAAAACTCTACCGACCATCTGAGAATGGATCAGTGAGACAAAAACCTCCCAAAATGTAGATCGTCATCAGAAAAGTAGGTTTACCTAGATGATTACATACACGACATGGATCTGCTAAGATTATTTACATTATACACATACAGACTGGGTTTACATTATAAGATGATGATCAAGCTGATGATGATAGTTGGACAACACGAACACATCGATCAGGCACTATCCCTTTTGTTAAAAAAGGGGGTGTACTGCTATGGGTCGTTGACACGTAGTGGTCAACAAGTCTCAATATAGAAAGGCTCAAAGAGTTAAAACTTAGATAGGCATTTAACTAAAATTAACCAAGATTCCTGCATCTCACATTAGTTTTAGGATCTGCATTTCATATAAGATAGTTATTCATCCAAGCAACAGTTGCTAATCAATTACTTGGTCCTAAATTTCCTAGCAAGATTATTGACTCCATAAGGCACTGGTATCAATCGTTTAAATCTAATCAAATCCTATAAGTCTTGCTAAATCTTAATCAAGTACTTGGTCGCTTCACTGTGTCTCCCAAACTGGTTGGTTCCCAACTAGTTCTCCTTCATTTCATTTCTGTAGGGTATACCCCCCTTAGCCTATTGTAGGGAGACAACTTAAACAGAGAGATTGGGGATCAAGGTGACAACCCCCGATCTGAGTCGTTGTCACGGTGCTTAAACATTTTGTGTGACAACAGTGTGATTAAGGAGGAAGTGTACATAGAGCAACCTTAGGGCTTTGTGATACATGGGAAGGAGTCCCATGTTTGCAAATTGAAAAAGGCTTTGTATAGACTCAAGCAGGCACCCAAGGCATGGTCTTCCATGATTAATGGATACTTGATGAGTTTGGGCTTCACCAAGAGTAATGTAGATCCTAACCTTTAGTATAAGGTTATTAATGGTGATCCTTTGATATTGGTGTTGTATGTTGATGATTTGTTCCTTACTGAGGCAGAGAGGCTCATTGACGGGTGCAAGAGGGAGTTGGCTTTGAAGTTTGAGATGAAGGATCTTGGCTTGATGCATTATTTCTTGAGATTGGAGGTGTGGCAAAGGCCAAGTGAGATCTTCCTCGAACAAGGGAAGTATAGTTCATATCGTGAGAAGATTCAGTATGATGGATTGCAAGTCCATGGCTACAGCCTACACCTATGGTGACAAATCTAAAGAAGCTGAAGGATTCCACTCCAGATTCAGATTTGGTGGATCCCACTATGTATAAACAATTGATTGGATCCTCGATGGACCTGGTTAAGACCAGGCTAAATATTTGTTTTGCAGTGAGCACCCTAAGTCAATTTATGGTTGAGCTGAGGCATGTACATTGAGTTCCGGCAAAGCATGTGTTGAGGTACATGTGTGGTATAGTTGGATATGGTCTAAGATATGTCTTAGGTGGTGAAGTGAGGTTGTATGAATATACTAATTTTGACTCGGCCAGGAGTATTGTGGAAAAAAAAGAGCACCTTGAGGTGCTACTTCATCTTGGGATCTGTTGCCACACAATCTAGCAGGGGTCCTAGGAGGGGAACCTATGGGACAACTACTAGACCAAATGACAACAATGGGACAAAGACCCACTGTCACCTCAGTCAGTGTCCCATACTCTTTACGCACTTTCACCAATGGGAGTCGTCCCAATATGAGGGAAATGACTTATAATGAAGGGATCAATGATAAGGTCTGAAGTGATTTCTAGGACCCACTCAAGGAGAGACTCAATTAGGGCTCAACGCTTCAAAAGAAGCTAAAGGCTCTCCAAAAAAGATCTAGACCTAGGGTTAGATATATTCGATGATGAGTAGTACGTGTTGGACACCTAATCCTCTATGGGTTGGTGCGGAATGTGAACAGCCACCAGAGTCCAAGAGACCTTGGAATATGGAATCCAAACAGTCACTCCAATGTACTATAAATGTTTATCACGTCAATAGTATATGCAACTCAATGTTTATCATTCATATTCTGCCTCCGCCATGTATGTGTTTAACATGGTATCAGAGCGGCCGTTCTCCTGCCCTACTTCATTTTGCCGACTACGAGTCCTGCATTTGATGAATATCCTATCAGCGATATTTTAGCTGCATTCTCTGCCTTAGAAACTCCTTTTTGACGCTTTGTCTATTCTAACTATATGTTTTCTGATGCTCTGTCCACTCGAAGGCCCTGACATTTGTGCATCACTTATACACATAACATTCTAGCCTGCATACCCACATCGTTGTCTGTTGGTGCATTGGTTGAACTCTGTTGAATCCCTATGCGTTGAGCCAAGTCCTTTTGATCGATTCATTAATTAAGAACCTATCTTGCTGCTAGTCACCATGGCAGTCGTTGCGGCAACGAAAATTGCGATTAGACAGAGCACTGATAGCTCACCAACGAAATTTGTCACCGCTTCAAAGATGAGCACCAAATAACCGTAGAGATGCTAGGAGCAGGAGGTCCATGCTCTGAAGTTCTGAATAGCTAACCCGTTAGCCCCATGGGTATGATCAAAAGGGGTAGCCCAACTGCCATTGAATAGAACAACATTTCCATCTGTGAAGTGGCTGGATTCATTTTAAATATTGCCTCCTGTAAATTCCCAAGGAAAGAATCCATTATCAGAGCTCCAGAGACCATTATCACTCCCAAAACATTGAAATTCGGGGACGTTTGAGCATCTGCGAGCGTGAAAATGATTAAATCGACTACGAGAAGTACAACAGAAACATATTCATGCACAGGATACTTCCGCCTCAACCCAGGTATAAAAGCTCCCATCACCATCACCGGTATATTCGAAAGTTCTTTGAAGGGTTGTACATTTAACGAAGCTTAAGCTTTGGGTTGATTGTGAATGAACCACCTCAGTGGTTTACGGAGCGCTTTTAGAGCCTCGGTGGTTTACGGAGTGCTTTTAGATTGTTCCAAATGTTATATTAAATATTGTACAAAGCGTGCGAAAGGAGCAACTATGGGAGATCTTTTGGTAATATCTATAGGAAGAGAATAGTTGAGACAAAGCTTGTAGGGTACTGTCTACGACGTTTTAAAAAAAAGCTTCAAACATCCATCCAAAGTATGGCAAGCAGGTTTGAATGTCTGTGACCTGTGCGTTGACACATATTCCTATGCGTTGGTGTTTCATTCATATAGTTGAACAATCATTCATTGTCATATGCTAGTGTTGTCATATGCTTTGAAGACTATATTGGTATATATATTATTTGATTGCACTAGCTAATGAGTTGAATTTCAGAGCATATCAAGATTCATTGAAGAGTGTGTAGAGAAGCCTTTCAAAAAAAAGTTGTAAGTTGCAGCTACTATAAAAAAAAAGGTTTTGTGCAATTTCTAGCTTAAGATATTATTTATAAGGTTGGAGAAAATGGCTAGACTTGATGATGCATTAGAGTTGCTAAATACTCTAATTCATTCCACTGTTGATGAGATGGTCCAAATCACTAGGGACACTCTCTGATATTCGAACTTGTTTACAAAATGCAAAAGAAAACATTGAATTTTTGCAGCTTGAATCTCAGCTACAGCAAGCAGAATTACAACAATGGAGTCATCATTCTGAATCTGTTTCTATTCAGAAAATTGAGACAGACTCCCATCAGCTGCCAGAAAGTAATCATATCAATGAGATTAAGATTGATTCAGATGCAGTACCCATCTCAAGAGAAGAGTTGAATGCAGAAGCAGAAATTCAACATACGCTTCCCAAGCCCATCATTAGACCTTGGGAAGAGCTTGTCCATAACAAGCACAAAACAGGTCTTGGATATGATAAGGAAGTTTCCTTTCACATTCTAGATTACTCAAAGCCCATCCAGTTTCAAAGTGTTGGATTCCTTCATGACAGTTCACCTTCACCTGTTCTAGATTATGCTCCTCCACATTCACAGCCAAAAGTTGTTAAATGCCAACACTGTGACCGAGTTGGCCATATGAAAGATCATTGTTTTGATCTTCATCCATGTGAGCACTGTCATAAAACCACTCATTCTTCAAACAGATGCTTCAAAAACAAGCCTCCTGCAAGAACAAAGATTCATCTTGGATGGATCGCTTCTTGGAAATGGGCTTCAACAACCAAGAAGATATTTCAGTCATATGTCAAAACTTGTTCTAGAGTATTGAACAATCTTGCAGTTGAATTTTCTCCATCATCTCACCTTGTATTTGACAGGGGGGGAAGTGATGGTCATCTACAAGCTTCAAAGCCACATCAAGCGAGCCTGAGCCACAACCTGCCATACCAGATTCAGAGTTGTAGCCAGAGACAAAAATGTCCCTGAGCGTGCCTTCGGTTGATAATTAGCCTTAAACCATCTATGCGGGGTTGAGACATTTCTTCAAAAGAATTGGGGACATTTTCTCTAGAAGAAGACTTCAGCTTCTTGCCAGTTTTGGAAGAGTTCCAGGAATTGCATTAAGCATTCCAGAGTTGTTGGTCATCCTTAAACCATCATAGGTTGAGACCTCCCTTTTCAGGTTGAGGTTCTCCCTTTTTATGTGGGGTGACACCTCCCTTTCAAGGTTGAAGGTTTCCCTTTTCAAAACACGAGGATCACTTCCTTTAGCAGAAGACCTCAACTTCATGCCAGATTTGGAAGAGTTTCGGGAACTGCACTAAGCATTCCAGTGTTGGTGGTCATCCTTAAACCACCCCCCTTATACCAACATTTCAGAGAGCACATTCAGCCTAGTGTTGCCATGCATTTTTTCACATTTTGTATTACAACTCTCTTCTTGGACTCATACATACCTCTTCGGATTAAGGGGGGGAATGTTGGACACCTAATCCTCTATGGGTTGGTGTGGAATGTGAACAGCCACCGGAGTCCAAGAGACCTTGGAATATGGAATCCAACGGTCACTTCAATGTACTATAAATGTATATCATGTCAATAATATATGCAACTCAATGTTTATCATTCATATTTTGCCTCCGTCATGTATGTGTTTAATAGTACGCCTAAGGTCAAGACTTCCAATGTGATATAGGACCTCTATAGAAGCTTTGCAAGGTGATTTGTCACTTGAAAATGGATTTTTGTTTCACTAGAGAGACCTAGAAAAAGCCTATGCAAGACCTAGGGTTTATGAATAATTGTGGGAGGAGCTCCTCCAATGTGCTCACTAGGTCAAGATAGGATAGGGAAAAGGGCCTAGAATGATCAATTCCTTTGAATAATATGTGCAAATGACCCTCAAGAAGACCACCTTATCCAAGACGCTCAAGGTAGGTTTCCAAAGACACAACTAGGGCACAAGTTTTCTCGCAAACCAACCATGGGAATTCCACCAAACTTTGACATTCCCTAGTACAGACACCAGCGTAGATTCTTTTCCAAGAAGATTTGAAAAATACCCACTCTAAGGAATTTCGCAGGGTGCCCTAGCTAGGTCGTCTAGGGAAAGGAGCCGAAAAATTTAGGAGAGAAAAGAGAAGGAAAAGAAGGGTGACCACCAATTTTACTTGGACTAGTGCATACTTCCCTTGGCTATGGAGTGAACGATGATTCGAAATTTGCTAAATTTGTCTTCAAGGAGGCTAAAACGCGATGCCTTAGCAACCACTTTTCAACAATTATCTACCTAATCTCTATGGATTTTCATGGAAGAACAACAAAACCCAATCCACTACGAGCATTCATCTATTGCCATATAATGAGTAACATGTGCAATTTGCAATCAAAACAATCTTTAAAATGATATTCAATAAATTAGGGCACAAAAGATCTAGCTAATTGCAATAACTCCACACATTAGACAGTATTCCAACAACAACAACAACAAAAACTTCAACAAATAGCACTTACAAGATGACAAGAGATATATCCAACCATAGAAAAAGATGTAGCTCCAAGAGAGATCGAAATTAGCTTCCAAAGATATCAAAATGCATCAAAAAACATCCAATTTGTCCAAGAAGAAGCGTGAAATTCTTTTACAAGAGAGATCCAAGTGATGATGATGATCTCTCACAATAAGAGTCATCTCTATTCCTTTTCCTATTTCGAATTAGCCTAATAGCCCCTACAATTAAAAATTAATGTGCAAATAACAATTCCTTGGTGACAAACCCACCAAGTAGCTCATAAAGTGATTAAGAAGCCATTCATAAATGAGCCGAAATGATGAAATAGTGGTGTACAAGGGTTGTTGGAAGGCTGACTTGAGTCCTCAAGGGGCCATAGTGAGGGAGAGGGCTCCATGAATGATGGACAAGGGGTTGGCCCCTTAATCTCTATGCAAATGATCATGTGGTGCTCCAAAGTGGCTCTAGGGCACAAGTAATGGTCTCCTACTGAAAAATAAGCATGTAGACTGCTCCAAATGACGGCACGGAAGATGGTGCTTCCCCTCCCATGTCTCAAGGATGAGACAAACCTCCTTTGGGCCTCAGATCAGCTGCCAAACCCTGTATATACTGCAAAGCCAGTTGGGGGCACTATTGGTCCAAGTACATTATCTCACATATAATGTGGGCAATGAACAAGTTGTTGAAGGTGTTGAGGGTGCCCATAAGATGATACAATGCTATATCACATGACGAAATCCCATGACTCTCAACGCATCCCCTACAAGGGTCAACATGATCCTCTGGTGGGCTTGGGCCCTAGTTAAGTTGCCCAGCCCATGATGAAACCACCTACCAATGATCCAATGTGTCTCCTCACCTTCAGGTACAATAATTCATCAGTGCATCTAAGTGAATCAAAAATTGTTAGTCAATGGCACAAATGAGACTTCATAATGGGTTTCCCTTCCAAATTTGGGGCTCTGAGCATGTAATGGTGTTACCTCCCTAGGTAGGAGTGGCTAATAAACAACCTTATTAGGTGTTCCTAGCCCTAAAGGGAAAGACATGTCCAAGGTACATCCTTCAAGTGGTGGTCGTCACGTGCATAATGATGAGGTGGATTGGGACACAGGGGTCTGAAGGCCAAATGCCATGGGCTCAAAGGTGGTAATGATGAGGGATGCCTGCATATTTGGATGTATGAATGTAGGAGGGAGCAATCGCAGTACATGAGTTACCCCGACCTTTGTTTTTCCATCCTTCTTTATTTTCCTTTTGCCTTTAATTGATTTTTTTTTTTTTTTTACTGCTTGGGGCTCCAAGGGATGAGAGCATGTTATGTATGATATAACCAATGATTACCCTTAAGGCAGGGCAGTTCATCGGCTACCAAAGGTTGAAACATGCATGGGTTCCTTAATGATGCAGGGGGCACTCATAGGGGGGCCTAGGAACCAGGGTGATGGCCATAATGATAAGGGGTAGAGCTCATGTTTGACCTTTGCCCACATGCTAATTTTTTATTGACCCGACCATATTTTGCATTTTGTGGTATTATTTCCTTTTGTATGTGGCTATGATATGCTTTTATCTTTTTTTTCGCTGCATCAGCCTTCAGGACATCGTTCCAGGCCCAACCAAGACGTGTACAAGAGGAGGGGGAGTATCAAAGCCTTGTGGTCCTAGAGAGGGAAGATAATGAAATACGACGTGTAATGTGTGGAGGGGAGTGAAAGTGTGGAATGGGAAAATGGGAATGCGTTACCAAAATCGAGGTTTCCCAAGTAGTGCTCATCCTAAGGCTATAAGCCAACAAGGGAGATCCCACGGGACTAGGTTGAGGATTAAACCCCCCATTTAAGGTGAGGGAACAAGACTACAGTCAAAACCCTTCCTTCTTCCAGTCACCCAACAATCCATACCCAAGTGTCCTTAAGGAAAAACAAGCATAAGCACCTAATTGCATAATGAAAGACATACCTTTAGCATTGGACGACCTACCTTCAAACATGCGCTCTCAACAGATGGGCAAGGGGAAACATGATTAGCTCAGGGAACAGAGACAATTGGAACAATATCGGCTACACTGGTGGCTGTCAAGGGTTGTTAGCTGTCGGTTGAAGACAAATCTAGGAGAAAAATTCTCCTATGGGTTCACCCACTGTTGGTGGGTAACAAGATCAGCTATGATATGCTAGTTTAGCTGGAATCAGACTTCTGTCGCACTTAGTACAGCACAAGCGGAGTATATCGCAGCCAGTGTCGCAAGTCAGGAAGTAGTGTGGCTTCAAAAGCTTCTTGCAAGACTATTTGATCAGGTGCTAGAGATGACCTTGATACATTGTGATAATTAAAGTTGTATCAAGATTTTAGAGAATCCAATATTTCATGACAGGTCGAAGCACATTGAGATCAAATATCACTTCATCTGAGACATGGTGTAGAAGGGAGCAGTGAAGCTCCAGTACATATCCACAGACGAGCAAATTGCAGACATTCTCACCAAGCCTCTATCTAGGGGGAAGTTTGTATACTTCATAGACAAGCTTGGCGTGATGTAGAATGTCTCCCTCACTAAGAGGGAGTGTTGATGTTTCTGCAGTTTGAAGCATTGGGCACAAATTCTACCATGCGGTCATGTTGATTTCATAACGGGGGAATGATACATTCACCCATGGGGCCATGCTGATTTGGCTAGGGGTTAATGGCTCGGGTCAGTCTTTCTCCCATTAGCTTTGGTGTTTGTCTTAAGGAGATTGGCCCATGGTACTCACATTGTCTGCTCAAGGACGGAGTGATCTATTTTTTTATAGAGTAGGTTTGATTTGCTTATTTAATGGGGGTTTTCGTCCATTAGTGGAATAGAAAATTCTAGTCTAATGTTGAGTTGTTATGTAGGCTCCTTAAGTGAAGGGGTTTCTTGTGATGAAAGGCTTCTTAACAAGTCTCCATTCTGTTGGTTGTCGCCTTACACACACACCTAAGTTAGTGAGAAAATCTCTTAACCCCACAGGTGTGGTTTGGTGGCAAAACTAAGAGATGGGGTTGTCACCTATTCCCAACTCTCTCTATTTAAGCTCTCTCCTAGGAACGCTAAGGGGGGTGGTCCCTAAATGAAAAACTAAGTTAAAAAGTGATGTGAGGTTTCTAGGAGATGTCCAGGTCAATTTGGATTACTTGAGAATCAATAGCTTTCAACAAATATGATGAGCAATATGAAATGAAATATACTTCAACAACCATCAACACATAAATCAAAGATAAGTGTATAAGACCAATGCCTTCAATATTGCTTCAAAATAAATAATACTTGCTCTAAAAATGAAATGTTTCAAAGTGAAACACAAGTAATCTTGTCAATCAAATAGATGTTAGAAAATATGATATCACTTGCAAGATTTAAAATTGTTCTCAAAGAAATGCTTTCAAAGTATAACCATTCACGATTCTGAAGCATGTAAAGAAGCAATATAAAATAACTTGCAAAATAAAATAAGCTAAAACTTCACTTGCAAAATGAAAGATATGGTACTTGCCCAATGAGAACATTACAAAATAATCAATTCAAGACATTTTCATCATGACAAGCATATAAATAAATTGCAAGTAAAATAGCTTGAAAAGTAAAGTGAATTAAGATGAAATGCACTTAACTAAGGTTAGATGCAATTATCTTGGTTAATTTTAAGCTAAATGCCTACTCTAAGTGAGAGATCTTCCTTTTGAACTCTTGCCAAAGGGTAAAAATTGGGGTGACAATAAGAAAGAGGGGTTGAGGACACGATGGTGTCGTTAACGATACCCTTCCCTTCAGTCTTACGAGCTAGTGTGTGCCTTCGTTCCTACAAAGGGACAAGCCACCTCCATAACTGCAGGGTCACACACTCTTTACCTTACTTTGTACCAATTGGAATAATTTTTCAAGAAAGTCTTTTCCCTATGATGTCTATCAACCAAGCTTATGCTTGGAGGTTAATTGAGTTAAAATGCAAACTATGCTAAAATGCCTAAATGTTATGCAAGTAAGTTTTCCCAAGAGAGATTTGCAATGCTTCAATATAATGGAAATGAGATAGTGCTCAAAGTAAATTGCAAATGTAACTTCAATTGGAAAAGGAAATTAGCTTGAAAATGAATTAAAGTGATGCAAGTAAGTTTGCTTTGCAAAAGAGGAATTGCCTCAAGTAAATAGAAATGCTTACAATGATATAACTTCAAAATTGTTCAAGGCACATAAGTTTAAGCTTCATAAGCAAACGAAATTGTAAATTGCTCAAAGTAAATGCCACAAACCATAAACTTATAGCAATAGAAATGGAATGAAGCCAAAGAAAAGTGAATGCTTGCTTGTAAAGTATGCTTGGAAAATAAGTGAGCAAGATAACAAATGAGCTTATAGTGAGGCAATTTAATATTAAAGAAAAGCAAATTGTTAAGCAACTAAATTAAACTTGCCACATAACTCCAAATACTTGCATGTAAGAAATGAGTTGCTCTAAAGCAAAATATCAACTTGTAATTCAAAGAAAAAAATGAAATGCAAAGCATCAAATGAATTTGTAGCAAGATCTAACTTAAAAAATCGAAATGTGATGGTGAGGTTGTGTTAATTTTAAAGCATACAAAATGAGCTAGAAAGGAAAGCTAGAAAAGATGAGATGGAAAATTAGTACACCCACACAAAATCCTCTTTCAAAAAGAGGAGAAAAAGAGATCTACACAAGAAAAAGAACTCTTGCAAGTGACATCATCTTTTCTAACAAGAAAAATATCTCTTTTTCACTGGAACTCATTGTCTTCTCCACAAAAAAAATTGATTTACTTGATTTCTGGCTTATGTAGAGTCCACATCACTTGGTAACTCAACTTTATTCTTTTAAATTAATTTCCACCTCATTTACACATCATTTGAGCATGTGCGGATATTTATTTTTTACCATTTATTTAATTGTTGGGCTAATTTATTGACACATTTTCCATAAAACTTAGGAAAAGTGGGTTTTGAGGGTCTAGAACTTATTTTTTACTCCTCAAAGTGTGTCAAAGTAGAGAGTTGAGGGTAAGAGGTGTAATTTTGAGCACACATACTCCATACAATTCTCTAAACATCACTTATTACATTTTATATTCAAATTTTAAAAACGATCCCTAGACCTAATCAAATTCTACGAAATTTTTTGAGTGATCTATTATGCAATATACAATGACCCTAGACACTAGGACTTACCCAAGGCATCACCTTCAAGCCGTACTCCAGCTTTAGGGTTATTCTTGTAGGAAAAAACTCAATTAATTATTAAGTTCCCATAAGGATATAATAATTAGCCAAGCGAAAAAAACCTCTCAGAGTAAACTCACTTGATGACAAGGTCCCAAGTTATCTAGGCATGTTACATGACTCAACTCATCATACTAGCATCATTTTTACATCGTCCCCGTAGAGCTTTTGGAATTTGAGTACAACAAAAAAAGATGAGTAGAAGAAGTAGAGTTGAAAAACTTTGATGACATAGTGAACTCTGATGGTGAATGAAGCCTCTAACATATCTTTGGGCATGGAGTCTTGAAAAGAAAATCAGGTGCCACTTTAGTGGTCAACATTTGGCTCCACATTGGGATGCGTGCTAGATAGGAAGTGATAGCATGCAAGGACTTTGCATCCATAGACAAAAGACATATATCAATAGCATCCATTCAAAATATCATCATATAAAATCAAATACCAACATGAAAAAGTACATCAATGGAAATTTATTTCTAAAAGTAAAAATGATAATTTATTCAAGAAATGAAACTACTTAACAAAAATGACAAAGAATCAAGTTAGAAATACAATACAGAGATGCCCCATTGCATCAGATGTCTTCCGGTGAAGTTGATGCTAGAAACTTGCTTACTTTCAGGCAAATCCATGGGTTTCTTTTCTAATGTGCCCTGTCCAATTCAGAATATCTTAGGGCTTTGCTCCATCCTAACACTGTGTTGTATATGGCTATCAGATTTACCAAATCTTTTTCATTTTTTTATCTTCTTCTTAATAGATAGTGATGTTCATGTTGATGCGATCAAAGTAGACCTTTCTGCCCAATCTTGAAAATGCTGATATGGAAAATTCTAAGTATCCAAGACTTCTTTGACCTACCTTTCTCCATTCTGCATATGCTCTCATGGGTGATGGATCAATCTCATAAGTATTAACATGAGTTCTCTTAGTTTCCTTTCTATCCAGGTCACCTTCAATTAGCCATTTTTCAATGGAATAAATGACCTCCTCATAATAAGATGAAGCTTGCTTCAGTGGATTGGGAGGCTTACGATCTGTTTCTTTGTTATTTTCCCATTCGTCATCTGACCTAAGTTGGAATTTTTGTACCTGTAATATTTCCATTTCCTCTAACCTATTATGAAAAGAGACTTGATTAGCCTTCATAACACTTATCTCACAGGCATGATTTGTTTCCATGGTGTTGATTCACTGTAATTGTTTTGCTTCCATGGAGAGGAACCTGTTTTGAAGAGTGGCCACTTGACTAGAATGATTAACCTCCATGGAACTCATTTCCCTTGCATAATCTTCTATTAATATTGTTTGATTGAGTTCCATGTTCTTAATTACTTGAGGGCGGTTTGCTTTGATTGTAATCAAATGATTTTGAATAGAGGTCATTTGATTAGAATGATTGACTTCCATGGCCTTTATTGCTTGTGCCTAATTTACCTCCATGGTCTTAATGAGTTGAGCTTGGTTGAGTTGCATATCCTTAATCATTTGTGCCAACCCCTTGATGAGATCCTTATCATTCTCATTTGCTTGAGTTTTCGCTTTGATCTTTCTTTTGTCTCCATATTTTCTTCAAAGGCGTCAATTGTTGATTTGGGGTAGCATCAAATGTGCTCTAGCCTTGAAAATTGGTGGAGAGGCTAAAGCACATGAGATCTCCAAGACCCAGAAATGGTTTGGGCAGAATCTAACCAGTTTGAGAGATATTAAAATAATTAATATTTTTAATGGAGTCCCTAAGTCTAAACTTAGGGAAAATAAAACTGAGTTAGAATGGTCCAAAAGTCATGGATCAAGCCAGATCTAATCTTAGCCGTTGATTAGGGACTTAATCTCGGCCGTTGAATTGTCAACGAGAAAAGTATAAGAAGAGGCTTGAGGGTTAGTTGGAGAACACACCGAGTTGATCAAGAATTCGATTTTCTGGGTAGGGTTTGCTGAGCAAATCGAAGGAGTGATCAGAGTTGCAGCTGAGGGGTAGTGAATACAGTAGCAGAGAGGCAGAGATAGTACCGAGAGCATCAGCGCAGAAGCTGGGAGAGGGTTGACGCAGAGCCAGCTAGAGGCCACGCAGAGGCAGCCAAGAGTTGCGCAGAGCCTGAGGAGGGCCATCGTGGGAGACACAGAGGCTCCAAAGGCTGACGCAGAGCCCTGAGAGGCTAATGTTGGGCCAAATAGGCTGACGCTAGGCCAGAGAGGCTGACACAGACCCTAGAGGCTGACGCTGGGAGATTTCGTGGGGCAGATTGGAGCTGGAGAGCTGGATAGGGTGACGCAGTCCCTATCAGGGTGACAGAGAGCAGCAGAAGTGTTGCAGTGTTGCTGTGGGATCGTTCCTCCGGTGATTTAGCCAGAATATCTGTCTCCGACTGAGAGGTACTACTACCGAGGGCATTCTCTGTTGGGTGAGCCATTTTTGGCACCCAGATTGTATTCTGAAACTGCTTAATAATAAAACCCTCTGATAGTTACACTGGTTTTCCCGCATTGGGTTTTTCTAGGGACATTAGTCCAAAAACAACGGTGTCACTTGTGCTTGTTTTCTTTCAGTTGATGATCTGTATGTGTTGATACTGTACTTGTATTTATTTTCAGTATTTACATGGTAAATAACTTGTTAAGTAACTGAACAAGTAGGAAGAAATAAATCAGATAGTACAAGAAGAATTTCTAACAGGTTAGAATTAGAAATTCCAACATGGTAGCAGAGCATGGTTGCAGACCACAGGATAACTGAAGGCATCAGCCGAGCAGAGCAGTAGCAGCAGAAACAACTGTCCCGAGTGACAGAAGTTGTTCCTAGCAGAAAGCAACAAGAAAGGGGTGACGCAGAGAGCCTGCGTCATCAGTTCGAGCCAGGAGGAGGATCAGCGCTGAGGAAGAGAGGAGCAGACCTGACCTACACAATGCCCAGTCATCTTTCTCAGCCAGGAAGGATAGACATTGTGGCTAGGAGGTGTAGATTGTGCTAATGTCGGGATTGCGCAGAGCCTAGAGGCTCTAACCTTCAGACTATTGGGGCATAGGAGGCTGTGGGTAAGTTGCGGAGCGAAGCTGGTGGGGTACTGTGGTCAAAACAGTACCTAACAGGGCAAGACCAAGGAGGAGGGAGTTGTTGCCAAGGATTTCTAGCCAAGAAATCCGGATCAGTGGTGCAGTTGCACAAACGATCGGAGTGGGGCATCTCGACATTGGCAGAGGGATTTCCAGAAGGGAAATCGAGGCTCAGAGGGAGTCAAACCGAGAACTTCTAGACGGGAAGTAGAGAGACTTGAAAGAGTTGAAAGAGGAGCAGCGAAATGGCAATGAATGGGCTAAGAGATCAGGATAGACTGGACGAAGCTTCAAACTTCGTAGTCTGTAAGGCCAGGATCTTGTCTATTCTAGACAGGTATCGCATCAAACACTTTGCCTTGAAAACAATAGTGATCCCTATTGACCCAGCTGAAAATGACAAGTACGAGGAGGCAATGGCCAGGGAAAAGTGCATCATCCTTGATGGTGTCAAGGATCATGTGGTGCCACATATTGTTGAGAAGGAAACGACAAATGAGATGTGGGAAGCCCTGAAGAAATTGTACCAGCATACTTTCATGTAGAGGAGAATGTTACTTGAAAATCAGCTGCGGTCATATCAGATGTAGAAGGGAGAGCCAAAAGGTGTCTTCCTCGGTGGATTGAAGGAGATTCGTGATCAGCTATCTTCCGTAGGGGCCACACTGGATCAGGAACTGATGGTGAGGACTGCATTGAACACAATCTCAGAGGATTGGGAGGTATTTGTCCAAAGCATACTGGGCAAGACGAGCCTTCCAGATTGGGAGGAACTGCAGGCGGCTCTTCGTCAAGAAGAGATCAGACGGGTGTCCAAGGCGGCCAGTAGCGAAAAAGGGGTCAAAATCAAGAAGGAGGAAGAAGAAGATGCGTCTCTCGCATCTGCGGGAAAGCAAGAGAAAGGAAATAAGAAGGACCTCTCCAAGGTCAAGTGCTTCCATTGTGGGGAATTGGGTCACTATGCGAACTAGTGTCCTAGGAAGAAGAGCAATGGAGAGGCTTCTGAGACCAAGGCTGCGCCATCTAAGGTGGAAAAGGAAGTGGAGACTGATGACAATTGTGCCATGAGTGCTCATGCACCTCAAGAGAAGAGGTGGGGAGACATCAAGTTGTAGTCAGACAGACCACAGGCGATGAGGGGCAGGATCCTAGAGGTACCCAACCTCTTGGATTATACCTTGCTACAGGAGCCTCGAAGAGGAGTAGCAAGACTGGCGGATGTCGGTAGAGACGAATGCGGATGGAGCGACAGAGGGGGCTACAATGCAGGAGTCCCAGGTCAGCATGAGGCAGTAGTGCGAGAGGCATAGAGTTGTTGCAGCATCACAAAGGTCAGAGAGGGAGCAATTGTTAGTGACAAAAGGAGCTTCAGCATCAGGAGTGTTTCTAACCTGACAGAGATGTCAGAGTTGGGAGATCGGTTACTTCTCAATAACTGAGTTGCAGTGCAGCAGTTAGCAATGGCAGTGCTATGAGCAGCACGATGCAGCATGATGAGAGGGGATGCAGTGCAGATGTAGCAGTGGCAGTGGCAGGGCCATGGGCAGCAGCACGGATGCAGCAGTGGCAGTGGCAGGGCCATGGGTAGCAGTACATGATGCAACACTACAGAGGATGTTGGGCAACAGGCCTAGCATCAGCACAGGGGCCGATGTCGGATGATCAGGATGATAATCAGTGAGGTGTATTACTAGAGCACAGTGCGAGTGTTGATTTGGGGTAGCATCGTATGTACTCTAGCCTTGAAAATTGGAGAGGCTAAAGCACATGAGATCTCCATGACCCAGATATGGTTTGGGCAGAATCTAACCAGTTTGGGAGATATTAAAATTATTTATATTTTTAATGGAGTCCCTAAGTCTAAACTTAGGGAAAATAAAATATTAATGTGAATTAATATAAAACTGAGTTAGAATGGTCCAAAAGTCATCGATCAAGCCAGATCTAATATTAGCCGTTGATTAGGGACTTAATCTTGGCAGTTGAATTGTCAACGAGAAAAGTATAAGAAGAGGTTTGAGGGTCAGTTGGAGAACACACCGAGTTGATCAAGAATTCGGATTTCTAGGGCAGGGCTTGCTGAGGAAATCGAAGGAGTGATCAGAGTTGCAGCTAAGGGGCAGTGAATACAATAGCAGAGAGGCAGAGATAGTACCAGGAGCATCAGCTCAGAAGACGAGAGAGGGTTGACACAGAACCAGCTAGAGGTCACGCAGAGGCAGCCAGAGGCCACGTAGAGGTAGCCAGGAGTTGCGCAGAGCCTGAGGAGGGCCAGCGAGGGAGACGCAGAGGCCCCAGAGGCTGACGCAGAGGCCTGAGAGGCTGACGCTGGGCCAAATAGGTTGATGCTGGGCTAGAGAGGCTAACGCAAACCCTATAGGCTGACGTTGGGAGATTTTGTGGGGCAAATTGGAGTTGGAGAGATGGATAGGGTGACGCAGTCTCTATCAGGGTGACAGAGAGCAGCATAAGTGTTGCAATGTTGCTGTGGGATCGTTCTTCTGGTGATTTAACCGAAACATCCGTCTCCGACTAAGAGGTACTACTGCCAAGGGCATTCTTTGTTGGGTGAGCCATTTCTGGCACCCAGATTGTATTCTGAAACTGCTTAATAATAAAACCCTCTGATAGTTGCACCAGTTTTCCCGCATTGGGTTTTTCTGGGGACATTAGTCCAAAAACAACAGTGTCACTTGTGCTTGTTTTCTTTCAGTTGATGATCTGTATGTGTTGATACTATACTTGTATTTATTTTCAGTATTTACATGGCAAATAACTTGTTAAGTAACTGAAAAGTAGGAAGAAATAAATCAGATAGTACAAGAAGAATTTCTTCTGGGTTAGAATTAGAAATTCCAACATCAATGATTGATTCTAGAGAATTGAAACTGTTAGTTGGTAAGTCTATGAACCATTCCATAGCATCACCATCTAATGAAAAGATGAAAAGTCTCATTTTAACGTCCTCATCATTAATATCATGGCACCATTTGCTCACACAAAGGTGGAAATTCTTAAGGTGAGTTTCAATACTAACGGCATTGTTACCTAGAAAACTAGGCAACTGTTCAATAGCCTCAATGGCTTCATCCGGAATAAAATTCAGATAGCCTAGAATGTTAGTAAAATCACAAGGGGTGAACAAATCATTCATGATATCATGCTCACTTGACCCTGAAAGAGCAAATGGATACCAGAGAGAGGCTCATGTCCAAGATTAGCAAGAAGTCTACGAGAAGAAGGCTTCACGCAGAAATCCTTGCCGAAAATGAAATAAGTGGAGTCGCCACTTGAACAAAAATCTAACTCTAAAATCCAACATGCAAAAACCAAAAGTTAGTCGTATTCCAAGTACAAGAGGACTTGTCCTTAGCAACGGCGCCAAAAATGTGGTTGTCGCCTATCACACACACCTAACTTAGTGAGAAAAGCCCTTAACCCCACGAGGTGTGGTTTGGTGGCAAAACTAAGAGATGGGGTTGTCACCAATTCCCAACTCTCTCTGTTTAAGCTCTCTCCTAGGCAAGCTAAGGGGGGTGGTCCCTAAATGAAAAACTAAGTTTAAAAAGTGATGTGAGGTTTCTAGGAGATGTCCAAGTCGATTTGGATTACTTGAATTTATGCACAGCTTTCAACGAATATGATGAGCAATATGGAATGAAAATACTTCAATAACCATCAACACATAAATCAAAGATAAGTGTATAAGACCAGTGACTTCAATATTGCTTCAAAATAAATAATATTTGCTCTAAAAATGAAATGTTTCAAAGTGAAACACAAGTAATCTTGTCAATCAAATAGATGTTAGAATTTATGATATCACTTGCGAGATTTAAAATTGCTCTCAAAGAAATGCTTTCAAAGTATAACCATTCAGGATTCTAAAGCATGTAAAGAAGCAATATAAAATAACTTGCAAAATAAAATACGTTGAAACTTCACTTGCAAAATGATAGATATGGTACTTTCCCAATGAGAACATTACAAAATAATTAATTCAAGACATTTTCATCATGACAAGCATATAAATAAATTTCAAGTATAATAGTTTGAAAAGTAAAGTGAGTTGAGATGAAATACACTTAACTAAGGTTAGGTGCAATTATTTTGTATAATTTTAAGTTAAATGCCTACTCTAAGTGAGAGATCTTCCTTTTAAACTCTTGCCAAAGGGTAAAAATTGGGGTAACAGTAAAAAAGAGGGGTTGAGGACACGATCGTATCGTTAATGATACCCTTCCCCTTAGTCTTACAAGCCAGTATGTGTCTTCATTCCTACAAGGGGACAAGACACCTCCATAACTACAAGGTCACACACCCTTTACCTTACTTCGTACTAATTGGAAGAATTTTCCAATTAAGCATTTTCGCTATGATGTTTATCAACCAAGCATATGCTTGAAGGTTAATTGAGTTAAAATGCAAACTATGCTAAAATGCCTAATGTTATGCAAGTTTTCCCAAGAGAGATTTGTAATGCTTCAATATAATGGAAATGAGATAGTGCTCAAAGTAAATTACAAATGTAGCTTCAATTGGAAAAGGAAATTAGCTTGAAAATGAATTGAAGTGATGCAAGTAAGTTTGTTTTGCAAAAGATGAATTGCCTTAAGTAAGTAGAAATGTTCACAATGATATAACTTCAAAATTGTTCAAGGCACATAAGTTTAAGCTTCATAAGCAAATGAAATTGTAAATTGCTCAAAGTAAATGCCCAAACCATAAACTTATAGCAATAGAAATGAGATGAAGCCAAAGAAAAGTGAATGCTTGCTTGTAAAGTATGCTTGGAAAATAAGTGAGCAAGATAACAAATGAGCCTATAGTGAAGCAACTGTATCCCAAAGAAAAGCAAATTGTTAAGCAACTAAATTAAACTTGCCACATAACTCCAAATACTTGCATGTAAGAAATGAGTTGCTCTAAAGCAAAATATCAACTTGTACTTCAAAGCAAGAATGAAATGCAAAGCATCACATGAACTTGTCGCAAGATTTAACTTAGAAATCGAAATGTGATGGTGAGATTGTGTTAATTTTAAAACATTCAAAATGAGCTAAAAAGGAAAGTTAGAAAAGATGAGATGCAAAATTAGTACACCCACACAAAATCCTCCTTCAAAAAGAGGAGAAAGGATGTCTTGGGTAAACCCAAGCTTCCACAACAACCAAAAAGATCTTTTATTATGATATTACAATGGAGTTAAAGCCTCTTAGAGGGTTGCCCAAAAGATGAAGGGAATTAGTACAAGATTTGGAGCTAGAAATAGATATAATATCTCTCCAACATTAGCAACCTCAAGGGCCAATGAAGACTTTCTAAAATCTAAAAATTACAATCTCCACAAAGGCCCACGGCCTATCCATATTTGCAGCTCCTTCTAGTGTCCACGACCTCCTTGAAATAAATCTTGGATGCTTGAGAAGTCCTACAAGAAAACTAATTACAGTTCAACGGTCTTTCCTCAAGGCACTTGTGTCAAAACTCCAACTATGGGTTGCAAAACTAAGACCAAATTAGTGTAGAAAAGCATGTAAGTATGATACTGTTGAAATTTCTAAGTTTAACCCGTTAGAAATTCTTTCTACACTATCTGGTTTATTTCACCTACTTGTTTTATTCTTTAACAAGTTATTTAACCGTATAAATACTGCAAATAAACACAAATGCAATCTCAACCATCTAAAGATCATCAACTGAAAATAACAGACAAACACACAAGGGACACCGTTATTTTTGTACAATCGTCCTCGGAAAAACCCAACTTGGGGAAACCGGTGCAACAATTCTAAGGGTTTTATTATTAAGCAACTTTCTTGAGTACAACTAGGGTGCCAAACTGTCTCACCCAACAGAGATATCTATCTGACAGTAGTACCTCTCTTCGAAAGCAGATATTCAGCAAGTCTGCTCCACGAAACCTCTCCAAACACCTCTCTGGAATACTGCATCAGCCCTTCTGGCCTTTGCGTCAGCCTGGAACCCTCTACGTCAACCTTCTTATGCTCTGTGTTGGTTCTCTAGCCCTCTACGTCACTCATGCAAGCTCTGGTAGCCTCTGCGCAATCCCTCTGGCCCTTTGCGTGGCTCCTGCTAGCTCTGCGTAGCCTCTCTAGTCTCTACGCTGGTCCTCCGACACTATCTCTGCCTCTCTGCTATGCACTCACTGCCCCTCGCTGCAACTCTGATCACTGGTTCGATTTCTCTCAGCAAACCCCGCTCTAAAAAATCGAACTGACTGATCAATCTTGGTGTATCTCCAACTGACCCTCAAGCCTCCTCTTATACTTTTTTTGTTGAGTCTTCAACGGCCGAGATTAAATCTCGAATCAACGGCTAAGATTAGATTTAGCTTGATCCATGTCATTTAGAACATTCTCACCAAGTTTTATATTAATACCCATTAATATTTTAATTTTTCTAAGTTTAAACTTAGGAACTCCATTAAAAATATTGATTATTTTAATATCTCTCTAACCGGGTGGAATTTCCCCAAACCATTTATGGGTCTTGGAGATCTCATGTGCTTTAGCCTCTCCACCAATTTTCATGGCTAGAGCACATCAGATGTTACCCCAAATCAACACTCCCTCTTAGCGAGGAATGTACTCTAGTAATGCTCCACTACTGAACATCACCCTGATCATCTGGCATTGGTACCTGTGTTGATGCTTGGCCTGCTGCCCAACATCCTCTGCACTGCTGCCCATGGGTTTGTCACTGCCACTGCTACATCCGTGTTGTTGCTGGTCCTTCCTCCCAACACTGCATCTGCACTGTAATTCTCTCTCATCATGTTGCATCATGTTGCCCATAGTACTACCACTACTACTGCTGCATTGCAACTCAGTTACTAAGAAGTAAGTAACTGATCTACCCAACTACTGACATCTTTGTCAGGCTAGAAGCCCTCCTAATGCTGAAGCTCCCTCTGCTGCTATCCTGTGCTCCCTCTGCTGCTATCCTATGCTCCCTCTATTTCCTCTGCGCTGCTGCAACAACTTTGTGCCTCCCACACTGTTGCAAACACCATTGTGCCTTTCTGCACTGCTGCAACCGCTTCTATGCCTCTCGCTCTGCTACAACCCTCTCTGCACTGCTACAGATCCCTGCACTCTAGCACTGTTCTGCCGCTTCATCCGCATCTTGCTTCTACCGACATCCGTCATCCTGCTACTATCACTCGGGGCTCCCGTAGTCGGATATGATCCAAGAGTTTCGGTACCTCAAGGACACTGCTCCACATTTTTTGTAGTCCTCCTGACTACAGCTCGATCTCCCCCCACCTCTTCTTTAGAGGTGCATGAGCACTCATGGCACAATTGTCATCTGTCTCGACTTCTTTCTCCGCCTTAGCCGGAGTTGCCTTGGAGTCAGAAGCCTCTCCCTTATTCTTCTTCCTGGGACATTGGGTTGCATAATGACCCAGCTCCCCACAATGGAAGCACTTTATCTTGGAGATGTCCTTCTTCTTCCTCTTCCCCTATTGTCCCGTAGATGCCAGAGCCGCATCCTCCTCCTCTTTCTTGATTAGACCTCCTTTACTGCTACTTCCCACCTTGGTCAGTCATCTGATCTCTTCTTGGCAAAGAGCTGCCCACATCTCTTCCCATCCTGGAAGAGTCGCTCTGCCCAAAATGCTTTGGATGAATGTCTCCCACTCCTCGGAGACTGCGTTCACGGCGGTCCTCACCATGAACTCTTGATCTGGCGTGGCCCCTATGGAAGTAAGTTGGTCCCGAATCTCCTGCAACCTGCTGAGGTATAGATCTATCTGCTCCCCCTTCTGCATCTGATATGACCACAGCGAATTCTCTAGCAGCATCTTCCTCTGCACGGAGGTGCCTTGATACAATGTCGTCAAGGTATCCCACATCTCCTTTGTTCGGCAATATGTTGAACTACATGATCCTTGACCCCATCAAGGATTATGCACTTTGCCTTGGCCATTGCATCCTCATACCTTTCGTTATCAGTTGGGTCGACTAGATAGCTACGATTCTCAAGGCGAAGCCCTTGATGCGATGTTTATCCAGAACAGACAGGATTTTGACCTTCCAGATGACAAAGTTGGATGCCCAGTCCAACCTGTCATGATCCCTCAGTCTGTTCATTACCATCTCCGCTCTTCTCCTCTACTCCCTCTAAGTCTCGACTTCCCTCCTGGAAGTTCTCTCTTAGACTCCCTCTGAGTCTCGATTTCCCTCTGGAAATCCTCCTACCAATTGTTGAACTGCTCCTCTCCGATCCCCTTTGCTCCTGCAACACTGATGTGGATTTCTTGGCTAGAAATCTGCCTAGGTAGCGACTCCCTCTACCTTGGTTGTGTCCCATTACGTACTATTCTGCTTCGACAGCAACAACACCCCACCAGCTTCCCAATCCACAATCTACCCAAAGCTCCATAGGCCTTAGCAACTGAAGAAACTGAGCCTCTTAGCTCTGCGCAATCCCAGCAAGGCTGAATCGCTCCTCTAGAACAGCTTTGTCTCTCGGGACAGTTGTTTCTGCTACAAATTTTATGATTTAGCTGGTGCCTTCAGCTCTCCTGTGATCTGCAACGCTCTGATACCATGTTGAAATTTCTAAGTTTAACCCATTAGAAATTCTTCCTGCACTATCTGGTTTATTTCACCTACTTGTTTTATTCTTTAATAAGTTATTTAACCATATAAATATTGAAAATAAACACAAATGCAGTCTCAACCATCTACAGATCATCAACTGAAAATAACAGACAAACACACAAGGGACACCGTTCTTTTTGGACAATCGTCCCCGAAAAAACCCAACTCGGGAAAATCGGTGCAACAGTTCTGAGGGTTTTATTATTAAAAAGCCTTCATGAGTACAAGTAGGGTGCCAAACTGGCTCACCCAACAAAGATATCTATCTGGCAATAGTACGTCTCTTCAGAAGTAGATATTCAGCAGGTCTGCTCCACGAAACCTCTCCAAATGCCTCTCTGAGGTACTGCGTCAGCCCTTCTGGCCTCTGCATCAGCCTTCTGATGTTCTGCGCTGGCTCTCTGGCCCTCTGCGTCACTCACGCAGGCTCTGGTAGCCTCTGCGCAATCCCTCTGGCCCTTTGCGTGGCTCCTGTTGGCTCTGCGTAGCCTCTCTGGTCTCTGCGCTGGTCCTTCGACACTATCTCTGCCTCTCTGCTATGCACTCACTGCCTCTCACTACAACTCTGATCACTGGTTCAATTTATCTCAGCAAACCCCGCTCCAGAAAATTGAACTGACTGATCAATCTTCGTGTATCTCCAACTGACTCTCAAGGCTCCTCTTATACCTTTTCTGTTGAGTCTTCAACGACCGGGATTAAATCTCTAATCAACAGCTAAGATTAGATTTGGCTTGATCCATGTAATTTAGAACATTCTCACCCATTTTTATAATAATATCCATTAATATTTTAATTTTCCTAAGTTTAGACTTAGGAGCTCCATTAAAAATATTAATTATTTTAATGTCTCCCTAACCAGGTGGAATTTCCCCAAACCATTTCTAGGTCTTGGAAATCTCATGTGCTTTAGCCTCTCTACCAATTTTCATGACTAGAGTACATCCGATGCTACCCCAAATCAACAGATACAAAATAATATACAAAACCAAATCAAGTGGTGGGAGTGAATCCCATTACTTGTCTCGTTTGGGAAATGCTCTTAAATAGCTAAATAAATCAATGAAAGCATAATTTTTTGAAGAGATTTAAATTAAGAAATATTTGCTTATATACAAGCTATGTCAAAGAAAATCCCTGCAAGAAAATCACTTCGTAAGATAAACTATGGAATTCAAAGAACCAATGAGAGCTCCTTGGAGAATGTGTCAAGAGTGGGTTGGTCTCTCCAAAGACTTCCCCTCACGCTTGATATTTGATCCAACAAGATTTTCCTCTACAAAACTTCAATCCAACATTAGTCCCATATAGATTTAACAAATAAGCAATGATAAGAAAAACTCTAGAAATTTATTGGAAAATAGCTAGAGATTTCTACACCTAGAGCATATTCCTAAATCAATTGTCAATGCAAGATAGCTTTACATTAACAAATCTACAAGAGCATATGGAAATAACATAAATCAAAGCATGAGCAAAAGAAATTATACCAATAGTGAGTCAATTATCATACTCCAATGGAACAACACTCATGAATGAACCCCAAAGTTTTTTATTGCAATTGAGAACAAGTGTACATAAGAGCAGAGCTTTCCCAAGCACAACAGCTCGTAACAATGGGTTTTTATAGTGAGAGCCCATGGCTTTATTATATAAAAGTTTGGGAGTCAATCCCACAGCAAATGGTGACAATCCCAAGACAAATGGGTGGCCATCCCATTGCTCCTTCATGCAAATTCGAATTTCCCAAGTGGCAACTTGACTTCTTCCTTAAAGGCCCATGCAATCCTTGATGAGAGAGTTCGAATTAGATGAGAGGACATTTGGGAGAGTGAAGTGAAGTGGTAGGAGACCACTCTCCACCTCACTCAAGTGAACTCTAATCCAATCTCAAGCCAACCCATGATATCTCCTTGAAGCTCGAGTTAACTTCCTCAAATCGTGGATCTTATCACTAGAACTCATTGTCTTCTCCACAAAAAATTTGATTTGTTTGATTTGTGGCTTATGTGGAGCCCACATCACTTGATAGCTCAACTTTGACCTCTATATGAATTTCCACATCATTTGAGCATGTGTGGATATTTATTTTTCTCCATTTATTTAATAGTTGAGCTAATTTATTGCCATGTTTTCCACAAAACTTAGAAAAAGTGGATTTCGAGGGTCTAGAACTTATTTTTCACCCCTCCAAGTGTGTCATAGTAGAAATTTCAGACTGAGAGGTGTAATTTTGAGCACACATACCCCATACAACTTCTCTAGACATCACTTGTTACATTTTACATTCAGATTTTATTCAAATTTCCGCCCAACGGAAAATTTTAAAAATGACCAATAGACCTAATCAAATTCCATGAAATTTTGTGTGATCTAGTATTGTAATATACAATGACCCTAGACACTAGGACTCACCCAAGGCTTCACCTTCAAGTCGTATTCCGGCTTTGGGGTTATACTTGGAGGAAAAAACTCAATTAATTATTAAGTCTCCGTAAGAATATAATAATTAACCAAGTGAAAAAAAACCTTCCAGAGTAAACTCACTTGATGAGAAGGTCCCAAGTTACCTAGGCCTGTTACATGACTCAACTCATCATACTAACATCACTTTTACATCATCCCCGCAGGGCTTCTGGAAGTTGAGTATAACAGAAAAAGATGAGAAGAAGAAGTAGAGTTGAAAAACTCTGATGACATAGTGAACTCTGATGGTGGATGAAGCCTCTGACATATCTTTGGGCCTTGAGTCTTCAAAAAAAAAATCAGGTGACACTTTAGTGGTCAACATACTCAACATTAGAGCTCTATATAAATAGACGTGCATGTGAGGAGACACTCATCAACATAGCAATCGCATTCTTATCTTTTCTAGTGGAGGAGAAATTTAGCTAAAGAGAAATTTGTTCACTTTCATCTTTCTTCATCATTTTACTTCTACACTTGAAGGCTACATGTGTGAAGGTTTGACCAAGATTTGACTAGCGAGTTGACTGTTCCATACAGCCACATTTTTGAAACATTGACCGCAAGCCGCCCATGTGAGGGCTTGACCACAGGTTGCACGTGTGAAGTTTTGACTGTAGACCAAGTTTGACCACAAGCAGCACATGCAAAGGTTTGACCACATATTCCAGAGTTGATTTTTGACTGGTTTGCCCAACGTTGACCAGCAACAGTTTGACTAGGTTTGACTAGTCATTTGACTTGAAATGTTGCCTCAGATTTCTAAACAAATTCTGATTTGTAAACCTTGTTGAAAAGACAATTCCACCTTAAGAAAAGATTGTTGGTTTTCTCCCAGATTGGGTTTCCCAGGGTAAAAATATTGTGTCTATTGTGCATGGCTATCTTTCTTTGATTTTTATTGTTTCCGCTACATTTATAGTTGATATTTTCTTAGTGACATTATTCAATGATAACAGTGGCATGAAAATACTATTTGAGAATCATTAGGAAGTAATTATCAGATCAAAAAATTGTTTTCTACTACACATGCTATAGAATTTCAACATAACCATCAAAATTTACAACTTCGGGATGGAAGGGTATTCTTGAAGGCATCACCTGAGAATTGCTTATTCTAATACCACTTGTTATGATATAAATTCTACAAAACAACATAATAAATACTACATACCATAATGTGGCGCCAATAGTATGTGAAATGATGACTAGAAATATTATTGAGATGCCACTTTGAGGGATCAAACCTCCCAATCACAAAATATCAATATACAACACAAAGCAATTATTGATGAGTCTCCCTACCCTATATATAGGAGCAGAATCAGGGTTAAGTATTCCCATACTATCCCTCTAGGCCAATGTGCCTAGATCTAAAAAAAGGTTCCCTTGATACAAAATACAAGAGCCTAGGTCAAAGAAAGAGAGAAGAGGTGGGAAGAAAATATACTACTAGTAGATTAATGAAGATAATCATATGAATAAGGGTTAGGTACATAATATGACTGCAATGCTAAAGCAAAAGCTCTAGAAAAATGTATGGACGAAAAGGCGACTTGAGAGAGCAGACTAGATGAATTCATGCCCGATGCTTGATCAATAAGAATGAACAATGATGGAAAAGGAGATAGTGGTGGAGTTCCTAAAGTTTGAACAAGGAAAATTATTTGCCTAGGCTCTAAAACAGAGGTAGTGTGAATGACGGAAGAGATGATACAGGCATTTTTGAAAAGGCCAAAAGAGTATATGAAGGTCATTATGATGAAATGCAGCAATCAATCCTTTTAGTCAAGCATCATCGCATATTTTGATGGAAGCATTGAACATCCATATTCCAAACAACCTGTCTACTGATGCTCTTTCCAAGAAGGCAACAGATAAACAACCCTAGATGCTCTAGAATCATAAATAGAAAATGTTTTCAATTTTGATTTTCAAGTTTTAGTTAGCAACCAGAAGTCATAGATCATGGTTGTTGATTCTAATAGTTGTCAGATACTTATAGATAGTATTCTCATAATATTGGCATGGTTATACAGGATATATGCTCCTTTGGGATTTTTTTTGGAAAAAAGTCAAAGCTCTAGACTCTAGTTAGAACTCAATTTTGTCTGAAAAAATCTGTATATTGTAATTTAGTATAGTAATAACCCAATCTTTACCTATCAATGTATCTATACATACATGCATGAATAGGGGTCAATTTCAGGAGGCGACACCCCAACAACCTGTGATTGTCCTGGTGACGCCTTGTTGCTTCAAAGACAATTAGGAAATGCCAAGGTCATCCTCCAACTATCCTTCGGATGCGAGGGCATCCATGTAATGTGATCTACAAATTGAGGACGAATGGACTTAGTAGCCTATCCATCCTCATAGGGTATAGTACTTTATTAAGGGGATAAGAACCCAAAATACCTATTGTTGGGCAAATTTTGGGTCAACTGGGCAAAAAAAAACCCAAAACTGGGGTTTTGAGTAAAATACACTCAACCAATTAAAAAGATGAAGCCCTCAAGGAAGTCTATAAATTAAGAAGGGTTGAGTTCACTTGGATGCATCATTGTGGATCAATTTATCTCTGTTTTCCTGAGCCCGAGGCTTTGATGGTTTTAAGACCTCTTACTCCTATCAAATTCTCTGGTGAAAGATTCCACCCTAGTTCATAAGTTTATTTTCTCTTTACTTTCCTATTTTCACTTGTTTTGGCACAGGATTCGTCTTCCTACAGGGCAACGAAACCTTTCTTACATCCTGAAGCAGGTTGACTTTTATACGTCTGGGTAGATCATTAAATCTTTTTCTAAGTCTGGGTAGATCATTAAATCTTTTTGAAGAACGGAATCATGTGGGTGACATCTAAAGGCCAGGCATTCTCTTGGACGCTGAACATAACGAAGGCTTTGAACCTTGAGGAAACCTTGCGAAGGTATTTTGTAGCGAAAAGGGTGGACGACGAAGTCATATTTGAAGTCAAACATCCTGTTCTGTGTCAAAAATTGTGGACGGAGACTATTCGGGATATTTCAGGGGGCACCGAAGGAGTAAGCCCCTCCAGGTTGACCCGAAACCTCATTCAAGAACAGAAGCAGGGCCGCAGTGACATTTGTGATATTCAGGTTCCCTGTGACAGAAGTGACGTGTTATTCCTAGCGAAATTTTGAGGCACCGAAATTTATCTGAGGCAAGTACTTCTGAAGACCTCCCAGATCTAACCTTATCATATTTTGAGCGGACCAAAGCATTATGGAGGACGAAACACTTCCTTCTTTGGTAAATTCCAGCTTCTGGAAAGGAGACAGTCCCTGTATAAAGCAGAGATAGTTACGGATCTTGAAGATTACAACAGCCCGAACTTTGTGGAGCAGGTCCGAGCATTCTATATATATAATACACAGGCAGGAAATAAATACAGTCCGGTGACACGTTAGGAATTTTGCCAAGCAAAAGCTCGCATATATTTCAGCTTTTGGTAAACCGCATTTGGATAGTTCGATATAACTGGTTTGGGTACTCTGTTAAATTTAATTTCTGATCTATCTCCATTAAAGGTAGCTCATATCCATGGTGTGGAGTCGAATACTTTATTGACTTATATGTTGCATGGGTTCGTTGGGCAATTAGCACTATGCTGTTGGGTTTGATGTATTGATAAAAGAATTGAAACTGCTAAATGATACATTGCCCCGCTGAAATTTACTGTACTGTTGGGATTTACAATATTGTCAAAGAAAAGATTGAAATTATTGAATGATACGCGATCTGCAGAAATTATTAAGGAATAGTGTTGTTCACTGGAAAATACGACAATTGTGTTGAACTGAATTGCAGTCTTTGGGAAGAAATTTATTTGCTACAGGAAAAACTAGGGAAAAATTACCCTAGCATGTTACAGCCCTGGTTTATTACAGTGGTATCATAGCCACAGTTATTTTAGCTGTAGAAACGAGGTAGGGCATCCAGTTCTGTTGCTCAGGAATTTATCCATGAGTATCTGGATCATTTCTGTCTTGCGGAGCTGAAATTTTATATTATTGATTACACAGTGTTCATTATATCATTGGAAGGCAATTTGACTGTTCAAAGAATATACTGAATTTGATCACTGTACTGAAAGAAAATAAAAATAAAAAATTGTAAACCCTAGGCCAAATTGCCCTGGTCTAGTACAGTCCACTATTCTGCAGGGGGGGCACCCATGAAAACAAGGCATTTCCCACATCTATAGGAAAAGAAATATGCAAGGGATGAATCCCCTATTCAATACAACAAAAGTAGGTAGCTGCTAGAGTCCAAAGGGCCTTGAGCAAATATGGGTGGTGCAGGACCTGACAAACATAATCAATTTATCCCCCTTTTCATAAATTATTTGCAAGAAAAGCAATTGGATGAAGACAAAATAAAGAATTCATGTAATGATGTCAAAGTTCAATTTGTGCTTGCGGGAACCTGTCAACAGTGAGGTAGCGGGTTTGTTTAATGATTTGATTCAACTTATTCACGACTTTGACTATGATAATATCTTCTATATCTGAAATTTGGCAAAGAAGAATCTATCACCTATGCATCAAGTTGTAACTTGTTTATTGCTTTATGAGTGAGTGAACTGTTAATTATTTCCCTTCATTTTTATGTACAATATCTTCTTTTCTAATGGAAGATTTCTTTCTCATTTTCTCCCCATTTCCAATGGAATCTTGTTATTGTTGACTCCACTTCTCCTTTTGCTTCCTATAGATATCTGCCCTAGTTCCTTTACTATAGAGAACCCCTGTTTCTAGAAGCATATTTCCTGTTTTTTGTTCCTAGTTCTTGGGGACACAGCTATTCACATGGCAGCTGAGGGAGAACTCTGGGTTGCTCCAAGGAAAGCTCATAAATGCATGAACGATGGACATAATAGTTAACTATTAAATTATTAATGACAATGGCAGCATGCAAAAGAGGAAATTCAAAACTTTACACATCCCTCCATGAAACCAAAAACTAGCTAGAGGAAAGTTTCTTAAAGAAATCATTTTTGTTCACATGAATGTAGCAGATTTTATCAGATTATTCTTACAATTCAAGATTTTTCTTTAAAAAATTGCATTTCAGCCTTTCCACTGTCTCATTTGTAAAGTATCTCTAGTATTTTACTGCTCGTTTGCCCGACATTGCAGCTAGTCTCTTTCCAGCAATGTTTATAGGAGGATGTTGCTGTTTCAGTGAGTTATGAATGCTGCAAACTGAAATCTAAAATCAATTATGAAGCCTTCTAAAATTTATCAAGCTGCCAAACTGGGTTAATCACATATAGGACTTGAGTCTTGGACAATAGTTGCCTAGTTCTGTTGTACAAAAAAAAAAACTACTGTAAATATGCATACAAGAAAATGTAGAAATCGCAAGCTTCAATAACACTCCCCTATAGTATTAGGTAAAACTTTCTCTGGTCCTGAAAGAACTGATGTAGAAGTTAGAACCAATAGCATATCACAAGATATAACATATTTTTGGACATATCTAATTCTATGGTAAGAGTAATTATTCAAAATAACATCTGGTCCTCCCTGCCATCAACATGGCTATATTCTGACTGCTTATAGAGGTTTCAAAATTCTTACCCACAAGGCTTTCTGTCCACAATGTGATATAACCGTCCTGGGGCATATAGTCTTCGTGGATCTTTGAGCTTCCTTTCATCTGACGTAAACGTGTCTTTCATACATCTAACACACAATAAACAAGGCAAGCTGTCCAAACACCCATATTTTTAGCATCTTGATTGAATAAATTATACACTATGAGACTAGGATAATCAAAGAGAAGCAATGGTCACAGGTAACCAAAAACTTTTTAATTGGTATGATAGTTTGGAAATGTAACGTGACCACCATGCTAACTACAATTAAAAGTAAATTTTGGTCATGAGGAAACTCTGACGTCCATATGATGCACTTTTGGTATAATGGGTCAAAAGATGATTAAAATTTAAAACCAATAGTGGAAAGATATTCATACCAGAAAAGAGACTTAAAAATATCTTCCAGGGGAGTTGCAGTCCTTGGCAAGAAATCATCCTGGATGAAGTTGCAAAATATGCAATACCATAAATTGATCTATCTATATCCATAAATAGAATTAGGGAAATAGATACAAAGCCAGAAAAGCATTGACGCAATAGATTTTCGCATTGCTATTTGATTTAGAATGAAAAACAAAAGAGATATGTTCCAAAATAGAGGCCATTGGCAAAATTTTAATTAAAACCAACTTTAGCACTGCTAAACCGTGCTTCATAGATATTAGGAAAACCTACTTTCCTGGAACAGATTCAGAAAGATAAACCGGTAACTCTTGAGAATTACTTTGTAAAGGACATTTAACAAATTAGTGACCAACTATAGTTCAAAACAAAACATTTTTCCTGGAACAGAAAATGCTATTGTCAAAGATTTCCCTTGATTACAGAATCAACAACCATTATGTACATAGTAGGGTATAAGGAAAATATTGCAGTTTCTACGCTGGAATACTATTTAGGAGTAAAAAAAGTTCATATAATGGTCAGTTTTAGTGACGTGTGACAATGTAACATCCAGATGTTGTCATTAAGGGTTAGGGAGCTAAACCTGTTGATTTTGGGTAGCATCAAAGGTGCTCTAGCCATGAAAATTGGTAGACAGGCTAAGGCACATGAGATCTCCAAGACCCAGAAATCGTTTGGAGAAATTCCACCCGCATGAAGAGATATTAAAATAATTAATATTTTTAATGATTTCCTAAGTCTAAACTTAGGAAAATTAAAATATTAATGTGTTAATATAAAATGTGGGTGAGAAAGTTCTAAGTGACGAGGATCAAGCTAGTTCTAATCTTAGTCGTTTACTAGGAATTTAATCTCGGTCGTTGATTTGTCAATAGGAAAAATATAAGAGAAGGTTTGAGGGTCAGTTGGAGACACACCAAGAGAGATCAAGAATTCGATCTTTTGGAGATGGGTTTGCTGAGGAAATCGAGTTAGTGATCAGTTGCAGTGAGGGGCAGTTCAGCAAGGGATTTCCATCCAAGGCTGAAGAATACATAGCAGAGAAGCAGTGAAGTGTTGGGAGGGACAACGCAAGCCCAAGAAGCGCTGACGCAGAGGCCTAAGGAGCCAGCATAGAGGATGCAGAGGACCATAGAGGATGACGCAAAAGCCGTAGAGGCTGACACAGAGGACGCATAGGGCTTCAGAGGCAGCGCTAGGAGATTCTGTGGGGCAAACTGGGAGTTGATTAGCAGATCCTGAGCCGAAAGAGGGTGACGCAGTTCCAGAGCAGTGCTTGGAGCAGCTTTCGCTGTCCAACACAAGGAACAGTCAGAGTCACTGTGGGGTTGATCATCCGGTTGCTGATTTGTCGGAATATCTGTCTTCGGAAAGAGGTATTACTGCCAAGGATATTCTCTGGGTGAGCCATTTTTGGCACCCTAGTTGTATTCACGAATCTGCTTAATAATACAAACCCTCTATGTGTTGCACCGGTTTTCCTGGATTGGGTTTTTCTGGGGACGATTGTCCAAAAATAACAATGTCCCTTGTGTGATTGTCTCAATTTATTTCAGTGCATGAACTGTATATCTTTGAAGGTTGCATTTGTGTTTACTTCGATGTTTATGTAATTAAATAACTTGTTAATGTAAAGAACAAGTAGGAAATAGTAAACCAGAAATTGTAGTAGGGGTTTCTAATGTGTTAGATTCAAGAATTTTCACAAAACCACCTCAACCACTTGTGGATATTATAAGTTGTAAGCTGTAAATGTGTGAGAGATGTTGACAAGGGCTTAGATGGTAAATCAGGGGTGTTTCATACCGGCCACCAAGGCTCAAATTCCTCCCACCTCCTTGACATATTTCACGCCTCATGGGCTGTTCCACCCATGCAAACAAACCATTCTAATTGGTTGGCAACAGGTAGAAGCCCTAAGTGACTTTCGCAGAACAGATACCCCCACCAGTTGCTTCTTAGCGAAAGGGATTTTTCTAGTGTTGTAAGCCAACTACATTGCATTATAATATTCTTGGATTCGGGAAGGGCAGACGTGCTGCACAATGATAATAGAAAGTGTTTTCCCAAACCCACTGTGTGAAAGATGTATTGCTGCAACTCTATGAATTCAAGTACCCTGTATTCTTATATAGTCTCACAATGATATCCAAACCTGAGAGCCCAAGAAGATTTGAGTTCAAGGGCGAAAGGTTAAGTTGTCGATATGTGTGCAAAAGAGAGTGTCTAAGAATCGTGAATGTGAAGGCAAGTTCAAGGTGTTGATTTTTGTAGCATTAGATGCGCTTTTACGTCGAGATTTTGCAGAGAGGCTAAGACACGTGCATTCTCCAATATCTAGAAATCGTTTGGGAAAATTCCACCTAGAGATGATTTAATTAAAATAATTAACTTTTTTAAATGGTTCCCTATGTCTAAACATAGGAAATCTAGTTAATTAAAGGATATTAATTAAATCAGGTGTGAAACTTCTAGAAGAAGAAGAGGATCAACTCTCATTTTATCTTAGTCGTTGATTATATTTTAATCTTGGCCACTGGAGCTCCAACGATAGATTATAAGGAGTTCGATGGGCATTTGGAGAACATGTCAAATGAGAGAGATCAGAGATCGAATTTCTCAAGAGTAGCAGCGCTGAGTTTTCGGAGAGAGATCAAGAGATCTTCTTGCAGTGAGGGGTAGGGATAGTAGTCCGGAGGAGAGTTTTCCAGGTTCGGAGAGTGCAAGGCAGAGAAGGCATGGAGAGGTTAAAAGAGGCAGCGCAGTGCCACGCAAAGGCAGCACAAAGCTTCAGAGGTTGTTCAAAATTCAAATGGGAGAGTCGAGATCTAGTGCTAGAAGTCGGCCTGTGAGACCGAAGGGCCAGAGGGTCGAATTTTCAGATAGCAGGAGATCAGAGGAGGAGGTGACACAGATCCCAGAGATTGTGACACAATTCTGCGTAGGATTGATGCAAAGGCAGCGTGGGGCTTGCTTTCTAGTTCCTGATTAGTATCGAATCTCTAGTAACAGTGTGAGATTTTTCTCACTAACTCTTTGCCAATTTTTCTCTGTATCGGATAGCTAGTTTGGGCATCCAACAATTTGTACTCATATTACTACTGCATAATAATAAAAACCCTCAACTGTTGCACTGGTTTTCCCACACTGGGTTTTTCCAGGGACGATTGTCCAAAAATAACAGTGCATATGTGTGTGTTTATTTCTCTCCAGTGCAGCGTTTAGTTTCTGCAATATTTTATTTTGTGTAGGCTGCAGTGTATGTATTTCAATATTTTTCGTAGAAAACTGCAAGTATTATATTCAAGTAATTTAACAAATAGGAGAAATATCATCGGTTTGTTGCAGTAGGAATCGGGTATCTGATTTTTCACATGGTAGTAGAGCACAAACCGTAAGCCGGAGAGCTCAGCGCAGAAGGAAGGAGGCACTTCGAATTTTGGCATAAGCAGCAAATCGAAACCCTCAGGGGCTCGCATGGGAAAAATTAATGCAGAGGGACGCAAAAGGACTCAGAGGGAAGAGGAGTATTTCTCATGGATCAGAGATTTGTCAGGAAGCGTCTGTAAATTTTTTCACTTATGTTTTGTAAGTTGTAACTTGTACATGAGATTTTGCTGAAGAATAATAAAGAAACCCTCATCTACTACACCGGTTTTCCCACATTGGGTTTTTCCGAGGACGATTGTCCAAAAATAACTATGTCATTGTGATTGCATTTGTGCCAATATTTTCCTTTGCATTTACTTTCTGCAATATTTTAATTGTGAAGGCTGCAGTAGAATATATTTCGATATTTGTAGTAAGAACACTGTGAATAACTTATTTCTGAGATAATAAGTAGAAGAAATAATATTAATCACTGTAGTTGGATTTTTTTTTAGAAATTTTAACATGGTATCAGAGTTGATGTAAAGCAGAAGAAAAGCGTCGGAAGACCCAGTGATGAAGGAAGAAAGGAATTCAAAATTCCTGCAGGGGCAGTGATTCGAATCTCCAAGGGGTTTGCAGTTTGTCTATTTGAGGTAACATCGGATGTGCTCTAGCCATGAAAATTGGTGGAGAGACTAAAGCACATGAGATCTCCAAAACTCAAAAATGGTTTGGGCAGATTCTACCCGGTTAAGGAGATATTGAAATAATTAATATTTTTAATGGAGTTCCTAAGTCTAAACTTAGGAAAAATAAAATATTAATGGATATTAATATAAAACTGGGTTAGAAGGTTCTAAATGACATGGATCAAGCCAAATCGAATCTTATCTATTGATTAGAGATGTAATCTCGGCCATTGAACGACCAACAGGAAAAGTATAAGAAGAGGCTTGAGGGTCAGTTGGAGAACACACCAGAGTGATCAGTCATTCGATTTTCTAGAGCGGGTTTGCTAAGAAAAGTCGAATCAGTGATCAGTTGCAGCGAGGGGCAGTGAGTTCGTGGCAGAGAGGCAAAGATAGTGCCGAGAGACCAGCGCAGAGGCAAAAAGGCAGACGCAGAAGCTGTAGGGAGCCACGCAGACGCTAGCAGAGACAGCACAAAGGCCAGGAGGGCCTGCGTCATCCACGTAGAGGCTGCTGGAGTGACGCAGAGAGCCAGAGAGGCTACGCAAAGCCTCAAAGAGCTAGCATAGGGGGTTTTCAAGCTAACGCAATGGTTCAGTTGTGCTGGAGAGGGTTTTGTGGGGCAAATTTTCTGAATATCTGCTTCCGAATAGAGAGGTATTACTCCAGATTATTTTCTCTATCGAGTGAGCCGGTTTGGCACCCAGTTGTACTCAAATAGACTGCATAATAATATAACCCTCAGAATTTTTGCACCGGTTTTCCCAAGTTGGGCCTTTCCGGGGATGAGTTGTCCAAAAATAACGGTGTCACTTGTGTGTTTGCTATTTCTTTTAGTTGTTGATCTGTAGATGGTTGAGACTATATTGTGTTTATTTCGATATTTATATGTTTAAATAACTTGTTCGTAATTAACAAGTAGGAGAAATAAACCAGAGAATATAGATAAAATTCCTAACGGATAATACCTAGGAATTTCAACATGGTATCAGAGCGTGGTTGCAAATCACAGGAGAGTTGAAGGCACCAGCTGAAGCAGAGCATTTGCAGCAGAAACAGTTGTCCCGAGTGACAGAAGTTGTTCCTTGCAAAAAGCGACAGAGAGGGTTGACGCAGAGGGTCTGTGTCATCAGTTCAGGCCGGAGAGAGGCCAGTGCAGAGGTTGAGGAGTGCAGAAAAAGGCTCACAAAGAGCCACGCAGAGACCAAGAGGCTTGATGCAGTTGGCTAGGGGAGCATTTCAGCCAGTGTCGGGATTGCGCAGAGCCTAGAGGCTCAGTCCTTCAGTTGTTGGGGCATAGGAAGCTATGGGCAGATTGCAGGGAGTGAAGTTGGTGGGGTGTTGTTGCTACAGAGTCAAAACAGTACCTAACGGGCAAAACCAAGGTAGAGGGAGTTGCTACCTAGGCGGATTTCTAGCCAAGAAATTCAGATCTGTGTTGCAGGTGCATAGGAGATCGGAGAGGTGCAACTCGACAATTGGCGGGCAGATTTCTAGGAAGGAAATCGAAACTCAGAGGGAGTCTAGCAGAGAACTTCCAGACGGGAAGTAGCGACTCAGAGGGAGTCGAAGAGAGAACTTCCAGAGGGAAGTAAAGACTCGGAGGAGTCGAAAAGAAGAGCAGAGAGATGGCCATGAATGGACTGAGGGATCAGGACAGGCTGGACGGGGCGTCCAACTTTGTGGTCTGGAAGGCCAGGATCCTGTCCATTCTAGATAGACATCGCATCAAGGTCTTTGCCTTGAGAACAGTGACTGTCCCAGTTGACCCGACTGATAATGAAAAGTACGAGGAGGCAATGGGCAAGGCGAAATGCATCATCCTTGATGGGTTCAAGGATCATATGGTCCAGCATATTGCCAAGAAGGAAACGACAAAGGAAATGTGGGACACCTTGAAGACGTTGTACCAGCATACTTCCGTGCAGAGGAAGATGTTACTTGAGAATCAGTTGCGATCATACCAGATGCAGAAGGGGGAGCAGATAGATCACTTCCTCGGTAGATTGAAGAAGATCCAGGACCAACTGACTTCCATAGGGGCCACGTCAGATCAGGAGTTGATGGTAAGTACCCCTCTAAACACAGTCTCCGAGGAGTGGGAAACATTCGTCCAGAGCATTTTGGGTAGAGCGAATCTTCCAGATTGGGAAGAATTGTGAGCAGCTCTTTGCCAAGAAGAGATCAGACCGCTGTCTAAGACAAGAAGTAGTAGCAAAGCAGTTCGGATCAAAAAGGAAGAGGAAGAAGATGCAACTCTAGCATCTGCAGGGAAGCAAGAGAAGAGGAAGAAAAAAGACCTCTCCAAGATTAAGTGCTGCAACTGTGGGGAACTAGGTCATTATGTGAACCAGTGTCTGAGAAAGAAGACTAAGGGAGAGGCCTTTGACTCCAAGGCAGCGCCAGCGAAGGCGAAAAAGGAGGTAGAGGAGAATTACAATTGTGCCATGAGTGCTCATGTACCTCTAGAGAAGAGGTGGGGAGACATCGAGTTGTAGTCAGTAGGACTACAGGCGATGAGGGGCAGGATCCTTGAGTTACCCAAACTCTTGGATCATACCTTGCTACGAGAGCCCCAGAGAGAGAGTAGCAGGATTGGCAGATGTCAATAGAAACGGATGTGGATGAAGCGGCAGAGAGTGCTACAGTGCAGTAGTCCCGGGCAGCGCAGAGCTAGCAGGTTGCAGCAATGCGAGAGGCACAGAGGACGTTGCAACAATGCAGGATGACACAAAGAGGTTTGCGGCAGTGCAAGAGGCAGGGAGTTGTTGCAACAACGCAGAGGAAGTAGTGGGAGCACTTGATAGCGGCAGAGAGAGCTTAAGCATCGGGTGTGTTTCTAGCCTGACAAGGATGGCAGTAGTTGGGTGGATCAGTTACTTACTTCTCATTAACTAAGTTGCAGTGCAGTAGCAGTTAGCAGTAGCACGATGCGGCATGATGAGAGGGGATTGCAGTGCAGATGCATTGTTGGGAGAAAGGACCAGCAGCAGCACAGATGCAGAGGGAGCTACCGTACGGATGTAGCAGTGGCAGTGGCAGAGCCATGGGTAGCAGTGCAGAGGATGTTGGGCGAGGAGGCCTAGCATCAACACAGGTACCGGTGTCATATAATCGAAGTGATACTCAATGTGGAATATTACTAGAGCACAGTCCTCGCTAAGAGGGAGTGTTGATTTGGGGTAGCATCGGATGTGCTCTAGCCATGAAAATTGGTGGAGAGGCTAAAGCACATGATATCTCCAAGACCCAGAAATGGTTTGGGCAGATTCTACCCGGTTAAGGAGATATTAAAATAATTAATATTTTTAATGGAGTTCCTAAGTCTAAACTTAGGAAAAATAAAATATTAATGGGTATTAATATAAAACTGGGTTAGAAGGTTCTAAATGACATGGATCAAGCCAAATCTAATCTTAGTCATTGATTAGAGATGTAATCTCGGTCGTTGAAGGACCAACAGGAAAAGTATAAGAAGAGTCCTGAGGGTCAGTTGGAGGACCACCAGAGTGATCAGTCATTCGCTTTTCTAGAGCGGGGTTTGCTACGAAAAGTTGAATCAGTGATCAGTTGCAGTGAGGGGCGGTGAGTATGAGGCAAAGAGGCAGAGATAGTACCGAGAGACCAGCGCAGAGGCAGAGAGGCAAACGCAGAAGCCAGAGGGAGCCATGCAGAGGCTAGAAGAGAAGCGCAGAGGCCAGGAGGGCCTGCGTCATCCACGCAGAGGTTGTTGGAGTGACGCAGAGAGCTAGAGAGGCTACGCAGAGCCTCGAGAGCTAACGCAGTGCTTTAGTTGTGTTGGAGAGGGTTTTGTGGGGAAGATTTTATGAATATCTGCTTCCGAATAGAGAGGTATTACTGCCGGATTATTTTCTCTGTCAGGTGAGCCGGTTTGGCACCCAATTGTACTCAGATAGACTGCATAATATTATAACCCTCAAAATTGTTGCACCGGTTTTCCCAAGTTCAGTTTTTCTGGGGATGAGTTGTCCAAAAATAATGGTGTCACTTGTGTGTTTGCTATTTCTTTCCGCTGTTGATCTATAAATGGTTGAGACTGTATTGTGTTTATTTCGATATTTATATGTTTAAATAACTTGTTCGTAATTAATAAGTAGGAGAAATAAACCAGAAAATACAGATAAAATTCCTAACAGGTAATACTTAGGAATTTCAACACAGTGCAAGCTAGGAGGATTAGATTTTCATGGTAAAACTCTCTGAGTGAGTCGATAGAGAGGTAAGTTTTCCTTATCGAAATTTGTCAGCGGCAAAAGGAACAGCGCAGCAGAAGATTCAACGAAGAGGGGTTTTCTCAGGTGGGACGCAGTTTTTCCTACAGCAGTTGCTAGGGCAGGATAGCATCAGAAATTGGTTGAAACTAGCACAAGATGGATACTCAAAGTGTCTCAGAGTTGTCTACCAGATTAGAAGAAGAATTTGCATGCCTAGCAAATTCAGTGTCAGTAGATGTTTGGTACATTGATAGCGTGGCTTCAGCCCATATGACTGGAGTACGAGAACAATTCTCGAGCTATGAAGAAGAACAAATGGACTTCCAGACTACTATGAGAAACAAAACGAAATGTACTCCAATAGGGAGAGGCGCCATAGCATTTCAAACGGAAGCAGGGACCAGCATCTAAGCCACCAACATTTTGCATGTGCCAGGATTAGGAATGAACTTGATTTCAGTGTCCCAGTTACAGGACAAGGGATACGATGTATGCTTCATAGAAAAGAAAGTATACGTCAAGCATCCAAGTTGTAAGAACAAGAGACAAATTGGGATTCGAAGCAACAAATCGTATAGGTTGCAGCTTGAGTCACCAATGGAACTGATAGGCAACAACTATAATGGTGAAAAGGAACGAAATAAATTATGGCACAGGTGAATGGGACACTTACATCATGGAGCACTGAGGATGCTCAGAGAGACTATTACAGGAGTACCATCCCTTAGTAGTGAGCATGATGACTTATGTCGAAGATGCGTGCTAAGGAAGTACACTAAAACAGTATTTTCCAGAAATAACAATAGAGCAGAATGCGTATTGGGATTGATACACTCATATATATGTGGTCCAATGTCCACAAGAGCTCTTAGTGGTGGTGAATACTTTGTCATTTTTATTGATGATCACTCTAGAAAAACCTGGATCTATTTCTTAAAGACCAAGGATGAGGTCTTTGATCGATTTAGAGAGTTTAAGGCTCTCATTGAAAATATGACAGGGAAAAAGATAAAGGTATTGCGTTCAGATAATGGTGGAGAATATATGGACAGAGACTTCACAGATTTCTGTGCAAAGGAGGGCATCAAAAGAGAGTGGACAGCTCCATATAATCCGAAGCAGAATGGAGTAGCAGAGCGGAAAAATAGAACTATTGTTGGGGTAGCCAAAGCTATGTTGTATGATCAGAAGCTTCCATCACAGCGGTGTATATCCAAAATAGAACTCCTCATAGAGCATTGGGGAAGAAAACACCCGAAGGAGTCTTCTCAGGGAAGAAGCCAGAAGTCAGTCATCTAAGGATATTCGGAAGCGTAGCATATTATCATTCCAGACGAGAAGCGCAGTAAACTGGATCAGACTGCAGAAAAGGGGTATCTCGTAGGATACAACGAGACCTCAAAGGCATACAGAATCTACATTCCTAGCAGCAGGAAGATTGTAGTGAGACGGGATGCAAAGTTCATGGAGGATAGAGCATTGAGGAAATCTCGAGAGATGCCTACGGAAGATCAGTCAGGAGATGTTCCAGTAGTCAAGGAGCAACAGGGGCAGCAAAGAGGACAGGCAAGAGGACAAACACCTGGATCGAGTACATTGACCAGTACCAACATTTCCTCAGAAGGAGGAAACCCAGATAGTTCTCAGCAAATGGAACAACAAGATCAGGAGGAGTTGATTGAGCTTCACATTACCAGTGGTAGAACCAGCAGAGAAGTACGACATACACTGAGGAGTTTGTTGGAGCTCCCAGAACCGAGAAAAGGCAGTGTAGACAACTTGACAGATATCAAGCATTGGTAGCTCAGGTTGAAGAACCCTCTAGCTTTCATGAAGTCGTTCAACACCAAGTGTGGGTGGATAACATGGTAAAAGAGTACAACTCTATCATGACGAATGATGTCTGGGAAGTAGTACCTAGACCAGAGGATAGATCAATTGTAGGATCACGATGGATCTACAAGATCAAGTATGCTACAGATGGCAGTATAGAGAAGTACAAGGCTAGGTTCGTGGCAAAGGGGTACGCTCAAAAAGAAGGAATAGACTATGAAGAGACCTTCGCCCCAGTTGCTCGATACACCTCTATCAGATCCGTTATATCCCTAATAGCTCAAATGGGATGGGAGATTCACTAGATGGATGTCAAGACAACATTCTTGAATGGGGTGATAGAAGAGGAGGTGTATATAGAACAGCCCGAAGGCTTCGAAACTCATGAAAAGAGAACTCATGTTTGTAGACTAAAGAAAGCCCTGTATGGGCTCAAGCAAGCACCCAGAGCATGGTATGGTCGGATTGATAGTTACTTGCAACAGTTGGGATTTGTCAAAAGTGATGTTGATCCCAATCTCTACTACTTAATGATAGAGAATGAGCCACTTATTCTGGTATTATATGTGGATGACTTGTTTTTAACAAGGTCATCCAGGCTCATACAGGATTGCAAGAAGAATCTTGAAGTTGAATTCGACATGAAGGACATGGGGTTGATGCATTATTTTCTAGGGTTGGAAGTTTGGCAGAAGAATGGGGAGATCTTCCTTGGGCAAGGAAGATATGCTACAGAGATTTTGAAGAGATTCAGAATGCAAGATTGTCAACCCATGGCTACTCCCATGATCACCAACTAGAAGAAAATAGATGCATCAGGAGACAATGAAGTGGACCCCACCTTGTATAGACAGCTCATTAGGTCGCTCATGTATCTGGTCAACACTAGGCCAGACACTTCCTTTGTTGTCAACACTTTTAGTCAGCTCATGGTGGAACCAAAAAGGGTGCATTGTGCAGCAGCTAGACACATTCTCAAGGATGTGCATGGAACAACCGGATATGGGTTGAAATACTCCCGAGGGGAGGATGTCAAATTGAATGGGTTCATAGATCTAGATTGGGCAGGTAGTTCAGTAGACCAAAAAAGTACCTCGAGGCAGTGTTCCACGGGGTCGTGTCCCCACGCCTAGGGGTCGAGCTTCCTAACTCCCTCGCGCTCTGGGAACTTGGGGACAACAGAGGGTCGTTTCCCCACGCTCCCAAAAAGCAGGGTACGCGAGGAATCTCGAGAGGGGTCGTTTTCTTAAAAATCGAGGTCGAATCCGTAAAAGGGGGTCGTACAGGGTCGCCTAGGGTCGTTTCCTTTGACAAAAATAGACTTTAAAAAAAAAAAATCATAAAATTTAAAAATTATAATATGTTTCACGTTGGCCTTTAGGTTTTCGTTTTAACTTTTATTTCATTGTTGTTGGGCGCCGCTGCAAACCATCGAGCCCGCCATCAACCATCGCTACTCAACAACTATACCATTGTGCCCGTGTCGCCATTACTGCTGGAGGAGTTCAAACTTCACGAGCCGCTGGAGGAGTTCACGAGTTCGCTGTTCATTGACATTATTTAATATTTGACATGTGTCGATGCCCATCGTTGCCATCGCACCTCTGGCCATAACTACTAGTGCTCAGTTGAAGTTCCCACTCCTGCCTGTGACCAGTCACCACACTGCCCACTGCTGTCGGGAGTCCGTGACACTGACCACAATGCATAGCGCAGCTCTGGAGTGACGGAGTCTCCCCCCTGACCACAGTAACTCAGCCACGGCTAACCCCAACTTGTCACTGTATTTTGTTTTTATTTTTTATTTTTTTGTAAATTTTAAAAATTTTATCCCCTGTATTCTGTCGGTTGTCACTATATTTATAATTTTTTTTTGTAAATGTTAAAATATTTATTTTTTTAATTTTCGAATTTCAGTGTTGTTGACTGTGTAAAATACTAAAATGATTTTAGCATTTTAGTATTTACACAGTCAACAATCACTGTTGACTGTGTAATACCAACACTATATAGTCTAAAAATTCAAAATTTACAAAAAAGGCTATCATTGTATTTTTTATTTTTATTTTTGTAAATGTTAATTTTTATTTTTTTTTCGAATTTCAGTGTTGTTGGTTGTGTAAAATACTAAAATCATTTTAGTATTTTACACAGCCAACAACACTGAAATTCGAAAATTAGAAAAAAAATTAACATTTACAAAAAAAAATAAAAAAAATACAATGATAGCCTTTTTTGTAAATTTTGAATTTTTAGACTATATAGTGTTAGTATTACACAGTCAACAGTGATTGTTGACTGTGTAAATACTAAATTTGTATTTTAATTTATTTTTTTTCATTGTGTATCAGTATGCATATGCGATAATTTTTTTATTAAAAATAAAATTTAAATTTAAACAGTGAATCGGAACCCTTGTTGCAGGTTGCAACCTACAAGTTACATTGAACTTACAACCATGAGTTATTCTAGGAACAGTGGGAACAGTGACAACAACAACAATGGTAGTGAGTCACATGATGCCCAAGAAGAAACCGAAATTGAAAGCAATCACAGGAGGGCAAGAATTGGAAATCAAAATAGGCCTTTGCATGGTGTAGATTCTAAAGGCCCACCAAGAGATTTGGAAAAATTTCCAAATGGGACATTTAATCCTCTAAAACCACTTCTAATGTATGTAACCAGACTTCCGAAAAAAATTCCAAAAGTTGGTGGTGGCTCACGTGATTCGGTCTGCAATATTTGTGGGCATCACTTTGTTGGCAGCTATACCAGGGTGAAGCAACTTATTTTGGCTATTACAGGTAAAGGAGTCAATATGTATCCCTCAAAGAACCTGAATTCAGCTCAAAGAGAGCAAATTTGGAGGCTAGAAAGGAAAGCCACTGGAAAAGGATTGTTTTCTAGCAGACATGTTGATCCATCCATAAATATGCCTCCATCTAATGCTTCATCAAAAAAGACAAAGGTTTCTACTGGTGCATCTCGGTCTTGTGCAATGGGTGCTACAATGTCTGGGATGTACAATGTTCTAGATCGAAATGACATAGATGATGCAATTGGAAAATTTCTTTTTGCCAATGGAATTCCCTTCCATGTTGTTGGTTCTCCTTATTACGAGGAAATGGTCCAAACAATTGCAAAAATAGGGCCTTCATATGTACCAACCGGAGAACATAAGCTAAGAACAACAATTTTAGATAGACAAGTGTCCAAAATTAATGTGCAAAAAGAGAGAATGAGACAAACATGGTTGATATTTGGTTGCTCTATTGTTATGGATGGATGGACTGACATCTGAAAACGCCCACTAATCAACATCATAGTGACATCTTCAGAAGGTCCATTCTTTCTTAAAGTTGTTGATTGTTCTGGAAAGCGCAAAGATGCATCTTTCCAATTTGAACTTCTTCGAGAAGGTATAGAGGATGTTGGGCCTGATAGTGTGGTGCAGGTTGTGACAGATGCAACAACAGTTTGTAGATCAGCTGGGTTATTGATTCAAAGCAGGTATCAACATATTTTTTGGACTTCTTGTTGTGTGCATGCACTCAATAATACACTGAAGGACATTGGCAAGATTCAGTGGATATCAGACTTGGTGCCAGCTACAAGAGATGTGCATATGTTTATCTGCAACCACCACACCTCTTTGGCCATGTACAAAGCTCACACGAGGAAGGAATTCCTCAAGCCCACTGATACTAGATATGCTAGCTATTTTCTCTTATTGGAGAGGATGCTAGAGGTACAAGAACCTCTACAATCCTTGGTTGTGAGTTCAGAGTGCGGAAGGTGGTAAGAATCAAAGACAGACACAGGGAAGAAGGTCAGGCTTCAGGTGTTGGACAATGATAAGTGGGAAAATTGTTCTTATTTGGTGTCATTCTTGGGCCCTATTGTGGAGGTCATTCGTTACACTGATTCAAATGCTCCTAGTCTTGGAGAAATCTATGAGACCTTTGATAGCATGTTGGGTCGTGTGAAAGAAGCCATTCAGCAGAGGGAGCCCTCATTAGAGTTCTATACATCCCAGGTTCGACCCATCATTCAGCGTAGGTGGGATCGCATGAACACAACTTTGCACATGGTAGCATATGCATTAAAGTTTTAAACCCAAAATGGTATGTTGAAAGACCTGGGAGGGTGCCTCCTATTGATGATCCCAAGGTAAAGAATGGCTTCCTAGATGCAATTGCAAAGATGTACAATGAGGAGGGGGCAAGATTTCGAAGACAGTTTGTTCAATTTGCATCTCTTAGTGGCCCCTTCAACACACGTGGTGCTCGGGCAGATCGCATAGATCTAGCCCAAGATGACCCGATTGGTTGGTGGAGGATGCATGGGGATGGTGCTCCAGAGCTCAAACATCTAGCTATGTGTTTGTTGTCTCAGATTGCTAGTTCCTCTGCAGCAGAGAGGAATTGGTCCACATATAGCTTCATCCACTCTATCAAGAGGAACAAGCTTACCTCTAAAAGAGCTAAGAAGTTAGTTGTTGTGCACAGTGCCCTACGTCTTGAGCATAGGAAGACACCTGAGTATTTGAAGGGACCAGCAACACAATGGGATGTTGATCCATAGGATGATGCACAGGTAGATATGGAGGAGAGACTTGATGAGACACAGATGGGGTTGGTTGGTGTGCCACTTAGCATGTTTGAGAATGCAAGTGATTCAGATTCAGATGGTGATATGGTTGATCTTGATTTATTCATGCAGCAGTTGGATGCAGAGACTAGAGGGGCATTACCTTGAGCATTTTTCTGTTCATTTATCTTTTGATATGTTGATGTTCTTATGTTATTCTGACTCTATAAAATTTTGACTCTTGATGTATCACAGTTGACTTTTATAATTTTATTTCAATGTTCATAGTAGGAAGTGGAACATCAATATGGTTTAAAATTTAAACATTTATAATTTTATAATTTATTTTCATTGTGCATTGTTAGTAAGTTAGTAGTTACACTGTACAGTTACAAACTTACATGTATGATGTATGATTATAATTTATATGATAATGATATCAATGATCATGCTTTCGTTTTAAATTTGTTTAAGATATATGATTCATAGATTTATATTTTATATTTATAAGTTTTTAAGACCCTGACGTCCCCCCACATTTCCTAAAAAATGGTGGGGAGCTTTTGCATAGGCTGCTCTTGCGTATCCCCGCTCCCTCACCTCCTCGTCCCGGAAAGTTGGTGGAACATTGCCTCGGGGTACTGCTTCAGTGTTGGATCAGGGATGATATTTTGGTGCAGCAAGAAGCAAAAGCCGATAGCTTTGAGCTCAACAGAAGCAGAATATATGGCAGCCAGCACAGCGACGTGCGAAGCTATATGGTTTAGAAAATTGCTTGTGAGCTTGTTCAAAAAAAAGATGGAAGCAATCAGGGTTTACTGTGATCATCAGAGTTGTATCAAACTCTCCGAGAATCCAATATTTCATGATCGGACCAAACACATTGATATCAGATGTCACTTTATTAGAGACTGTGTTCAGCATGTGGCAGTACAACTACAGTCTGTCCCCACAAGAGATCAAGTAGCAGACATACTCACAAAATCTCTAGGAAGAGCTAAGTTCATTCAGCTCAAAGAGCATATGGGTATGGTAGAGAATCCATTTCAGTAGCAAAAACAGGTGATTTCTCAGTTACAGTGGCAGAGGGAGCCTTTTGGATCATTCTCACCCATATTTTGATTAATACCCATTAATATTTTAATTTTCCTAAGTTTAGAGTTAGGAACTCCATTAAAAATATTAATTGTTTTAATAAAATACAATCCGGGTGGAATTTCACCAAACGGTTTTTGGGTTCTTTATAACTCATGTGCCTTAGCCTCTCCACCAATTTTCAAAGCTAGAGCACTTCCGATGCTACCAAAAACTAACAAGCTACACCAATAGTAGTGGTAGAGACTTGGGAGAATTGTGGCACAGAAGAATGGGACATTACACCATGGAACATTGAATATGCTAAAGGACACTGTGACAGGTGTTCCAGAATTAAGCACGAAACACAATGATGTGTGCAGGGGGTGCGTACTTGGGAAATTCGCTAAGGCAGCGTTCCCAACAAGTGACAGTAAATTAGATGGTGTGTTGCAGCTTGTGCATTCAGATATTTGTGGCCCAATATCCACTAGATCTCTCAGAGGGTATGAATATTTCATAACCTTCATAGATGACTACTCCAAGAAGACTTGGATCTACTTTTTGAAGATGAAAGATGAAGTCTTCAGTCACTTCCAAGAGTTAAGGATCTTGTGGAGAATATGACAAGAAAAAAAATCAAGGTCCTCCACACGAGCGATGTAGGCGAGCACACTGACAAGGACTTCACGGGGTTGTGTACAAAGGAGAGCATCAGGAGGGAGTGGACAACTCCATACAATCCACAGCAAAATGCAGTAGCGGAGAAAAAAGCAAGACTATAGTCAGGGTAGCAAAGGCTAAGCTATATGACCAAGATATGCCCAAGTTCTTGTGGTCAAAGGCATGTAGCACAACGGTGTACATATAAAACAAGGTTCCTCACAGGGCATTGGGGAAGATAGCACAAGAAGAGGTCTTCATAGGGAAGAAACCAGAGGTCGATCACTTCACAATCCTTGGCAGTATAGCATACTATCATGTGTCGGCTGACAAATGCACCAAACTTAATCAGACTACAGAGAAGGAATATTTCGTTAGTTACAACAAAACATCCAAAGCATACAGGCTCTGTGTTCCAAGCAGCAAGAGGATCATCGTGAGACGAGACGTGAAGTTCCAAGAGGAGAAGGCCTTCAGGAGATCTCGCGAGTTGCCAACGGATGATCAGAGTGAGCCAGCAGAAGGTCCAAGGGCTGAGCAACAACAACAACAGGTACAGTCGCAAGGACAGCAGTACAATTACCAGTATTAGCACTAGCTCAGGTGCAAGGGGTCTAACGAGTTCGTAGCAAACGAAGCAGCAGGGGCAGGATCAGGGGATGGAAGCCCCACCCACCACTAGTGGTAGAACCAACCGAGAAGTTCATCAGACACTAAAGGATGCGCATGAGTTTGTGGGAGCTCCTACGATGAGCAAGAATGAGCATAGACAGCCAGACAGCTACAAAGCGTTGGTGACAGAGGTCATCAACATGGAACCTTCCAGTTACGAGGAGGTTGCAGAGCATCTGGTGTGGAAGGATGCCATGGGGAGTATAGCTCCATCACACAAATGATGTATGGGAGATCATGCCTAGACTAGTGGACAGGATAGTTGTCGGTTCCAGATGGATCTACAAGATCAAGTATGCTGCAAATGGTAGTGTAGAGAAGTACAAGGCTGGGTTCGTGCCCAATGAGTACGTGCAAAAGAAAGGAATCAACTATGACGCGACCTTTGCACCAGTGGCCAAGTATACTTCCATACTGTCAATGATATCTCTAGCAGCGCAAATGGGATGGCAGATTCACCAACTGGATGTCAATACAACATTCTTGAACAAGGTGATAGAGGAGGAGGTATATATCAAACATCTAGAGGGTTGCGAGACACATGAGAGAGGCATATACAAGTGCAGGTTGAAGAGAGCGCTATACGGGCTCAAACAGGCTCCCAGGGCATGGTATTGTCAGATAGACGGCTACTTGCAACAGATGCACTTCATGAAGAGCAAAGAAAACTCCAATCTCTATTATTTGATGGTAAGAGGTGAGCCACTCATCCTAGTGTTGTATGTGGATGATCTCTTCTTGACAGGGTCATCAAGGCTCATAAAGGACCGCAATGTGAAAAATCGTAAATCTGATTCCTATTGCAGCAACTGGAAATAATTCTCCTAATTGTTAAATTAATTCTTAACAAATTATTTACTGTTTTCTACAGCAAAAACTAAATCAATCACACTGCAACCTACACAAATAAACTGCGAAAGAAATAAATGCTAGAAGAAATACTAGCACACACATAAAATAACACAGTCGTTTTTGAACCAATGTCCCCAAAAAAACCCAACTCGGGAAAACCGGTGCAGCAGCTGAGGGTTTTATTATTATGCAACAGTGAAATAATCTGAGTACAACTGGATGTTGAAACTGGCAATCTTATAGAGGAAAACTGACAAGAAAAAATCTAGTGAGGAATTTCCTCACTCCACAAGCAAATCCAGGCTCTGACCTCAGTTCAAATTGAGTCGTCCAAACTTGCTCTGCGCAGTCACTGCATCACCCTAGCACAATTGCTCCTGCACTCAGCTCGGAACAGCTTCTCCTCAAGTCGTCTAATCAGTTGTTGTCTAGGAAAATGACTCTCCTAGCCTTTGGAACCTTTGCCAAGCTTCTAGCACTAAAATTCTGCTTCTCCCCAGCAAAATCAAAATTACCTCTAGAGGCTAATGCGTTGCTCTGCGTCACCCTCACTATGGCTCCTCTACCTCTCTGCAAATGCACTCACTGGAACTGGAATCCTTCCTCCGGCTTTACTGTCCCTACCCCTCTCTCACTGCTTTGATTTCTCTGGCTCTCTCTCCAGCAACTGAATGTTGCTATTCAGGAAATTGATGTGCTCAAGTGTTTCTCCAAGCCCCATCGACTTCTTCTTATAATCCTCTGTTGGGACTTCAACGACCAAGATTAGATCTTAATCGATGGCTAGGATTAACTTGAAGTTGATCTATGTGAGTTTCTAGAACATTCACACCATAACTTAATTAATTCTGATAAATTAGTCATATTCCCTTAGGAAATATTTAAAAAACTTACTAATAATCTAATTAAGTCATTTCTAGGTGGAATTTCCAGAAACGATTTCTGGGTTTTGGAGATCTCATGTATTCTAGCTTCTCCACAAAATTTCGTGGCCATAACACATCCGATGCTACTAAAACTAACACACCCTCTTAGCAAGGAATGTGTTCTAGAGTCGCTGCCTCTTGCAGCAACACCCTGTCTCTGCGTCATCTCCTGCCACACTACAAATGTCTGGCTGTGCTGCCCACCAACCACTGCGCAACTCTGATATGTGATGCATCTGTGTGTTGCTAATCTTGTTGAATTCCTGCCAATACTGCATCTGCACTGCAACTCCGTCTCCATGTATTGTTGTTGCAACTGCAACATTTACAACTGAGAAGCATCTTGTTAAAATTGGCAATTAAGGTCAAACTCCATGTGGGTCATCTTATTCATGGCTGATAATATTTTTATTAGATTCCTCTTGTCGAGATGTGTAGGATTGATCTAAAGATCATCCTATTCCGATAATTATTTATGGAGATATGAATTTATTTTGATTATGGAATTATTATCAAGCCGACCTACAACTCATGTAGGCTCAGAGGCCCAACAGTCGCATCTATTCAAACATCAACAGTTGTGTATAAATACAGGAGGACTTTTCCTCATTTGCACTCACTCATCTCATCACATCTCTCTCTCTCTCTCCTGCACAGAAAAAAGGCTCTTCTCTATTGCGCAGAAAAGAGACTCTCTCTCACACATGTGGAAGGAAGGATGCAGTTTTGGGGCAGCAACTGCAGAACCAAAGTTTGACCAACGTTGACCAGAAGACTCCCTCCTCAGAACTGCGCTGTAGGTCCATCTAGATCTCCTTTGAAGGCCGCATTTTTTGGTGGTGGAATCAAGCCGATCCGATGGTTGGTTTGCGAGATATTGTTTGCCCTAGTTTGGGATTGATCTAGGGTTTGTTGCTGCTAATGTAAATCTTATTTATGTACTATTTCTCTTTGCTGGATTATTGAAGATAAAGGAAGATTTGATCAAAGGGTTTCCCCACATTGGGGTTTGTCCCTGGCTAGCCGCCACATCTTGTGTCTCTTGTCTTGGCTTGTTTTCTGTCGATTGTTTAATGTTCTATCTGCACTTTATTTTATGTACATGTGATTGCTAATCTATGGATAATAATAAGAAAGATAAGTAAATTGTTATAAGCATAGAACATACCATAACTTAACATGGTATCAGAGCTAAGGTGAAGACAAAGCCCGAGCAAGAGCAAGAGCAATCACCGAAGAGAAGATTGGCAAGGCTATCCTAAAAGAACTATGGGGTCCTCATCACTCTTTCTTGTCGAGGACAAGCTCCGTGAGAAAGCTGACTATCACGGATGGAAGATGTCCATCGATCTAACCCTAGAAGATCAAGGAGTGTTGGACCATGTGAGAGGCAATATTGTTGAGCCTCCATCAAATGCATCCGCTGCTGGCAGGAACAAATGGAAAACCGGAGAAGTCAAAGCAAAGAAGATCATCCACGACTCTAGTGACAAGCGCTAATCTATGGATAATAATAAGAAAGATAAGTAAACTGTTATAAGCATAGAACATACCATAACTTAACACATCTGCAACTCCCTCTCCATTTATTGTTGTTGCAAATACTGAATCAACTATGATCAGTTGATGCATCTGTCTCTTGAGTCTCTAATTGTTGTTAGTATCTGCGTTGTCACTAAGGCATCTGCGTTATTGCTAACTCTGCAGTGCTGCCAACTCTGCACTACGCTCCCCAGCATCTGACTGCAACTACACTCTGCATCTGTCACTCTGGCATCTGACTGCATCTACTGCCACTGATCCATCCTACTATTGAATACTGTGGGCCCCTGTAGCAAGGTATTGATTCAAGAGGTGGACCTCCTCAAGAATCCTGCCCATCTGTAGCACTCTGGGGCTACAACACCAAGTCACCCCATTTCAATCCTTGGGGTATGTGAGAAAACATGGAGAAGTCTTCCTCCAGCCTGGAGGAAAGCCTATCGATCTCTATTGATGCTGCGTGCTAGTCTTGTTTCTCCTCCTTGTCCTTCCTCCTGAGAGGACATTGGGTGATGTAGTGACCAAGCTCACCACATCTGAAGCAATTGACCTTTGACAGGTCCGTCTTTTTTCGTTGCTCCCCTTGTCCCTAACTGGGACCCTTCAATGCAAGGGCCACATTCTCCTCCTCCTTCAACTACTTCGATCTGTTGTTGCTACCACTGATGGAGTTCTTCACTAAGTCTCGTCTCAACTCCTCCTGCTGCAAATCGACCCACATCCTATCCCACCTTGGCAAGGTTTCTCTGCCCAAAATGCTTTGGATGAATACTTGCCACTCCTCGGAGACACTGTTTAGTGCCAATCACATTAGCTCTGTGGGTTGAGGCGGTGCCCCAACAGTTGACAACTGATCCCAAAGCTCCTGAATCCTGGTGAGGAAGGGGTCTATGCGTTCCCCTTTCTGCATCCTGGTGCATCCTATCTTCTCCTCCAAGTACATCTTTCACTGCTCGGAAGTGCCCTGGTACAGCATGGAAAGTGTATCCCACATCTCTTTGATTGTTCCCTTGGCCGTTATGTGTGATACAACATGATCCCGACACAATCTAGGATAAATCTCTTTGCCCGCGCCATCTCCTTTTTGTACTCCTTCAGCTGATCTGCATCCGTGTGGATAGCTACCATTGCATCTATGAATAGTTTCAGGCCATATTCATCTAGAAGGAAGGACATCCTTGCCTTCCAGATGACATAGTTGGAAGCACCATCCAACCTGTCCTGAACTCGTAGTCTGGTAGTGGCCATCTCAGATAATGTCGAAAATCTCTTCCCTTCTACTTGGTTGTTGCTATCCTATTCGCACTCCCTTTTGGAGTGAGAAAATCTGCTCACAACGACTACTGATCTGCAAGGGGAAAATCGAACTTCTTGAGACTAGAAGTTCCCTGAGGAAAATTTCCCCTCAGTGTGCACTCTTCTTCCTCCCGACGCTAGCTCTGCTCTAGCAAACTGCTGCAAAACTACTACGTCAAGCTAGAGATTTGCTCTGTGAAAAAAACTAGTTGCTCCCTCTGCCTCTGGAATTCCTTGATCTAGAGAGATCGAATTTTTTTGCCCCTCTCAGAAAAATCGATTCTCCTCAAGAAATTTGACCTCTTGGCCAAGGTGACTGCACTGCCTCTAGGGTTTTGACCTGCTGCCCCTCAATGAACAGCGAAACTCCTTATGTCTTTGCTACTGAGCTCTCCAACTAATCAACTGCGCTCCGATACTATGTGAAAAATTGTAAATCCGATTCCTATTACGGCAACTGGAAATAATTCTCCTAATTGTTAAATTAATTCTTAACAATTTATTTACTGTTTGCTACAGCAAATACTGAATCAATCACATTGCAACCTACACAAATAAAATGCGTAATAAATACTAGCACACACACATAAAATAACATAGTTATTTTTGGACCAATGTCCCCGAAAAAACCCAACTCCGGAAAACCGATGCAGCAACTGAAGGTTTTATTATTATGCAGCAATGAAATAATCTGAGTACAACTGGATGCCGAAACAGGAAATCCTACAGAGGAAAACTGGCAAGAAAAAATCTAGTGAGGAATTTCCTCACTCCACAGGCAAATCCGAGCTTTGACCTCAACTCAAATTGAGCCGTCCAAACTGGCTCTGCGCAGTCACTGCGTCACCCTAGCACAGTTGCTCCTGCACTCAGTTCGGAACAGCTTCTTTTCAAGCCATCTGATCAACTGTTGTCTGGGAAAATGACTCTCTTGGTCTCTAGAACCTCTGCCCAGCTTCTAGCACTAAAATTCTACTTCTCCCCAACAAAATTGAAATTGCCTCTAGAGGCTACTACGCTGCTTTGCATCACCCTCACTGTGGCTCCTCTACCTCTCTGCAAATGCACTCACCGGAACTGGAATCCTTCCTCCAGCTTCACTGTCCCTGCCCCTCTCTCACTGCTTTGATCTCTTTGGCTCTCTCTCCGGCAACTGAATGCTACTACTCAAGAAATCAGTCTACTCATGAAATCAAACTGCTCAAGTGATTTCTCCAAGCCTCATCAACTTCTTATAATTCTCTATTGAGACTTCAACGGCCAAAATTAGATCTTAATCGATGGCTAAGATTAACTTGAAGTCGATCCGTGTGCGTTTCTAGAACATTCACACCATAACTTAATTAATTTTGATTAATTAGTCATATTCCCTAAGTTTAGACTTAGGAAATATTTAAAAAATTGATTTATAATCTAATTAAGTCATTTCTAGGTGGAATTTCCATAAACAATTTCTGGGTTTTGGAAATCTCATATATTTTAGCCTCTCCACAAAATTTCGGGGCTAGAACACATCTGATGCTACAAAAACTAACATGCTAGAGGTACCTAGTAGCAGAATTTGAGATGAAAGACTTGGGGTTGATGAATGAAGCGATTCAAGATGCAAACCTGTAGGCCCATGTCCACATCGATGATTACTAACTAGAGGAACATAGATTCATCGGAGGACGAAGATGTGGACCCAACCTTGTATAGGCAGCTCATCGTTTCACTCATGTATTTGGTCAACACAAGGCTAGATATTTGCTTCACGGTCAACACTCTTGGTTAGTTCATGGTGGAGCCGAAGAGGGTGCATTGCACAGCATCGAGGCACATTTTGAGGTATTTGCACGACGTAGTCGACTATGGGATACGAATAATCGAGGTGATGGTGTCAAGTTATGTGGATATACAAATGAAAACTGAGTAGGCAGTTCAGTGGACAGGGAAAGCATCTCAAGGTGTTGCTTCAGTATTGGATCAGGAGTTGTCTCTTGGTGCAACAGGAAGCAGAAGTTTGTGGCATTGAGCTCTACAGAGGAAAAGTACATGGCAGCTAGCATGGCCACATGAGAAGTTATTTGGCTTTCGAAGATGCTAGTGAGTTTGTTTGGTCAGGGGATGGATTCGACCAGTATCAGTTGCGATAATTAGAGTTGCATCAGGCTCTCTGAGAATCCACTGTTTTATTATAGGACGAATCATATAGACATACGTTACCACTTCATTAGAGATTGTATGCAGAGCGGGTCAATTTGGCTACAAAATGTTCACACCGATCAGCAGGTTGTAGATATACTCACAAAGGCCTTGGGTAACACAAAGTTTGTCTACTTTAGGGAGCAGTTGGGAGTAGTGGAGAACACCTTCGTTGCTAGAAGGGAGTGTTAGTTTTTGGTAGTATCAGACAGGTGTTCTAGTCTCTATGGTGTCTAAGCGGCTAAGGAACACAAGATCTCCAAAACATGGAAAAGGTTTCACAAGTTTCGACTTAGAAACACCTCAATTAGATTAATTAGCCAATAATTAAATATTTCCTAAGTCTAACTTAGGAAAAATTGTTAATTAAATTAGATTAAATGAGAAAAGACGATTTTCCTCTAGAGACTTCCAAAAAAGTAATTTGACGAAGTTAAGATGATATTTGCAATCGATTGAGATATGATCATGGCCATTAAGAGTCCAACAAGAGATTATAAGAGCAAGTCAAATGGCTTGGAGAAGACATACAAGGAGTTCATCATTTCGACTCACCAAGTTGCAGTGATTCAGCAAGGGCACAGTTGAAGCTAGGGAGACAAGAGCAGCGAGGCTTTCAACACTGAGAAATTCTCAAGAAGGTTTCCAACATTCCAATCTTAGGAAAGCAGATCGAGTTTTCCAGCAAAGAAGGCTGAAACAGCTAGTGTGAGTAGCCAGTTTCCCCAATGCGTGTAACAGGAGCAATATTTCACTTGCAGTTGTCAGGAGGAGGTGCAAGTAGCTTCAGGAGGCAGGAGGCAAATCGACTTGCAAAGAGAGGTTCCAAGAGGTTATGTGAATTATTCCCAGAGCTGCAGTGCGCATTCCTGGTTGACAGTGTGTTGACCACTACCGGTCAACTGCCCATAGCAGTACACCCCCTTTTCTTCGCAAAAAAGGGGTAGCACCTGATCGACATGTCTGTGCCATCCTGCAGTCATCAGCAGCTTGATCATTTATATTGTAAACCCAGTCTGCATGTATGAATTGTAAATAATCTTAGCAGATATGAGTCGTGTATGTAAATTGCCTGGGTGGACCTAACTTTCTAATGATAATCTACGTCCCGGAAGGTTTTTCGTCTCACCGATCTATGATCGGCAGAGTTTTCCTTCAGCCTGACCCCAAAGCCGGGATGGATTTTGTCATTAGAATTTTAGGAGAATCCTAGTGTGTTAATCTGCTAGATTATAGTTGTGTCGCAGAACTAGGTGGTTTATGAGGGTCTATGTTAAATGGGTTTTCCCCCTTAAGATGTAAAGTTGTAAAAGTCATGATGTAAAGTATCTTGAGGGTTAGAAAATGTTTTAATCCCCTCATGAGTCCTAAGTCCTAGGTAGAAAATGTTTTAATCCCCTCATGAGTCCTAAGTCCTAGGTCCTAGGTGTTTTTTCCAAAGGCTAAGTTCGAGGATCCATTTAGAAAATGAATTAAAAATTAAAAAAAAAAAAAAAAAAAAAACTGAAAAATAATAAAATAATAAAAAATTATAAAATAAAGCAAAAACCCTAAAAAATAATAAAATAATAATATTTTGAGTAAATACATGCAAAATTTCATTTTTTAATGAATTAATAATTTCGACGGATGAGATTAAGAGATGTCTTGATCCTCATCGACGATTGAGATCATTTCGACATGGATCACTCGAACTAGCCGTTGGGATCTTTTCCTTTAAATAGGGTGCTAGGAGTCATTTGAGATGATTCGATCTAGGAGTCTGGTGCTGAAGAAGCTCTCTTGTAGTTCATTTTTTTGTGCAATAAAGAAGACTTTGGGGTTAAGAAATCTTGCTGGTGTTACTCTTCTGAAAATGCTGTAAGATTGTTCTATTTGTTCTGCATAATTTTATTTTCAGCCATTAATGATAGCTTAATGAAGATTGATCTAGGCACAGGTATCTTGTCTGATCTTTGGGGTTTGAATGATAGTTTAGATTCTGAAATATATTGGCAGGTATTTCCATTTGATCAGGGTTTCACTATTGTTTTCTCCTTCTACGTTGATGGTTGATTTTAAGTTGTGCAAGAAATCCTTTTTTTTAGATTACCGGGCATTAGGGGAAGTTCTCGGCTGAACCAGCCAACTCCCGGGTTGTGTTTTCTGAAAGAGCCCAGCCAGTTCTTGATCCCGGGCTTATCATTCGAAATACTTTTCTTATGAATGCATGCAGGGTTTTCTGAAGCATTTTACATTTAAATTAAATTCTGATAACATTACTGTGATTATCGATAAATCTGGCTACTAAAGAGCCTTAGATCTGTAAATACTGTAATTCTTTTGCTGGAGCTAGGGTTTTCATTTTGTTTACTGTGAATTTTTGTGATTTTAGGTTAGTTTTGAAGGGTTTTACTTTAAAATTTTGCATATATCTGCCGGGCTTTTTCTATTTTGCAGGTTATAGGCCTGAGATAAGATCTGGAGGAAAAATTAAGTTTTGCAGGGTTATCATTTCGCTGTCCAGGTTTTTGCAGGTCTGGAAAAATTTTCACATTGATTCATTTACTGCGAAATCTGCCATTTAAACCCTCTTCCTCTCATCCTGCTGCCATCTTTTCAAAACTCCTTCAGCAAATACGCCTTTCTCCACCAGACATCACGTCCTTCAATTTCCAACCCTTTTAAAAAAGATCGTGCCTTTTCCCACCTGCAAATTTCCTACTGTCTGCCGTCACAGAGAAGCACGTTCTCCTGGGATATATACTGATCATCGCATTGCAAATACAATATTCTCCCTGCACAAAACAGCGAGGACCGGAGAGCCGAATTTCATGTGCATACATTGTATTTCGTAGGGACAATCGGGATCGGCCCGCAGGCCTATCGAGCATTTCCACCGTCACCTGAGCATATCATAGGCATTCAAAGGCATTATGATTTGGTCAACCCGCTGGACGCCAACTTAAAAAAAAAAAAATATATATATATATATATACCCACGCTGCAGTCAGGTTGCTGGAGGCTGCACGCTTCAGGTCTACAAGTTGACGTGAGGCATCAATCTTCTACGCGTGGGCACGACTGCGTAAAAACTTTCCGGCGTTTCACTCCAGGTTTGCAGCTACATGTTATGATCATTATATATCCGAACTCAAGACGACTCGCAAAGCCTGTCAACCGCGCAGTTGTTACCTGTGCACCGCTCGCCCTTCCGCATCCTCAGAAGCATCCCGCCGTCGGAGATCAACAGGTAAGAGACGCACCATTCAACGTGAGCCATTTCTTGCCAGGTAGCTAAGCTGAGCTCAGTCGAAATTGTCCATCAGAAATTGCCCAGGTAAGCTTCAAATCGATACAGTTTCTTTTGCCCGCCGCCATCACCTGTGTTTGTCGAAGTTTTTTTTATGCGTTCAGTCTTATTTTGAATCGGGGTTCATTTTTCTTCGTTGGCCCAGGCAATTAGACTTTTGATTGTTTATTTTTTTAGTTTAGTTTTATCATGCATAGTTAGGTTCTCCATTTTATTAAGATTAAATTTTAACATAGTTCCGTCATTTAGGATATAGGCTAGGGTTTTGTTTAGAATTAAAAAAGTTTTGATTAGTTTTGACTTTAGAATAGGTTTTAATTTAGATTTTAATTTAGAAAAAAAAAATTATATAGTTTAAATCTCATTTATTTTTTTTATTTTTTTTAGTTTTTTGGTGTAGTTTAGATTTTAGTTTCTTTTAAATTTACTTTTTAAAAAAATCATGAAAATTTCAAAGTTTAAAAAAAAAAAAAATGTATTGTTTAGGTTTAGAAATCTAATTTTTTGATTTAGTTTAATTTGATTTTATTAATTTGGCTAAATAGTTAGATTTTATAAAAATAAAAAATATAAAATATAAAAAATTTTGAAAAAGCATGAAAAGGGCATTGTGGGAATTTTGCCAGGTTTCAGTTTTTCTCGGGAAATCATCACGTCATATTTTTTCACGCTGAGATTTAAATTTATGTGAAATGAATGTTTATCATCTTAGACAAGTCTGCGCATGAATGATCATCTTAAAGATTTGCTGCATATGATATCTGGTTAATGATTTATAATTGCATGGTTGTTTAATGCACTAATCGAAATTTTCTTAATTGCTAGATATCGTTTGTTGAGATTTGGTCATTACAGGATCTTTATGGTTATTTGATGATAAATGATTGTTGTTCATGGTTTATAATTTTACATTATCTAGCAAGTAATCGTTTAAACATCACTCTCATAAGGCACTGGTCCATTAACTCCTAAATCATTTAAGTGCTTGTTCCCTATCGTGTCTCCCAACCCAACTGTTTGGCAATTGGTCTTCATCACCTCATAGGGTCTACCCCCCTTAGCCCCGGGAGATAGGCTTAAACGGAGAGATCGGGGATCAGAGTGACAGCCCCCGGTCTGAGCGTTGTCGTGCCAATCTATGCGACAACACAGTGCAAGTGCCAAAGAGGAGTGCGAGTGGCTTTGGAGAAACGAGATCGATTTGTTGGAGGAAACTTTAAGTTTCCAGATATTTTTCTGGTTAGATAAAATTGTCGAAGCTTTGGCAAAAAGGCAAGCAGTTGTAATTCTCTATTTTGCTAAGAATAATAAAACCCTCATCTATTGCATTGGTTTTCCCTTCGAGGTTTTTCCAGGGACAATTGTTCAAAATTAGCAATGTCAAAATTATTGTACGTGTGCATTATTTTCTCACTTTCTGTATTTTATACTCTGCAACGCTTTTCATTTGTGAAGAATTGCAATGTGAGTTATTCGATATTTGTCGTTAATAATTTAACAGAAGACAAATAAATTGCATAAGTTAGGAGAATAACAACCAGTTGTTGCAGTTCGTCGAAATTTCACATGGTATCAAAGGGAGGTTACTACAGCTCTAGAGTGAGGTTGGTACAGTAAGATCAGTGCATCGAAGAACAAATCTTTGCAGTTCAATCAAGCAGTGCATGTTTCAGAAGCAGCAATTCAATTTCTAGTCCAGAGAAGTGATCCGGATAAGTGTGAATTGTCTCAATGAGCAACAGCACGAAGTGGGGTTTCCAGAAAGGATTTTCGGAGGCAAAACAAATTTCGCAGAGAAGATCTAGTGCAGAGGTTTGCAGCAAAAGGGTTTTGCAAGAGTAAATCAACATAGGGTAGAGGAAGAGAAAGCACACAAGTTATTTATTTCCCCAATCTATTTGAGTTCACATATTTTCTAGAGATGGCCGCAGTAGATTTCAGAGATCAACATAATATGGATTTGTCTTCCAGGGTGGAAGATGAATTCTCCTAGATAGCTTGTCTCTCTCTACCTTAAATTCACAAGGTGTCTAGTACATAGACAGTGGAGTGTCAACACATATGACGGGGGTTAGAGACTACTCCAGCTACAGGGAGGAGGAGATGGGCTTCCAGATACAGATGGGAAACAAAACAAAATGTACTACAATTGGGAGAGGTATCATCAATATTTAGAGGGAGTCGGGCAAGAACACTAATGTTATAGATGTGTTGCATGTGCCAGGATTAGGCATCAACCTAATTTCAGTTTCTGGACTACAGGATAAATGATATGATGTCCACTTTGTAGAGCAGAAGGTATACATAAAACACTAGAGTTGGAAGAAGGTGAAGCAGATTGGGGTTCGAAGCAACAGGTTGTACAAGTTGTAGCTTGATTCCCTAAAGGCACTAATTAGCAGCACCAGTAGCAGTGGTAGAGAATTGGGAGAATTTTGGCACAGGAGAATGGGACATTTACACCATGGAGCATTGAAGATGCTCAAGGAGATTGTGGCAGATGTTCTAAAATTAAGCATGGAACACGATGATGTGTGCAGGGGGTGCGTCTACTTGGGAAATTCGTTAAGGCAACATTCCGAAGAAGTGATAGTAAATCAAATGGTATGTTGCAGCTTGTACATTCAGATATTTGTGGCCAATTTCCACCAGATCTCTCAGGGCATACGAATATTTCGTAACCTTCATAGATGACTACTCCAGGAAGACCTGGATCTACTTTTGAAGACAAAAGATGAAGTCTTCAATCGCTTCCAAGAGTTTAAGGCTCTTGTGGAGAATATGACAAGAAAAAATATAAAGGTGATTCGCAGAGACAATGGAGGTGAGCACATTGACGAGGAGTTCACGGAGTTCTCTAAGAAGGAGGGCACCAATAGGGGGTGGACAACTCCATACAATCCACAACAAGAGTAGCGCGGCAGAAGAGCAGGACTATAATCAGGGCAGCAAAGGCTATGTTGTATGACGAGGATATGCACAAGTTCTTGTGCACAGAGGCATGTAGCACAATGGTGTACATACATAATAGGGTTCCTCATAGGGCGTTGGGGAAGATAACACCGAAGGATGTCTTCATAGGAAAGAAACCAGAGTTCGGTCACTTCAGAATCTTTGCCAATATAGGGTACTGTCATGTGTCAAATGATAAGCGCACCAAACTTGATCAAACTGCAGAGAAGGGATATTTTGTAGGTTACAGCGAAACATCCAAGGCATACAAGATTTATGTTCCGAGCAGCAAGAGGATCATCATGAGACGGGACATGAAGTTCCAGGAGGATAAGGCCTTTAGGAGATCTCGCGAGTTGCCAGCAAATGATCAGAGTGAGCCAACAGAAGCTCCAAGGGCTAAGCAGCAACAACAACAGGGACCGTCGTAGGAACAAAAGACCGACAATACAGTTACCAGTACGAGTACTAGCTTAGAAGAAGGTGGTCCAGCGAGTTCGCAGTAGGGGCAGGAATCAGGATGAGGAGCTGGAAGCTCCACCCACCACCAGTGGTAGAACCAGCAGAGAATTTCGTCAGGTGCTAAAAGATGTGCAGGAGTTTGTGGGAGCTCCTAGGATGGGAAAGAGGGAGCGTAGACAGCCAAACAAGTAGAAGGTGTTGGTGACAAAGGTCATCAACAAGGAACCTTCCAGTTACGAGGAGGCTACACAGCATCAGGTGTGGCAAGAGGCCATGGTGGAGTATAGCTCCATCATGACAAATGATGTATGGGAGGTCGTGCCTAGACTAGTGGACATGACAGTTGTCGACTCCCGATGAATCTACAAGATCAAGTACGTTGTAGATGGTAGTGTAGAGAAGTACAAGGCTAGGTTCGTGGCCAAGAGATACGAGCAAAAGGAAGGAATCGACTATGAAGAGACCTTCACACCAGTGGCCAAGTATACTTCTATGCAGTTAGTGATATCTCTAGCAACGCATATGGGATGGTAGATTCACTAGATGGACGTCAAGATAGCATTCTTGAACGGGGTGATAGAGGAAGAGGTATATAACTAATAGCTCGAGGGCTTTGAGACACATGAGAAAGGCACACACATGTGCAGGCTAAAGAGAGTGGCATATGAGCAGAAACAGCCTCCCAGGGCATGGTATGGTCGGATAGACAGCTACTTGCAGCAGATGACCTTCGTGAAGAGCGAAGCAGACTCCAATCTCTATTATTTGATGGGTGGAGGTGAGCCACTCATCTTAGTGTTGTATGTGGATGATCTCTTCTTAACACAATCATTAGGGTTCATTGAGGACTGCAAAAGGGGCCTGGCAGCAGAATTTGAAATGAAGGATTTGGGGTTTATGCATTACTTCCTAGGCCTAGAGGTATGGTATACGAGCGGGAAGATCTTCCTTGGGAAAGGGAGATGTACAATGAGATCCTGAAGAGGTTCAATATGCATGACTGTAGACCCATGTCCATGTTGAATTTTCACGACACTTTAGAATCTAGGTTTGAGTCTTAAAATCTCTGACACAACCAACTAAAATGCCACAACAAGACTTCTTTGCATAGCAGAATAAACACAGCTGTAAATCAACTGACCTGACGACATCCTAAATGGCATGCCACCTTATCCACTTATCTCTTTTAGACTTGTGTCGCCCACAACCATGTGCAACTTCAAGTCCCACTTAGCAAGAGTCTCGAACACATCACGCGATCTCATCATATGCTTCAATGCACCCCTATCCACGTACCATGCAATCTCGTCCATGGCACCCTCAAAGAAATGAGATACTAGAGCAAAATCCTCGCTCTCCAACCTTCTTGAGAGAGCATCTATCTTAGAAGAAGTCGTGACACCTGCAACCTCCTTCCCCTTCTTCTTCTCATTATCTCCCTGCTTCTTAATCGGACACTTCATCAAATAATGACAATACTTGCCACAGCGGAAATACTTCAGCTTACTCAAGGCCTTCTTTTGCTTGCCCTTGGTTCTTGTTGCAAGAGCCACGTCATCATCAGAAGCCTTCTTCTTCGAATGAAGATCCTCGTCTCACAATTCTTCCTAAATGAAGTCATCCCACAACTTGTTCCAATTTGGCAACTTCTTTATGTTCCAATCTGGCAACTTCTTTCTAGTGACGATCCCACTGATGAACGACTTCTATTCCTTGGTAAACCCCTTCAAAGAAATCCTCACCATCTTAGAATCTGAAATAGTTTCTCTGATGGCGGAAAGCTCATCTCAAACTTAGGACAATCTTGTCAGATATTGCGCCATTCCTTCACCATCATCATCTGGGTGGCCTTCAACTTATCCTTTAATGCCAATAATCGGTTCTCGTTATTATTCTGGAACAGATCATGAAGAGCTTTCCACATCTCATGGGTTGTGTTCTTCCCGAACAAATGAGGTATCAAAGTATCCTTGACACCATCTAGGATGATTAGCTTGGCCTTCATATCCATCTTTTCGTACACTTCTAGATGCTTAAGGTCAATCGGTTTCTTGATCTCTTTCTCAACAAAATCCCAGATCCTGTTCACCATCAAAACCAACTTGATCATTTCCTTCCATGGACTATAGTTAGACAATCCTTCCAACCTGTCCTCATATCGTAGACCAACCGCCAAATTCACCATTGCTATTAGTCCTTCAATAACAATGGAATCAACTCCCTCTTGATCTGTACTCGTTGTCCACACTCTGATTCATTGGCCCTTCAAAGAACCTCTAATACCATGTTGCATTTCCACGGCACTTGAGAATATAGGTTTGGGTCTTAGAATCTTTGACACAACCAACTCAAATGCCACAACATGACTACTTTGCACAATGGGAAATCAACTAGTGCACAAAAGACAACTTTTACTTTTTCAACCCAACTTCGTTATATTAATCAATCTTTGATGTAACTATCTAGGGCTCTTGTTCTAGGGATCATGACCCTCATACAATCATTGATACGAGAATACAACTAGGGCTTGGTGTTAGTCCTTTGACAACCAATCTACCCTGAACAAGATACCACTGACTTGCTGATGTAGCAGACTCCTTAGCTCCTTTCAGTCCACGTACTCTAAACGCGATCGTTGGTCCTTATGCTTCCAATTTGCCTCTATCAATGATCACACGTCATTTAGGTCACTGAACACGGCTCCAACAACTCTGCCCTCTAACTGCTACTTTGTCCACCAAGGATGTCAACACATAGGGACTTCGATCAGTTGTTCACAACTCTATTTGTGAATAGCTTTTTGGTCTACCCACTTCTGCCACCCTCTGCTACTACAATGACCACAAGTCAAGGGCTTCGAGGTTGCCCTTCTTCTAACTGAAGATGTCCTCCAATAATGAACTAGGGCTTGTTTGGTTGGTCCACTTGGCTGCCCTTTGCTCCTTTAAAGACCAACCCTTGACCTTCAATAATTCGGCCTCTCCTAGCAAGCTTGATGTCCTTGATAGGTCTTGCACTTAGGGCACCTTTGGCACCTTCTAATAGCTATCCAAACTGCTCTTAAGATGCCAACAAAACTCTATCCCAAACTAGACTACACCCTGCCAAATTCATCAACATAGAATGGCATACATCTCCTATTGTCTTAAAACCTCAGCCTGTGCACACTTCTTCTAAAGCTTTGGCCCTCTGGTTAGGGCACCCTATGGCAGCTTCAAGGCTGCCCTTTTCCTAGGCCAAATACCCTTCCAGACCTGCACCTCTCCTCCTCCTTAGGCCTCCTATCTATGTGTTGTTTCCTTATGTGACTACAGCCCAAGTAAGACTCCTTTTAGGCCCTCTCAAACCTCCTAAACAAAGATTCGTCCACCTCCACTAGTATAAAAACAATCAGCCTTGTTAAATAGAGCATTTCACCAACACTTGTGTACAGAACCACCTTATATGCTACCTACAATCTGCCCTAAACTTGACCCTGTCCAGACCTCAAAAGAGACACTTCTTTGCTCCTTCGCTTTACTTGGATTGGCTCCTTAAGTGTTGCGGCTACCTCAGACCATATGCCCTCTCTTTATGACGAATTTTCTCTTGGTGACGATGGCTCAAATTAGGTCACAACTCCTTCTATTTTATATGTTCTTATGGGTGAACGTCTGGCCCTCTTCTAGGGCTCTCCTAAGGCAAGGCCGACTTGCTCTTTTGCCCAAAATAACCAACTGCATATAAATAAAATCAATTTCTCTCATTTGGCCCAATCTTCCATGGATGCCTTAGGATCCTTAGGCTCCTTTTAGGGTTCTCCACTTGCACCAATGGCTCAATCTTCCAAAATACTTCTTGGTTTCACACACACAGAACCCATGTGGGTCAAACTCCTCCACAACCCTATATCCTTGGGTTTGGAGTACCTCCTTTTGACCATGTGCATGTCAACAGTGCGAGAAGCAGAGTGCAAAGCAGTGGACAAATTTTTCAAAGATCATTGTCATCATTCAACATCATTTTTATCATTGTAAACCCAATTTCTACAAGTTTATGTTGTAAATGATTCTAGTATGACTATTAAGCCATGTAATAACACATGTAAGCCTATGATTCTTCTCAAAGGGTTTCATCCTAGAGAGTTTTTTAACCTCCGCAAATTATGTGTGTTTGTAAACACAGATACTCGACAAAGTTATTATCCCAAATATACCCCAAAGCTAGGGTGGAATTCTTTGACGAGGTCTTAGATGAGTCCTAGCATTTATCGAGTCTGCATTTTTCATACTAGATCATGTGTCTTGTCGTAGAATTGGGTAAAGTCCAGAGTGTCTATGTCAAATGTGTATTTCCCCTTCTAAGGGTTGGTAATGTAGATTTTGATGTAAAAGTGTATCTAGGAATAATTTAGTGCATGGTTACTCATATTTAGACACCATGGCTAAATTATTTTATTATAGACACACATAGAGGGTGGAAAAAATATTTGTTCCCCTCTTGAGTCTTTTAATTAATTTTTCTGGCAAAAATAAAAAGAAACTAATTAGCCAAAAAATTAATTATTTTTTAGTTAAAAAAATAATTTGAGAGAAATTAAATTCTCTCCAAGTGGAAAATCATCAAAAATTCATGGATCAAAAAAGAATTAAATTTTGGAGGTCCTTCGCAAGGGAAAAATGGATTTTTTAAGAGAATTTGACCTCTTGGACCTTGGTGGTCAAGTCGAAGTGAATTTTTTGAGAATAAAAGTCCAAAATATTATTTTTTGGACCAAGAAAAAGGGGACTTTAAGAAAAATTCGAATTTTTCCTCAAAATAAAAAATCGATGGAAATCAAGTTATTTCAAATCAAGATCGATGGATGAGATTATTTTGGCAAAGATCAAGCCAACTAGCCGTTATTTTCCACTTCGAGGGGTTTTCTTTTCTCATTTTCTATATAAGGAAGATACGAAGCTCCTCATTTCATCTTTGGATGATGTAACAATTATCTAATCTATTGAGCAGAGCTCTACTGGATCTTTTTTGCATTTAATAAAAAGTCTTTGGGGTTCAATTCAAGGTGTCTCTCGCTTGTTGATATGTGGTATGTGTTGGATGTTTTATTGATATGCTTTGAACTATAACGTTGATTATTATTTCAATTGCCAGTAGTAGGAACATCTATTGGTACAGGTATCTTGCCTTAGGTGTTGGGCTAGAGTAAGCACTCTAGATCTAGCGAAGTCTGGCAGGTATCTCTAGGTTTATAGATCTATTGTGTGAATCAAACACCTTTAGTTTAATAATCTATCATTTGAAGTGTACTAAGTTACAGCTTGCTCCAGCCCTTGGCCTCCAATTTCACAAATTGTGAGGGGATCACACCCTTGTTTGGCTCCAAGTCTTGATCTAACGAAAATCTTATGTAGGAGGGCTTTGTAAAAATTTAAAATTTTTCTCATTTATCTTCAAATTTATTTAATTGTGCCATAAAGTTTTATTATGCTAATGAGATCAAAATTTTATTTTGTAAAATATTTTTCCACTAACACTTGTATTTTAAAATAACCCATTTTTTATTTTGTATAGCTATTGGGGTGTTGGGGGTTTTGGGGGTTTTTGTATATATTGGGCTCTTGTCTCTCTATTTCTTATTTTTTGCAGGTACATTGGCTCAAGGACTTGAAGAGATTTTAATTTTGAGAAGCCATTAGCCTCACCTAGGCCGAACGGCTAGGGTTTAAGAGACTTCTAGCCCATTTGGAGGGATTGTCCATCCTTTCGAGCCAAATAGTTCAAGAAAAGAAGGTTGATCTAGGCCCTAGAGGGTAAGATGTAGCCTTTCCAAGCCCTAGTTGCTCAACGCTCAGCCAAAGAGGAGGGCCATTGGCCTTTGCAGGTATTTTCAGTGGTTTTTTGTGGCTAATCTTTTGTTTGCAGGGGTATTTTGGCCTATTTGGGCTAGTCACGGGCCTTGTAAGGCCTTTTTTTCCTTGGTCGTAGCCCTTTTAGGGCCTTTTTCCCTTTGAGGCATGTTCCTTGTTAGTCAAAGCCTCTAAGGGGTTTTCCTCCCTTGCAGCAACGCCTCCATGGGCTTTTCTTGGCAAATGCAAGCCTCTTGGGCCTTTCCTTTCTGAGTCGCAACCCTTGTGGGCTCCTTTTAGGGTAGCCACAGGCCTTAGAGGGCTTCTAGCCCTAGGCCGCCGCACTATTTGGGCATTTTCTCCTTGTTATAGTCTCGTATTGGCTTACTTGTTGGGTTTTGCAGCCTATTTTGACACTAATCTTCGTTTTGCAGGCCTAGGGTAAGTTTGGTGTTGAAAAAAGGGTAACTAGGTTCGATCTTCATAATGACATGATCCTTGTAAATGATGAAATAAAAGGAATAAAATTATTTTTGTATGCCTTGCTACATGGGTTTCATGAGCAAGAGGTTTATTTTTTAGTGGCTCCCATTGAGAGCCTTAGGATTTATTTTAAGTCAAAGAGTCAATGCCATGTATGAAGATACTCTTCTTGAGCCTATGTTTAAATATATACAAGTCTATAAAAATGTCAAGAAGCCCTCCAAAGACAAGCACAATCCCTCTGGAAGAAGTCGGCCTCCAAAAATAGCTAAAGAAGTCATGTCGGCTCACCTATAGAGACACACATGTTCAGCATGTCATGTCGACTCAAATGTAGAGGCAGACCACTATAAGTATATATATGCGGCTAGGGTCACCACAGAAAGGACAGGAACTCGGATGCCTCTGAAATATCGTGGATAATTACAATGAGTACAGTCTAGAGACCTCGCAATCTCAGTGATCTTTGTTCTTTGGATGGGTACTAAAAGATGAAGTTTTCGGCCTCCACACTGTCTTAATAATTACAATCTCAACCTCTTTGGTGCAAGGAAAGAACACAGTCACTATCTCAGTATAGATCTAAACTATGTCACAGGGCTCGCAAAATTTTAACCTTGGGGTTCAAAATTCGGCGAACTTCAAAAAAAAATTGAAATTCGTTCAAGTTCACCAAACCTGAAAGTCGAACCTTAACGAATTCGGACCCCATCCGAACACGAATCTAAAGCGAACCTAAAGCCGAATTTTATCGAATTCGAAATTTGTTTTGTTGGGTTCGAGCTTAAGGTTCGCAAGGTTTAATTAATGGTTTATGAGAAAAACCATGGGCGAATGATGGTTTTCGACAAGCCTGTTCCCGCCAAAAAAATTCCTTTATAAACCATGTTGCACTAAGGATTTGGCACAAGTTGGAATCGATTCTCGACTATAGAGTGTGAGCCTGTGAGTTCTGAGTGAGTTTGTATTGCCTGGTAGTGAGGAGATCGATCATCGGTGTGAAGTTTATCAACTGGTCGAGGAGATTATGCTCACGAGTCACTGCTAGTGCTTACTGAGGTGCTGGAGTCTGGAGATTGTGGTTGTTGGGGCGCTGTGTCACGTGTGACGACTCACTATCAAGTTGCAACTGCTAGTGCTTAGTCGTTGACTGCAGTTTGCGTTTATTGTAGGCTGTAGCCTCGGCCCTCAAGAGTCAAGCTTGTGCCGCTGTCGAACTGCAGTTTGTGGTTGTGAAAACTCCGGGCGACCAAGTCCAAGACTGCCGAGTGTCCACTACCGAGTGCCCACTGCCTAGTGCCAAGTCTGCCGACTGGTCAAGCCCGAGTGGACTGTGGTTTGGATAATCCGACAGTGCGAATCGTGAATCATCGCTCATCCAAGCAGCGGGCTCAGCAAGTTGCAACTTCAAATCTTGAACATCCCAACACTGTACACAGGTTAGTAAACCACTATCTTGCCGCTGATGATTTTTGTTCTGTTATTTTTTTCTGCAATTTCTACATAGCAGTTACGATTCCAATCATGCATATATTTTACTGTACATGTGATGGCTAGAGTTTGGAGTTCCACTTGCTCTCCTCGGTCTCCTGCCTATCTGCATGAGTGTCCTCAAACTTGGTGTCTAGGAGTATGAAATCTTCCCACTTTTTCATCTGGCTCAATGGTGATCAAGTCTCCAAATGACCGTTTCTCGCTTGCCTGCAAGTGGAGGTGGTTCTGTGTGTGGACGGTGATCTGCTTAGTCAAGTGATGTGATGAGCAATAATTCTGCCAAGCCAACTGAAGTTGGAATGTTGAATTGGTATTTCAGAGACTCTGAAAGTTTCTCTCCTCCATGTGCAGTCGGAAAAAATGTAGCCAGTTTTATGGTTAATAATTAGAATAAATCCTTGAGATATCTATTTAGTCAAGGCCCACGAATGATCTCGATTCTCAATTTATGTTGTAGGAAAATAATCTCAAGTTATGATGTAGGAAAATTCAATTCTCTCCATCTTGCCAAACTGTTTTTTTCTCTATTGTTTGTCCTTCATTTAATTGCGGTCGTTCCAGGCTTGTTGATAATCACATGGCATGAATTTGATCCTCATTCCAATCGCTTCTACTTGATATGATATGAAGCTAGAATCTGAAATTGTGAGTTTCTTGTAGAGGTATAGAAATACGAATCTAGAAGATCAAATTGTTAACTTTCTACAAGTTCAGAAAAATTAAAAAATTGTGGACTTTCCATATGGTGTTTCAGTTCTACATTCAATGTTCAAACTGAGTTGTAAGACAAAAAAATCTAGCCACTGATGGAGATGTGATTCTCAACATTCCATCATAATTTAGATAGCATAGGACTTAGTCAAGCAAGGTTAACAACCTCGACATCTCTGATAGTCCAAATATTTTCATAATCACGTTCCATGCCCATGGCCCTAATATAGATCTCAATAAATATTTTGAAACAACCAATGACGGCTGTCATAGGGTTCATAAAAAAGTAGTACTTGGGGTTTTTTGTAACTTACATAACTATAGTACAATCCCCATCAAGAACAACTAATTCACTCTCAAGAGATAGCACAAACTAACACAGTTTAGTACTTGAATGAAATTAAAACATATATAGTATATAGATAATGTGACATGAGGTAGTCAATCATCCAAATTTCAAAACGTGCAAGAAGCTATTGGCCTTCCAATTATTCATCAAGTGAGTTTCAATGGCTTCAAATAAAAAATCTTACAGCATGCATATTACCCTGCTTTACTCATTTAATTTCATTATTTTCTTTATGAGAAAACCATGCTCGAAATGGTCAACAGACCCTAGTTTTTTCCAATTTCTTCAGGCTCAAATTCACTCTAAAAACCTGTAATAGTGTAATGGGCTGCAACTTTCTGTTTTTATATTGTAATATCTCTTTTTTCTTGGTGAAAAAGTAATATTTTTAACATGAGAATCTCTCGAATTTCATGCCCATGCTTTACATAGCAGTTACGAATGAGATTCATGTGCTAATTCAAGTTTTATTTGTATTTGAATTTCACTATTTTATAATCTATTTAAATTGTAATCCTAATATGCCAACAAAAATGCAAACATGTTTGTCATGGCACCTCCAAAGTCAACGGTAGAAGGATGGAAATATGTGGAGAAATTGGATGGGCCTCATGAGAGGCATTTGAAATGCAAGCTATGTAATGATGAGTTTGTTGGATCTTTAACTAGAGTGATGGACCACTTACTTTCTGTTACTAATGGCAAAGGAGGCGGTGTTGATGGTTGCAAGAATGTGTCTGCAAAGCTCTAGGAGACACTTCAGAAAGATTATGAAAATATAAAAAAGTTAAAAAAGTGAATGAAAACAAAAGACGTGTTCAAACAGAAATTACAATGAATTACAACTCATTTTCTGCACTTTCTTCAAGCATGGTTGGTGTTGGGAGTTCATCTCATTCAAAGATCAGTAAATCAAGTGGGACAGCTACATTAAATTCTCTTTGGAAGCCCATGCAGAAACAAGAAGTTGATGATGATGTACCTGATATGTTCTTTGAATCTGCAATTCCATTTAATGTGGCAAGAAGCCCTTACTTCATCAATGCGTGTAAGATGATGGCAGATTTTGGTAAAGGATATGTCCCTCCTATTTCTGAGACTATAAGGACCACTCTTTTGAAGAGGTCAGAAGAAAGAGTTACAAACAAATTGCAGAAGATCAAAGACTCTTGGAAGGAAATAGGGTGCACACTTTTATCAGATGGTTGGTTAGATATGAATCATGGACCTCTAATTAATGTGTTGGTTTATTGTCCTTAAGGGGTAGTTTTTTTTGAAGTAGTTGGTGCATCAGGGAATAAGAAGACTTTTAAATTTATTTTCAAGATTTTAGAGGAAGCTATTCTTGAGGTTGTAGAAGAAAATATGGTCTAGGTTATGACTAATAGTGCTTCAAATTGTGTAGGAGCAGGAAAAATGATCATGGATAAATACAGAAAAATATATTGGACACCTTGTGCTACTCATTGTCTTGACTTATTGTTACATGACTTGGCAAAGTTTCCATGGATTAACGAGACAGTTCGGAAGGGGAAACAAATTTCTCACTTCATATTTAACCATCAACTCACATTGAGCTTGTACATGAGTAAAGCATCTAGAGAGTTTCTCAAGCCTTGTGACACCAGGGTTGCCACATTTTGCATTACTGTCAAAAGGCTAGTTGAAGAAAAAGAGAGTATAAGAGGTGTTTTTTGCAACAATGAGTGGGAAAAGTATCCTCTTTCAAAGGAAGCTAAAGGAAAGGAGTTGGAACAGGTGATTTTAGGGAATGCTTTTTGGGACAGTGCTCAGAAGGTCTTAAAAGTATGTGAACCAATTGTTGATATGCTTCGCATGGTTGATAGTGATACCCTTTTCATGGGTTTTGTTTATGAGGGCTTGGATCGTGCTAAAGAAGCCATTGCAAAATCTTTTAATAATGAGGAAAATGAGTACATTGCAATATGGGAGGTGATTGATGAAAGATGGAAGATGTTGCATAGTCCTTTACATGCAGCAGCTTGTTATTTGGATCCTAGACTCTTTGGGATAGAAAAAACAAATGATGCAGAAGTCATGAATGGCTTTTATGATTCAGTTGAACGGTTGGTTCCTGATCTAGAAGAATCCAAGGTCTAGTGCAGTGCAAGATAGGCCCAATATTCCTCCAGGGAGATGGAGACAATTTTATGGATCAAAGACTCCTGAATTGCAACGTTTTGCAATTCGTATTTTGAGCCAGGGATCAAGTGCCTCTGCTTGTGAAAGGAACTGGAGTAGCTTTAACCATATTCAGTCCAAGAAAAGAAACAAATTATTGTCTACAAGGTTGGAAGACCTTGTTTATGTTCGCAGTAATTTGAAGTTGGCATTGAGTAGTGTGGCCAAAGATGCATCTAGTTCCTCTCAGCCATGGTTTGATGATGATCCAGTGCCAGAAGAAGATGATATTAGCATTGATGGTGACTCACTAGATGAGCCAAATATTGGAATTCCATCTATTGATGACTTTGATGATCACCATTCTAGTGGCTTTACTATGCCATCTGCACATGATGATTTAGAGCTTTTTGATGATACAAGTAGGCCATAAGTATAGATTATCTATGTTTTTGAATTTCCTAGAACAATTTTATGGATTATAACTACTTGGCATTATGACTTCCTTATTATATTAGCATTGATGGTGACTCACTAGATGAGCCAAATGATGGAATTCCATGTATTGATGACTTTGATGATATTATGATGACTTTGATGACATTATCATGATCACCAGTCTAGTGGCTTTACTAGGCCATTTGCTCATGATGATTTAGAGCTTTTTGATGTTACAAGTAGGCCATAATCATAGATTATCTATGTTTTTGAGTTTCCTAGAACAATTTTATGGATTATAACAAAATGAGTACATTATGACTTCTTTTTTTAAATTTTGAAATTTGAAGATGTTCTACAATGAGTTCTTAATATAGTTGTATTGTAATGTGTATGTTTAAATTTTGATTATGTTTTAATTATGTGATTTTTTAAAAGATTACTAGTATTTGACATTATAGACATTCATTTAAATTTTGAAGACTGAAAATTATGTCATTTCTTTTTGCATTTGCGAACTACTATTGTGTATGTTTACATTTAACTAGATGTTAGAATGATTAAATTATTCATGTATGTTTACTAATAAGAATTTGAATTTGTATTCATGTGTTTATGGATCGATTTTGAATTTTTTATTATTTTATGTCATATATAGATATATATATATATATATTGAAAAATATGTATAGTCGAACTTAATGTCGAACCTCATATGAACCTCATCGGAAAATTCGAATTCGAATCGAACTTAATCGTTGTCGAACTCGAATTTGAACCTGAACCGTGTGACATAGGATCTAAGTGTTGATAACTATCTCCGCATATTTGTGATGAAGAAGATTGAGGTGATACACTCTCGGCATACTCTCTAGGCATTGATCACTGTCTCGGCATAATTGTGATCCCACAGTAATACACTCTCGGCATACTAGACACAGTCATGATCTCTGCATAATGGCAACCATGGTCTCAGTCACAATCTTAATGAAGACAAGGTCATGATGAAGATCTCGGTGCATCGATGAAGACATGGAATCAAGGTCATGATGAAGATCTCGATGAAGACAAGGTCAGTATAGAGACCTCATTGACATGGTGATGATCTCAGTGAGAGTGCAACAATGATCTAGGTGAAGGTACAGCAATGGTACAACTATAATGACCTTTGTGGTGCAATAATGATGACCTCAGAGGAGTAGCAATGACAAAGAAGAGGATTGGTGTCTTGGTCTTGGAGTGGCTATTAGGTCAAGGGTCATGGTCTTGGTATTCGTCAATTGGAATCTCTATAAGAAAAATTTTGTGTGGGTTTTCCTTTCAAAGAGTGAGAGGTTTTGGCCATGGCAGAAAGCCAACATCTTGTGTTCTTGTCTCTTTTGTTTTGGTAGCTATTTGATGAACTAAGAAGACACACTCTAATAATAACAAGTGAAGATTGTGCTAAGAAGAAAAAGTTAAAATACCTCACAAATAGTTATCATGGCAAGAAGAATCCTATTAAACTTAATTTGCCCTAGATTCTTCAACATTTGGAAAGGGTCTCAAGAGTTTTTCTTATCTCATGGTATCATTGATTTATACTATGTTGAGCTAACAACTGGTTTTGTAGGCTTTATCACTCATTCAAGTAGTTTTCAAGGACTCGAGTCCTCTCTAGCCCATCAATCAGCCCTAGAAGCCCTAACTTCAGTCACAAGAGGGTTGATCCATTATTTGTCAAAGCTAATATTTGTGTTGCAGGTGTTTGAAGGAGCTCTAGTACACTTAACAAGCTCATCTATCCATCAAGAAAGCCTTAAGGCTAAGGGTTTGCTCTCTTTCCTCCTATTTCCCTCACTGTTTGCATGACCAGATCTGAAGTTATCTCATAACAGTGGTAGAATCTCTGAACACACGTCCTAAATAAGCCCTAACACATTAACATAAGCCTATAATCATCACACATTTAATCTCAAGTGAAAAGAAAGATTTATGTCATTGCATTTATGGTGTTTTAAGTGATTTTGGAGGACTGTTATATGGTTTATAAGGTCTGATATATCCCTTTATAACTCTGATATAAGTCATAACAGTGATAAAAGGACATCATAGGAGCCTCTAAATTCATAACTCATTTTGGGGCTTTGAAGCATCATTTCTCTTATCTTAAGTTATTGGCAAAGTGATTTTAGTGGGCTGGTCTAAGTTTTCTTTTCATTTTGTAATCATTGTGGAAATATCGTGAAAGAAAAGTGATAGTTTCCTTGCTGGTCATTCTTTGCATTTCCCATGCCTTGCATTGCATCATTGTCGTAGTTTTGTTTTTGTCTCCATTTGCATCTCAAGATTGCATATAAGTGCTCCTTAATATCTAAACAATATTAAATGAATTGTGCCCTAAAAATCAACGTCATTGTTAAGAAGTGAATCTAATTGAAAATAGTGATGTAAGAAGCTTCTCTTGGTATTGCATAAGTGTATCTTGCTCTTTTTCTTTTGTTACCATTAAAGAGTACTCGGGCATTTTTCATTGTTGTTAAAGAGCATAATTCCAGGGTAGCCTATTGTTCCTATTTGGTAGAGCGATATAAGATTGTTCTCACTCCTTATTCTTGTCATTTAAAGAACATTGAGATTGCTCACTGATAAGATCACTTTATAATATCTTGTACGCATAATCTTTGGAGCATTAAGGTAAAATTTCAATTATAAGCAATATTGTGGCCTTAAGGGTGACTTCACTCAAATCTCATAATTGAATAATCCATATTGGAAGTTACCAATTGTGTTTAAAGCCTTATTGTCTCATTTTTGGCATTGTTCATTGTCTCCTTTGGTTTCTGATTTGCACATCAAGTTCTGAAGGATCCATTGATAGATTTTCGCTCGTTGCTTTCCATTGTCATTAGATATTGATTTAGAGCACTTCTCTTATTGGGATTATTAGTTCATTGGATAAATATTGAATTGGTTTATTGTGAAGCACTTTAATTGGCAAATCGACTGGTTCATTAGCACATTGCTTTAGTGGAGATTGTTCCTATAATTTCTCTCTAAGTACTTTGTTTACATCATAAGCATTGAATCTTAAGTAATTTAACTTGAAGTACTCAAAGGTCATTTAATAATCTCACTTAAAGCCATCACTCATATTTCGCATTTCATTCTAGGATTAGAAGTGCATATTTAAAATATACCTCCAAGCATAAGCTTGGTTGTTTGAAGATAGGACCACCTTTCTCACCCAGCTTGCGAAGTTTAAAACCTCATCTGTGGTTAACACAGGTGACCTTGCAGTTCTCTTGCAGACAATCCCTTGTAGGAACGGAGGCAATTGGGTGGTTAGAACTCCACGGGAGGTATCGTTAATGAGGCCATAGCCTCCTTCCATTGGACTTCTCTCTACAACCTACATTCAAGACTAACTTCAAAACAGTTGAGGGAAAGGATTCACCTAGAATAGGCATTCTAATTAAAAATCAACCAAGAGCTTACATCTCACTTAGTTTTAGGTATTGCATCTCATATAGGATAGTTTTTCATCCTATCAGCAATTGTTCATCCAGTAACTTGGATTTTAATCTATATTGTGCAATTTAATAATTTATAAAGGCACTGGTCTCACACTTAAGATCCTAAAATCTAATCAAGTTGTGATAAATAATCAAACTTACCAATTATCCTTATCCAAGTTGCTAGGTCATTCAGTTGCGTCTCCCAAACTCCTCATCCCATTCATAGGGATTATCCCCCTTAGCCTGCTTAGGGAGACAACTTAAACGGAGAGGGTCGAGATCAGAGTGATAGCCCCTATTCGAAGCGTTGTCGCATTCTAGTGTACAATTTGAGTGACAACACCTACCAAGCTACAAATCTCAACGCTTCCTCTTAACGAGGGAGGTACTTCCACCACTAATAAGTACCTCGTCATCACTGTCACTGCTGGCGACACTAGCCCAACTCCTAGCACTCACCACTCCAACATACCCTATAGAATTAATTATGCCCTTCTTGGAAGTGTCACTGCCACGAGAAGCCCCTTGTTTCTTCTCCTAAAATGCTTTCAGGCCATCCCATTGTTCTTTCTTGCTAGTTGTAGAAGCACCATTTCTCCCCCCTGACTACATGCTCTTCTTGGGCTGCACATTCTCTCTATGAACCTGCAAACCTCCGCCAGAACTCGGCTCCCTCTAAACCTATAGAACCTGCACCTGCTCCTACTTCTACTTCTCATGATCTATAGGCTTGCACATCAACCAATGTAGACCATGTTCCCTAACTCTGATGACCACTCCAACAGAGTTAGAGCCTTTGGGCCTGAATCTCGCTTTCCCATCCTAGAAAATCACGTCAAACCCCTTCTACTCGATCACCGAGACAAACAACACGTTATATCTAAGCTTTGGTACATATAGTACATCCAGAATTTGCATCAATTGACCTAATGCCATCTTGAATGATACGACACCTGATCCACTGATCTCTTTCTAACTCTTATCAACCACCACCATGTGTAACTTCGAGTCCCATTCAGCTAGAGTCTCTAACACATCACGCGATCCTATCATACGCTTCGACGCACCACTGTCCGCGTACCATAGACTCTCGTTGTTGGCACCCTCAGAGAAATGATATACTAGAGCAATATCCTCGCTCTCCAACCTTCTTGAGAGCCATACTTCTTCAGACACTTCCTCGAATAATGATTATACTCGCCATAGCTGAAACACTTCAACTTACTCAAGTTCTTCTTTTGCTTGCCCTTCATTCTCGCTGAAGAGCCACGTCATCATCAAAAGCATTCTTCTTTGGATGAAGATTCTCGTCTCGTAATTCTTCCTGAATGAAGTCATCCCACAACTTGTTCCAATCTAGCAACTTCTCTCTGGCGACAATCCCTTTGATGAACGACTTCCATTCCTCGGTAAACCCCTTCAAATCAATCCTCACCATCTCAAAATCTGAAACAATTTCTCCGATGGTGCCAAGCTCATCTCGAACCTGAGACTACCATACCAAATATGACACCACTCCTTCCCCACCCATCATCTAGGTGGCCTTCAACTTATACTTAAATAACAACAACCAATTCTCATTATTATTCTGGAACAAATCTTGAAGGGCTTTCCACATCTCATGGGCAGTGTTCTTCCCAGACAGATGAGGTATCAAAGAATCTTTGACACCATCTAGGATGATTAGCTTGGCCTTTGTATCCATCTCTTCATACACTTCTAGATCCTTAGGGTTAGTCGGTTTCTTGATCTCTTTCTCGGCAAAGTCCCAGATCCTCTTCACCATCAAAACTAACTTGATCCTTTCCTTCCACGGACTATAGTTCAACAATCCTTCCAACTTGTCCTCATATCGCAGACGAATCGACAACTTCACCATTGCTATTAGTCCTTCAACAACAATGGAACCAACTCCCTCTTGATCTATACTTGTTGTGCACACTCTAGTTCACTGGCCCTTCAAAGTAGCTTTGATACCATGTTGAATTTCCACAGCACTTGAGAATCTAGGTTTGGGTCTTACAATCTCTAACACAACCAACTCAAACGCCACAACAAGACTACTTTGCACAACAAAATAAACACAGTAGTAAATCAACTAGTGCACAATAGACAACTTTTTACTCTTTCAACACAACTTCGTTATATTAATCAATCTTTGGTACAACTGTCTAAGGCTCTCGTACCAAGGATCATGACCCTCATACAATCACTGATACAAGAATGCAACTAGGGCTTGGTGTCAGTCCTTTGACAACCAATATACCCTTAACAAGATACAAATGACTTACTTGTTGATGTAGCCAACTCCTTAGCTCCTTTCTATCCACGTACACTAAACGCGACCACCGGTCTTTATGCTTCCAATCTATCGCTATCAATGATCACACATCCTTTAGGTCATTGAACATGACTCCAACAACTCTGCCCTCTAGTTGCTCCTTTGTCTACCAAGGATGTCAACACATACAGACTTCAATCAGTTGTTCACAACTCCATTTGTGAACAACTCTCTGGTTTGCCCACTTCTTCCCCTCTGCTGCTACAATGATGACAAGTCAAGGGCCTCGAGGTTGCCCTTGTTCTCACTGAAGATGTTCTTCTCCAACAATGAACTATGGCTTGTTTGACTGGTCCACTTGGCTACCTTTTTCTCCTTTAAAGACCAACCCTTGACCTTCAATACTTCGGCCTCTCCTAGAAGGCTTGATATCCTTCACATGTCCTGCACTTAGGGCACCTTTGGAACCTATTTACAACCCTCCAAACTGCTCTTAAGATGCCAACAAAACTATGTCCCAAACTAGACTATCACCCTGCAAAATTCATCAACATAGAATGGCATACATACCTCTTGAAGACTCCTTCCTACTATCTGAAAACCTCGTCCTGTGCACACTTCTTCTGAAGCTTCGGCCCTCTAGTTAGGGCACCCTAAGGCAATTACAGGACTGCCCTTTTCCTAGGCCAAATACCCAATGACCACAAGTCAAGGGCTTCGAGGTTGCCCTTCTTCTAACTGAAGATGTCCTCCAATAATGAACTAGCGCTTGTTTGGTTGGTCCACTTGGCTGCCCTTTGCTCCTTTAAAGACCAACCCTTGACCTTCAATAATTCGGCCTCTCCTAGCAAGCTTGATGTCCTTGATAGGTCTTGCACTTAGGGCACCTTTGGCACCTTCTAATAGCTATCCAAACTGCTCTTAAGATGCCAACAAAACTCTATCCCAAACTAGACTACACCCTGCCAAATTCATCAACATAGAATGGCATACATCTCCTATTGTCTTAAAACCTTGGCCTGTGCACACTTCTTCTAAAGCTTTGGCCCTCTGGTTAGGGCACCCTGTGGCAGCTTCAAGACTGCCCTTTTCCTAGGCCAAATACCCTTCCAGATCTGCACCTCTCCTCCTCCTTAGGCCTCCTATCTACGTGTTGTTTCCTTATGTGACTACAGCCCAAGTAAGACTCCTTTTAGGCCCTCTCAAACCTCCTAAACAAAGATTCGTCCACCTCCACTAGTATAAAAACAATCAGCCTTGTTAAATAGAGCATTTCACCAACACTTGTGCACAGAACCACCTTATATGCTACCTACAATCTGCCCTAAACTTGACCATGTCCAGACCTCAAAAGAGACACTTCTTTGCTCCTTCGCTTTACTTGGATTGGCTCCTTAAGTGTTGCGGCTACCTCAGACCATATGCCCTCTCTTTATGACGAATTTGCTCTTGGTGACGATGGCTCAAATGAGGTCACAACTCCTATTTAGATGTTTTTATGGGTGAACGTCTAGCCCTCTTCTAAGGCTTTCCTAAGGAAAGGTTGACCTGCTCTTTTGCCCAAAATAACCAATTGCATATAAATAAAATTAATTTCTCTCATTTGGCCCAATCTTCCATGGGTGCCTTACGAACCCTAGGCTCCTTTTAGGGTTCTCCACTTGCACCAATGGCTCAATCCTCCAAAATACTTCTTGGTTTCACACCCGCAACTTTGGGTGCAAAGCCCATGTGTGTCAAATTCCTCCACAACCCTGGATTACGTCCCAAGCTACAAATCTCAACACTCGATGCCAATGATTACTAACTGGAGGAAGATAGATGCATCAAAGGACGCAGATGTGGACCCAACCTTGCATTGGTAGCTCATCGTTTCACTCATGTATCTAGTCAACACAAGGCCAGATATCTGCTTCACGGTCAACACTCTCAATTAGTTCATGGTGGAACCAAAGAGGGTGCATTGGACAGCAGCGAAGCACATTTTGAGGTATTTGTGCAACACAGTCGACTATGGGTTACGATATACTTGAGGTGATGGTGTAAGGTTATGTGGATATACAAATTTAGACTAGGCAGCCAGTTCAATGGACAAGAAAAGCACCTCAAGGTGTTGCTTTAGTATCCGATCAGGGGTTGTCTCTTGGTGCAGCAGGAAGCAAAAGTCTGTGGTACTAAGCTCTACAGAGGTAGAGTACATGGCAGCTAGCATGGCCACATGCAAATCTATTTGGCTTCAGAAGCTACTAGTTAGTTTTTTTGGACAGCGGATGGATTCGACCAATATCGGCTGCGATAATCATAGTTGCATCAGGCTCTCTAAGAATCCAAGTTTTCATGATAGGTCAAAGCATATAGACATACAGTACCACTTCATTAGAGATTGTGTGCAGCGCGGGTCAGTTTGGCTACAACATGTTCCCACGAATCAACAGGTTTCAGATATACTCACAAAGTCCTTGGGTAAGGAAAATTTTGTCTACTTCAAGGAGCAGTTGGGAGTAGTGGAGAACACATTCCTATATAAGAGGGAGAGTTAGTTTTTGGTAGCATTGGACAGATGTTCTAGTCTCTATGGTGTCTAAGAGCCTAAGTAACACAAAATCTCCAGAACCCGAAAAAAGTTTCACAAGTTTCGCCTTAAGGCTTAGAAACACCTCAATTAGATTAATTAGCCAACGATTAAATATTTCCTACGTCTAACTTAGGAAAACTGGTTAATTAAATCAAATTAATTGAGTAAAGTCGATTTTTCTCTAAAGACTTCCGGAAAAGTAACATGGACTTAGGAAAACTAGTTAATTAAATCAAATTAATTGAGGAAAGTCAATTTTGCTATAGAGACTTCTGGAAAAGTAACTTGATGGAGTCAAGATGATCTTAGCCATCGGTTGAGATGTGATCATGGCGATGAGAGTCCAACGAGAGATTCTAAGAGCATGTCGAAGGGTTTGGAGAAGATACACAAGAAGAGTTCAGCAGTTCGACTCACCCAGTTGCAGTGATTCAACAAGGGCGCAGTTGAAGCTAGGGAGACACCAGCAGCGAGGTTGTTGGCACTAATAATTTTCGAAGAAATTCTCAAGGTTTATAGTGTTCCAGTGTCAAGAAAGGATGTTGAGCTTTCCAGCAGAGGAGGCTGAAACAGCTAGTGTGCATAGCTAGTTTCCCCAATGCGTCAGGAGCAATGTTATCAGAGCCAAACCGGTGATCAAACGGAAAAACCTTGTGGATTGGGAACCGGTCAGAACCAGACCGAAACCGGTAAAAAAACTAGACCAAAAAACTGGTAGATCAAAAACACATAAAATATTCAAAATTTAAAGAAAATCATATATATACACGTGCATCCATATGAATCCAAACCATTTATACACAATTAAGCAAAAGTTCTCATTTATATAGCATGTAAGGATGCACATAACCAAAATAGCATTGAGTGCAATCCTTTCCTGAATCGAAAATACATCAACAAATAAGCTCTAAATGGCCTCTAGCACTAAAAAAAAATCATGCTGCAACAAATACCTATATATCATCAAAATCATTGTCTATATTGGGATCTTCGTCATCAATATAACCCTCTAAGAATTAAAATAAGATAATAAAAAACGTAGCATGTCAAGTCAATATTTTTTTTGAGTAATGGGTACATTTTTAGTAGAGTCATGATAGAGGAGTTCGACAACCAATGCCACTAACATCAAAGTACATAGAGGAATTGGTGTTCTTTATTAAATAGTAGTTCCTTACCCTCGTACATGACAAAAGCCAAAGGAAACGTTGCAATCCTCGCAATCCTGAAAAATTGTTAAGCCAATTGGATTTTGAGCGAAATCTAAGATTCCACTTTCTCCTTATGAAATCTAATGAGGTTGGAACCACTCTCAAACATCTTGAGTCATTTCATGGTAATGTTAAAAATTTAAGTAAAAGGATGGAAATGAAAATTAAGGAGAATGTCACTTTCAGTTTAAGAATTTAACATTACCATGAAGTGCATAGCAATAATAGGACCATAGGCTTGAATATTAGGCTGGCCTAGGGGAGAATTAGAAGTGGGCCAACGAAATCAAAAATAGCCAAACTTTTACGTTGGCCCGGGAAGGTACAAACCGCACGGGGTCAGTCCCGACCCAGCAGATTCTAATTCAGTACTGAACCGGCCTATTTTGGTTCGGAGGCTTGGTTCGAACTGGTTTTGGGCCAAAAACGGCTGGACCGGCCGATTCCACCAGTTCCGGTCAAATTTTGATAACATTGAGCAGGAGGAGTATTTCACTTCTAGTTACGAGAAGAGTTGTTAGGAGGAGGTCCGAGTAGCTTCAGGAGGCAGACAGAGGCAGATCAACTTGCAGGGAGAGGTTCCAGGGGGTTGTGCGAATTATTCCAGGAGTTGTCATGCGCATTCCTGGCAAACAATGCGAGTGCCAGAGAGGAGTGCGGTGGCTTGGAAGAAGCCAAATCAATTTGTTGGAGGAAACATGAGTTTCCAAATATTTTTCCATGTGAGATGAAATTGTCGGAGCTTTGCTAGAAAGGCAAGTAGTTGTAATTTTCTATTTTGTTGAAGAATAATAAAGCCCTCATCTATTGCACTGGTTTTCCCTTCAGGGATTTTCCAAGGACAATTGTCCAAAAATAACGGCATCAAAATTATTCTGTGTGCATTATTTTCTCAGTTCCTGCATTTTATATTCCGCAATGTTTTTTATTTGTGAAGAATTGCAGTGTTAGTTGTTCAATATTTGCCATTAATAATCTAACAGAAGACAAATAAATTGCATACATTAGGAGAATAACATCTAGTTGCCGCAATTCGTGGAAATTTCACATGGTATCAGAGGGAGGTCGCTACAGATCAAAGCAGCTCTAGAGCGAGGTTGTTGCAGTAAGATCAGTGCACTAAATAATAGATATGCGCAATTCAGTTGGGCAGTGCATGTTTCAAAGGAAATAATTCGATTTCCAATTCAAGGAAGTGATTTGGAGGAATTGCAAATTGTCTTAGTGAGCAGCAGTAGGCAGTGAGGTTTCCGGAAAGGATTTCTAGAGACAGAGTGAATTTCGCAGAGCAGATCTAGCACAAAGTTTGCAGCAAAAGGGTTTTGTAGTCGCAGATCATTGTAGGGCATAGTAAGAGAAAGCACACAGGTTATTTATTTCTCTGGTGTATTTGAGTTCACAAATTTTCTAGAGATGGTCACAGTAGATTTTAGAGATCATGATGTGAAAATTCTATCTATTGCAGCTACGGGAAATTATTCTTCTAACTCAAAATTTAACTATGCAATTTATTTGCTACGGCAAATAATGAATAAAATCACAACTACAATTTTCACCATAAAAATACTGTGGAAAATAAAATACTGGAAACTGAGAAATTCTAGCACACAATAATTTCGACACAGTTATTTTTGGACAATCGTCCCTGAAAAAACCCAACTTGGGAAAACCGGTGCAGCAGTGAGGATTTTATTTTATTATGCAGTAGTGAAATCTGTGTACATCTATGGATGCTCAACTGGTAATCCAAACAGCGAGAAAATCTGGGCAAAATATTGAAGGTAATTACCCTTCTCCCACAAGCAATCTCTGGCACGGCTCTGCCTACCAAAACTCGGCCTCCTGGAGCTCTGCGTAGCTAGGTGGACGGTTTGCCTCGGACTGGGCTTTGATGAAGTCGTTATGCCTTTAAATGCTGAGGAAATTGTCTCTCCGACCCTCTGAGACTTCTTTTCCGGCCTCTAGAACTGAGAAAGAATTTTCCTTACTCCAAATCGAACTCCCTAGCTGAAGCCACTGCATTATCCCTTAGCGCTGCCTCTCCGCGATAACTCGACCCTCTTGCTACTGTCTCTCCGGATCTAGAAAATCTTTCCTCCGGATCACTGCCCCTACCCCTCACATTGCTTCGATCTCTCTAACTCTCTCTCCCGACAACTGACTGTTGCTACTCTGGAAATCGATCTGCCAGTGAAATCGAACTTCTCAAGTGTCTCCTCCAAGTGCCCATCGACTTCTTATAATCCTCTGTTGCGACTCCAACGGCCAAGATTAAATTTTAATCGATGCCTAGGATTAACTTGAAGTCAATCTGTGTAAGTTTTTATAACATTCACACCTTGACTTAATTAATTCTAATTAATTAACCATATTCCCTAAGTTTAGACTTAGGAAATATTAAAAAGCTGGCTAATAATCTAATTAGATCATTTCTAGGTGGAATTTCCATAAACGATTTATGGGTTTTGGAGATCTCTTGTATTCTAGCTTCTCCACAAAATTTTGTGGCTAGAACATATATGATGCTATAGAAACTAACACAAGATAATATGCATTTGTCTTCCAGGTTGGAAGATGAATTCACCCAGATAGCTTGCCTCTCTACCTCGACTTCACAGGGTGCTTGGTACATAGACAATGGAGCACCAACACATATGAGTTAGAGACTACTTCAGCTATAGGGAGGGGGAGATGGACTTCCAGATACAGATGGGAAAAAAAACAAAATGTACTCCATCCGGGAGAGGTACCATCAGTATTCAGAGGGAGTTAGGCAAGAACATTGATGTTATAGATGTGTTGCATGTGCCAGGATTAGGCATCACCTTAATTTCAGTTTCTAAACTACAGTATAAGGGATATGATGTCCACTTCATAGGGAAGAAGGTTTACATAAAACACCAGAGAATGTGGCACAAGAGAATGGGACATTTACACCATGGAGCATTAAAGATGCTCAAGGAGATTGTGGTAGGTGTTCCAGAATTAAGCATGGAACATGATGATGTGTGCAGGGGGTGCATACTTGGGAAATTCGTTAAGGCAACATTCCCAAGAATTGACAGTAACTCAGATGGTGTGTTGCAGCTTGTACATTCAGATATTTACAGCCCAATGTCCAACAGACTCTCAGAGGGTACGGATATTTCTTAACCTTCAAAGATGACTACTCCAATAAGACTTGGATCTACTTTTTGGAGATGAAAGATGAAGTCTTTAGTCGCTTCCAAGAGTTTAAGGCTCTTGTGGAGATAATGAGAGGAAAAAAGATCAAGGTGTTTCGCATGGACAATGGAGGCGAGCACACTAACAAGGACTTCACGGGTTTCTGTGCAAAGGAGGGCATCAATAGGGAGTGGATAGCTTCATACATTCCACACCACAATGGAGTAGCGAGAAAGATATAGTTGGGGCAACAAAGGCTACATTGTATGGCTAGGATATGCCCAAGTTTTTGTGGGCATAAGCATGTAGCATGGTTGTGTACATATAGAACAAGGTTCCTCACAGGGCATTGGGGAATATAACAGCAGAGGAGGTCTTCACAGGAAGAACCAGAGGTCAGTCACTTTAGAGTCTTTGGTAGTATAGTGTACTATCATGTGTCGGATGATAAGTGCACCAAACTTGATCAAACTACAGAGAAGGGATATTTTGTTCGTCACTGTGAAACATCCAAGGCGTACAGGATCCATGTTCCGAGCAACATGAGGATCATCGTGTGATGGGATGTGAGGTTCCAAGAGGAGAAGGCCTTTAGGAGATCTCATGAGTAGCCAGTAGATGATCAGAGTGAGCCAACAAAAGCTCCAGGGCTGAGCAACAGCAGCAGCAGGGTCAATCACAGGGACACCAGACCAGTAGTATAGTTACTAGTACGAGCACTAGCTCAGGTGCAGGTGGTCTAGCGAGTTCGCAACAGATGGAGCAGCAGGGGCAAGATGAGGAGTTGGAAGCTCCACCCACCACCAGTGGTAGAACCGACAGAGAAGTTCGTCAAACGCTAAAGGATGCGCAGGAGTTTGTGGGAGCTCCTAGGACAGGTAAGAGGGAGCATAGACAACCAGACATGTACAAGGCGTTGGTGAAAAAGGTCATCGACAAGAACCTTCTAGTTACGAGGAGGTTGCATAACATCAAGTGTGGCAGGATGCCATGGTGGAGGAGTATAGCTACATTTGACAAATGATGTATGGGAGGTCTGCCTAGATGAGTGGACAGGGCAGTTGTCAGCTCTAGATGGATCTACAAGAGTATAGCTCCATCTGACAAATGATGTATGGGAGGTTGTGCCTAGACCAGTGGACAGGGTAGTTGTCGGCTTGAGATGGATCTCCAAGATCAATTATGTTGCAGATGGCAGTGTAGAGAAGTAAAAGGCTAGGTTTGTGGCCAAGGGATATGCGTAGAAGGAAGGAATCGATTATGAGGAGACCTTCGCACAAGTGACCATGTATACTTCCATCCGATCAATGATATCTCTAACAATGCAAATGGGATGGCAGATTCACCAGATGGACGTCAAGACAACATTCTTGAACGAGGTGATAGAGGAGGAGGTATATATCGAACATCTAGAGGGCTTTGAGACACATGAGAGAGGCACGCATATGTGCAGGCTCAATAGAGCGCTATACGAGCTCAAACAGGGTCCCAGGCCATGGTATGATCGAATACACAGCTACTTGCAGTAGATGGGCTTCGTGAAGAGTGAAGCAAACTCCAATCTCTATTATTTGATGGTTGGAGGTGAGGTAAGCCACTCATCCTAGTGTTGTATGTGGATGATCTCTTCTTGACAAGGTCATTATGGCTCATAGAGGACTGCAAGAGGGACCAATCAACAGAATTTGAGGTGAAGGATTTGGGTTGATGCATTACTTCCTAGGCCTGGAGGTATGGCGCACGAGCAGGGAAATCTTCCTTGGGCAGGGGAGATATACTATGGAGATCCTAAAGAAGTTCAGGATGTAAGACTGTAGACCCATCTCCACGTCGATGATTACTAACTAGAGGAAGATATATGCATCAAAGGATGTAAATGTGGACCCAACCTTGTATAGGAAGCTCATTGGTTCATTTATGTATCTAGTCAACACAATGCTAGATATCTGCTTCGCGGTCAATACTCTCAATTAGTTCACGATGGATCTGAAGAGACGTTGGAACTGAAGAGGGTGCATTGGATAGCAGCGAGGCACAATTTGAGGTATTTGTATGGCACAGTTGAGTATGGGTCACAGTATATTCGAGATGATGGTGTCGGGTTTTGTGGATATATTGATGCAGACTGGGCAGGCAATTCAGTGGACAGGAAAAGCACCTAAGGGTGTTGCTTCAGTATTGGATCAAGGATTGTCTCTTGGTGTAGCAGGAAGCATAAGTCTATGTCACTGAGTTATGCATAGGCAGAGTACATGGCAGCTAACATGGCCACATGCGAAGCTATTTGGCTTCAGAAGCAGCTAATGGGTTTGTTTGGTCAGGGATGGATTTGACCAATATTAGCTGCGATAATTAGAGTTGCGTCAGGGCCTTTGAGAATCTAGTGTTTCATGATAGGTCAAAACATATAGACATACAGTACCACTTCATCAAAGATTGTGTGCAGCACAGGTCAGTTTGGCTACAACATGTTCCCACAGATTAGCAAGTTGCAAATATATTCACAAAGACCTTGGGTAAGGCAAAGTTTGTCTACTTGAGGGAGCAGTTGGGAGAAGTGGAGAACGCATTTCTTGCTAACAGGGAGTGTTATTTTTTGGTAGCATCGTATAGACGTTCTAGTCTCTATGGTGTCAAAGAGGCTAAGGAGCACAAGATCTTCAAAACCTAGAAAAGGTTTCGCGAGTTTCAACTTAGAAACACCTCAATTAGATTAATTAGTTGATAATTAAATATTTCCTAAGTCTAACTTAGGAAAGTTGGTTAATTAAATCAGATTAATTGAGGAAAGTCGATTTTTCTCTAGAGACTTCCGGAAAAGTAATTTGACGGAGTCAAGATGATCTCATCCATTGGTTAAGATGTGATCATAGTCGTTGAGAGTCCAACGAGAGATTATAAGAGCAGGTCGAAGGTTTTGGAGAAGACACACAAGGAGAGTTCAGCAGTTGGACTCACCTAGTTGCAGTGATTCAGCAAGGGGATAGTTGAAGCTAGGGATACACCAGCAGTGAGGTTTTCAGCAGTAAGAATTTCTGGAGAAATTCTCGGGAAGGTTTCCAGCATTCCAATGTCAACAGAGGAGGCTGAGTTTTCCAGTAAAGGAGGCCAAAATAGTTTAGCGTGAGTAGCCATTTTCCCTAGTGTGTGTAGCAGGAGCAGCATTTCACTTCTAGTTGCCAGAAGAGTTGTCAGGAGGAGGAGCGAGTAGCTTCAAGAGGCAGAGGGAGGCAGATTGACTTGCAAGGGGAGGTTCTAGGAAGCTGTGTGAATTATTCCCAGAGTTGCAGTGCGCATTCCTAGAAAACATTGTGAGTGCTAGAGAGGAGTGTGAGTTGCTTGGGAGAATCCAAATCAATTTGTTGGAGTAAACTTTCAGTTTCAAGATATTTTTCCTGTTGAGATAAAATTGTTGGAGATTTTCCAGAAAGGCAAGCAAATGCAATTCTCTATTTTGTTGAAGAATAATAAAACCCTCATTTGTTGCATTGGTTTTCCAGTTGTAATTCTCTATTTTGTTGAAGAATAATAAAACCCTCATTTGCTACAATGGTTTTCCCTTCAGGGTTTTTCCACGGACAATTGTCTAAAAATAACGGTGACAAAAGTATTGTGTGCATTATTTTCTCAGTCCCTGCAGTTTATATTCCACGACATTTTTTATTTGTGAAGATTTGCAGTGTGAGTTATTCGATATTTGTCGTTAATAATTTAACAGAAGACAAATAAACTGCATTAGTGAGGAGAATAACACCCAGTTGTTGCATTTCATGGTAATTTCACAAAAACCACCTAAATTAATCTTTAGGGAAAAAATTTAGTTTAGGATTTAATTATACAAAACCCATTTCACAAGGAATTTCTTCTTTTTTCTAACATTTGGGAATAGAAGAAAATATAGAATTGATATCACATAATGAAATGAGAGAGGAGTATAGAGTTCAAGTGTACTGGATGGAAACCTCCAACATGATTTTCTTTGTTAATGCAGCTACTTCTTATTTGATCTTCTATGAATATTGAATTTAATTTTAGAATGATTGCATATAGAAGTTCTCAAGCAAATTTGAAACCTCCAACATGATTTTCTTAGTTAATTCAGCTTCTTGCGTTACTTCTTATTTGATTTCTTCTATGAATACTAAATAAATTTTGGAATGTTTCATCTAGAAGTTCTCAAGCAAATTTTTCATTTTTCTGGTGTCTGGGGAGAGGAAAATAGAATTGATATAACTCAATGAAATTAAAAAAAAAGAACAAAGTTGAAGTGTATTCAATGGAACTGTCCAACCTAAGTTGCATGATACGAGGAAACGAAAAACGCATATCTATGTTAAATTTCTAATACCAACCAAATTTATTTTCTCACGGCAATTTAATTTATCCCTAGAAATTAATTTATTTACCCAAAATTAATGAATCGACGAAAAATAAAATCACTGGTATTTTTAACTTCTAGAATTAAATATATGCAGATCAATCACAAATTGCAAAATAAATCACCCACAACAATTCTCTATCATTTATTTATCTGGAAAATATGGGTTTTTTGACCCACAAAGATACAAGGAAAAATACAAAACCGGAACCTATAACACAACTCCCTTAGAATAAAAAACCAGAACCTATAACACAACTCCCTTAGAGTACAAAACTGGAACCTATAACATAACACCCTCCTTGCATGCCATTGATGCGCACTAGGAAAAAATTGGCCCTCTAGCAACTCGACATCCTCCAGATAAAATAAATCTCCTTCCAACAACTTGGCCCTGCAATCTCCTCCACTCAACCTCCCAGATTCGCCCCAATCCACTCACACTTCTCCTTCTTTGTGCTCTTGGTCCATAGAGCCACTCACACTTAGAGAAAATCACTCTCTCTTTGAGATGACTCGCTCACTTCACTTGTGTCTTCACACCTCCTCGCTAGGCTCCCTTCATAATATTCATTAAGTCCAAATCCCTAACTCCAATCTCCCTTCTAGAACCATCTTGGAGATCAACGGTTGAGATTATTTCTAAGTTAATTAAATAATTAAATTATTTATCCTTAGAAATGAATTAATAGTCCATAATAATTAATTGACTTAAATTATTGTACTTTTCATCTTGGAAATCAACAATTGAGATCATTTCTAAGTCACTGAAATAATTGTTTATCCTTAGAAAATGACTTAATAGTCCACAATAATTAATTGACTTTAATTATTGTACTTTTCCTAAGTTAGACTTAGGAAAGAAGATATAAATCACTTACTCCACCAAGCAAGCACCTAGAAGAGGCAAATAATGTCTTCCACATGCTAAGACACCAAGCCTATGTAAAAGACCTTCCAAAGCTACCACTAGCTTCGACAATCTAGAACATAAATCCCACATGACCCTTTCAAAATTAGGATTTCAACATTAAGATTTAGAATATAGATCCATGAATAGATGAGTGTGAAGGCCCAAGAATATTTAAATGAGAAACATAAAATACATTGGACAATTGATACGTAATGCAAGAAGTAAATTCCAAAAACAACCTTTATTATTTATAAATGAGGCTATACATTACTAAAGTTATCATCATATTGTATTCAATCTTCAACCTTAAAGTTCAAGCATGCTTCAGTGCAAATTTTATTTTATTTTGTATCCCAAAGGAACCCAACAACCCACCTGACACATAGTTACTAGTAAACCTATGGGGGTCTACAGCCTCCCCTCCTCTCCATAAATCGTGGCTCACAACTGGGGGGATTTGAACCTTGGATCTGTCAGTTTTCACAGATTTCACATTACTTCGATCATCAATTGAGCTACCCCCCTGAGACTCAGTTCAAAATATTATTAAAACCTAATCACATAAAAATGAAATTTAGTGGGTTTCGGGCCAAAAATAGGCCACACAAGCTCATTGTATCGAACACTAAGACGCTTGTATGGTGCTAAAATGTGGTGTATGGCACCTGAAAGACGTTTCAAGCTGGTTGAAATGCATTTAAGGCACGTTTTAGCCACACTTCAAGGTTTTCGCATCGAAATGCGGCTAGTACCAGGGGGGCCCACATTTAGTGCAACCTAGTCTCCAACATGATTTCTTAGTGAATTCAACATCCTGTGTTGCTTCTTATTTGATTTGTTTTGTGAATACTAATTTAATTTTAGAATGTTTCATATAGAAGTCCTCCTAGGGATTAAAAAGGTCACCTGATATTAAATCAAGCAAAATAACAAACACATCAACTTACCAAGATTACAAAAATGCCTTCAATGACATCGATAGACATTCTATTCAAATAACATTATAATTATTGAACTTTGATTCTGCAATGTCGAGGGCATCCATATCAAATACATAACATGCAACCCCCAATTGCAATCACCTAACCTATGATAGACATCTACTTTGTACTTTATACATTTTAGTAGATTCATTTAAATTTAATGTGTATATCTCTATTGCTTTTGGCTATAAGTAATAAGGCATCAACCAAATTCTCTACTACAATGTTGTAGCTTCCAACGTATACAATTTGAGTGAGCCTAATGGTTAAGAGCATGTGTTTAGGTCATAGGTTCAAGTCTGGTGGTTAGAGTATGTACACCTTCGTAGGCTTTAGCAGTCAAACAGTAACGCAAAGGTAGATCCCTTGTCCCACAAACAAGGAGGTTTCATACACCAATTTGGTGTTTGGCCTTGCCATGACCTTAAAATTAGATGATGATGATGATTATAGAGAGAGAGAAGCAATATCCATGTGGAATGCGCATTTACCTCCTAGTTTTGAATTTTCTTGTCCAAGTTACTTATTTAGGGAGCAACTACTTACTCTACGTGAGGAATTTGATTTAGTCATTTGCAATGGTTTGGCTAGATGGACAAAGTCTAGTAATTTCACCTATACTATATACAATGGCGCAAGTGTAGTAGATTATGTAATTTGCTCACTTGGTTTGTGTGAGAAAATGGAGGAAGTTTTGATTGGGGAACAGCTTTGGGATTTAAAATCTAATCAGAAACCAATTTACTTAAGTTTCTCTTGGACTGGAAAGAAGCAACTTGGGACAAAAACTCAAGGTATTCAACAAACTCTCTCAAAGGGCAGAATTCTTTTGACTCCAAAAAACTGTAATACCTTCAAAATAATGCTAGAGAGGCTTTTTGAGAAGGAGAAAATTTCGTTTCATGGCCTTCATAGTCACAAGCTAACACATTTAATTCAAAGTGCACTTGCAAAGTGCAAAAGAGCAAAAAATAGGAAGTCTGAAACAAATTGTTTTCCGATTAATGCTTGGTTTGATGAGGAATGCAAAAAGGCAAGGAGAACTTTGAAAGAGTCAAACAAGAATAACATAAACCTCAAGGTTTACAAGCAAATTTTAAGAAAGAAAAAAGTTGATTTCATGGTCTCAAGGAGGAAAGAACTAATCTTCCTTGGGAAAATTAACCCCAAATTATTTTGGAAGGAGCTCTAACTGAGAAAGAAGTAAACTGAAAATAATACTACAGCTTCTCAATGGTTTGATTATGCAAGGCAGCTTTATGAGCAGGACCCCCAAGTTCACGTCCCCCCTTGGTCAACACTACTTCTAAGCTTTTCACCATGTAAGAGGTTGATATGGGTATTAAGAAGTTAAGTGTTGAAAAAGCAAAAGACTTAGTTGAACTTCAAGCATAATATCTAAAGTGGGGTTTGAAAATTCTTGCACCTCACATTACAAAAAATTTCAACAACATCATGCAACAGGGGTTCCCCACAAATTGGACAACTAATCTAGCAATACTTCTTTTCAAGAGTGATAGCGTCAATAATCCCTGAAATTATAGGACCATAATGATAAACCATTTGTTTGCAAAGTTATTTGGAAGTATGCTAGAAAATAAAATTAGCAAGTCGACAAAAAAAAGAGATAAGCATGCTAAAGAGCAAGCATGTTTTAGACCTAAGCATTCCATAGTTGATTGCGGTATAAATTTAAGGCGCATCAATGAAAAGGTTTGGGAGAAAAGGGAGGAAGCATTTTGTTGCTTTGTTGATTTCAAAAAAGCTTTTGACATGGTCCCTAGCGATAAGCTTTGGCACAGAATGAAGGAACTTGGGTTTCCTAGGCATCTTAGAGCAGTGGTTCATAGGCTTTATGAGGAGGTAAAAGTCAAAATGAGAACTTTAGTTGGCATCTCCAAAGGTTTTAGGAGTGATACCAGGGTCAAGCAAGGGTGCCCATTGTCCCCTACCCTTTTTGGTTTATATATTGACAAACTTGAAGAGTGGTTAAATTCAAAAGGTGGTGATGGTGTTCATTTGGGTGAGTTTGTTACAAGGCTTCTTTTGTATGCAGATGACCTTATTTTGATTGCTAAATCTGCTCTTGGATTGCAAGAGCACTTACTTTCCCTTGAGCATTTTTGTAGAAGGGTGGGGATGCAAGTCAATATTAGCAAGACGAAAGTGGTGGTTTTCTCTAACAAAAGAAAACATAGCCAACATAAGTTCTACTTTGAAGGCAACACTCTTGAAGAAGTTGCAAATTACAAATACCTTGGAATTGAGTTCAACAGAAATCTAAGTTGGGAATGCCACAGAAAGTAAAGAACTTTAGGAGATTAAAGGGCATTTTATGTTTTTCAAAATAGGTGTAGAGAGGCAGAGCTATGGGATTGGAAGACCACACAAACTCTTTTTGGGCTTTGAGTGATTCTGGTGGTTCTCTATGGTTGTGAACTATGGACCAGCAGTACATCTGACTTATAGTGGAAGAAAATTGAGAAAATTCAAGAATGCTTGATTACAAACAAGTTCAAAATTAAAAGTTTAGTTCCTTATGATATCTTGCTAAGTGAAATGGGGGTTGCTCCTATTGAAGCAATTGCTATGGTGTGACTCATAAGATATTTACGCCGAAGGCGTGATCTATATTGGAATTAGGCTTGAGGAATTTCAAATTTTAAATTACGAATGGCCTTGATTTGATAATCTAAGAATATTCTTTGTCTAATACATGATCCAATGGATAGTATAGAAAAAATGTAAACGGTTTTTCAGTTACTTTGGTCTGCTACTATCTTTAATTTATTAAAAATAATTAATAAACCGTGGTTGGCGTTATCATTTATTTTGCCACCTGTTAAACCGATGGGAGGCATTAACCTGATTGAAACTGAATACTTTTGTTTCGTTTCATTCCAAACACTTTCATTTCGTTTAGTGTTTGAGAGCGATATCCATGAAAAACCAACTCAAATATTAACTCTACCCCATATATGTGTAATATATAAATGTTATCTCTGATCAGCACTAGCCATTACTCCCAATTACGAACACTGCAGCCTCTATCTCGTGCTTGATGTGCTTGCTTATCTCTTTTTTAATCAGCTAATCAAGTTACACAAGTACAATATTTTATTTTGTTTCTCTCAATTACCAACACTGCAGCCTATAGCATGCTTGATGTGCTTGCTTATCTCTTTTTTAATCAGCTAAGCAAGTTACATAGGTATGATATTTTATTTTGTTGACGTGCTTGTTATCTCTTTTTTAACAGCTTGTTATCACACATTTCTTGTTATCTCTTTTTTAACAGCTTGTTATCACACATTTATAATATTTTATTTTGTGGATTTAAATTGTGGCCGCACTACCCTAGTTAGGGTAGCATTTTTTAATCAATAAATCAGTTGTGAGCGTGTGTTCTCGTCGAGATCACTATTTTTATTTGCTGTGTTGAATATGTTAATTAACAACAATAATATTTTAAAAATAAAAATGTAATATTATTATATATATTAAATAATAAGTATCTCAGTTCTCCCCCTACAGAAAAAGCCAGCGCTGCCTTCCTGGTAATGAAAAACCAATAGACTTAAGCCCTTCCCACCTATGGTAATAAATATGCTTTTCCCACAGGTGGCTATCTGAAAACCGGTATCTCGCGCCTTCCTATTCTATAGCCAAAGCAGAAAATCGATATTTGTTATAATGGGCAGATGGTATAAATAAAATGATCAATAATAAATATGCTTTTCCCACAGGTGGCTATCTGAAAACCGCTATCTCATGCCTTCCTGTTCTATAGCCAAAGCAGAAAATCAATATTTGTTATAATGGGCAGATGGCCTGGGAAATAAAATAATAAATAATAGTGAACCTATATATCCTCCATTAACAAAGGCAATTCCATATTTATTCTGGTTAGTAATTTAGATAATTAGACCATCAAAATCCATATAAATAAGTGAACCCAAAATTATTTAATTTAATAAATCTAAATAATGAAATAGCAATTAAATTTTATTAATGACTATAATATTAATAAGTGACACTTTAGGTTTTTATCAACCACATTTACTAATATGGTTGTGCTAGTTAAAAAAATTGAGCAAATGGAAGATACAGACGGCTAAGGTCGTCTTCAATGACACATTATGCAAAAGAAAGAAGGCTTAGATGCGACAAAATAGCAAATGATTTAGTAAATGGGATATTTACCTTAACATGTGCCCTACAAATATGGAGAAATGACACATTATGCAAAAGAAAGAAGGCTTAGATGCGACAAAATAGCAAATGATTTAGTAAATGGGATATTTACCTTAACATGTGCCCTACAAATATGGAGAAAGAGAAAGTATTATATTGAAGAGTTTCCCACTCGTAATCATCATCAAAAAGCGTACATAGAAGCCAATATCTCATGGAGAGCCAAAATTCTTATTGCTCAGTTAAGAACTAACTCTCATCAATTTCATTGTGAAACAAGACATTAGTTAAGACAAAAACAAGTTTGGGGAGAAAGAATGTATTTTTTGCACTCGTACAAAAGTGGAAACAGAAAAGCATTTCATTTTAGAGTGTGAGGTCTTCAAAGACAACAAAGACAATTATGTGAATATCCTGGCAGCTAACTCTTAAGATAATTTATTTAGTGAGGGAACAGCTGAGAAGTTGGGAATGCTCATTGTCAAGTTACATAGAAAAAACGTTGAATGCAGGCGAGGCGATATGTCGCATAAATTATCTTTAAACCTAATAGACCTTAAAATTTCTTCTTTCTCTTCTTCTTCAAGTTAAGTTGTTCAATAGTTTCACCCTTAGTCGGCATCTTCCACAATTTTTTAATTTTTAATGGAAAATTCTATGTTCATCAAATCTCAAGCATTGCCAAAGTTGATGGCATATTTTATAGCAAATTTAATGGTGAGGTTAAGGACGAAATGAATGGGTAGGCAAATTGGTTTTTATAAAATTCCTTGAGAATTGAATTTATTTTTAACTATAACCAATATAATATATATATATGAAATCAGTATATGATGTTTTTAACGTCCTTTCCGTCATAACAAAACTGGCTTCATATTTTTGGGCTTTCCCAAATTTCTTTATCACGGAACACGAACCTAGTGAATTGTATGGCAGGCGGAATATACCAGGTTCTCAATGCTCTGTCCCAGAAGGCGGTTTTAATGTTGCCGTTCAACATGGAACTGACGGAGAAAAAGCTAGAGGCGTACCTGCAATATAACAGAATTGATGACATCTGCATATTGGCAATATAACAGAATTGATGACATCTGCATATTTTACTGCCAAGTTAAGTGACATACCCCACGCAGGGGCGCCTGCATAGCATCGAATCTGACTTCTGGGTATATTACCCAATTTCTTCCTGTTTTTGGCCACCGCCAAAGTAAGCAGGGCAGCAACCCCTGACCCAAGTGAGTGCCCGGCAAAAGTCAGGGTATATGAAGGGTTTTTCTCAATCACTCCTTCAATGTGTCGGATTCAGCAGTGATCAGCCAAGTAGCAGACTTGAGAAGCCCATTATGCACATAGCCTCCATCAAACATTGTTTGCCCGAGCTTATTGTCCAGCAACACAGCATAATCACTTTCATTAGCCAAATTTAGGCCTCTAATGGCCAAACAATATCATGGCCTTCGTGATCAAGGTAAATCAGGTATGGTGGAGCTCTGCCCGTGGTCTCGTAAGTGACCCTCTTCACTAACCAAACAGGATTCATCCTATAGCCTCCTGGAGGTGCCCATTTAGGGTTTCTCAAATCATCTTCATAGACTGCAAGGATGATGCCACAAATTCTTGGCACAGGTTCAAACTTCTCAGTATTGGCAAGTGCCCATTGTTCACTGTCATTTGCTCCCAAGTATATAGAGCGTTTCCATGCCCATCGTAAACATCCCAAGCGATATACACATTCTAACAAAGGTATTCCAAAGGCAGACATGCTTAGTTACCACTCATTCATTACACATTTGAATGTGATAGCCCCAATGCAAATTTCATAAACCACATGCGAAGATTCCTTGCAGCTATTTCAGGGAGAAAAAAAATCAGGAATTCGTTAACCACTGCAAATTAGGCCTATATCTAATAGCTCAGATGTCGACTAATGAGAATGGTGAAACATAAGTGGTTTTTGCATTGGATTGCTGAGAGTGAAAATGAACTCAGAAACCAAATGTTGATTAGACATGAAAATGAAATCGTATTTGCCGACATTAAAAGTGAACTTGAAGCACAGATGTTGATTACAATTTAAAAGGGATTAGGACAGTGTACCCAGATGCTGACAACTTCAGTATCATTAAAAGATTGATTAGTGGGGTCCATATGGGTAAGCAGGCAGGGCAGTTGTGTAAGTAAGATAAATAATCTTTCATGGACATCAGAACAAGAAAAGAAAATATGACATTAGGCTGGATGCTCAGGTAAGCAGCACATGGATTGCAATTACCACTGTTTTTGGCGGGGCAATGTGGATGGAAAGTATATGCATTTGTCATGTGAAAAACGTCAGGGGCATTGTCATTTGGATGGCTTAAAATAGCTATTTTGAATAGCCACCCAATAGCTTTGTAAATTACGTTTTTCAGGGGCATTGTCATTTGGATGGCTTAAAATAGCTATTTTGAATAGCCACCCAATAGCTTTGTAAATTACGACTGGTTCATTCGGAGCTGTAGAATAGAACTCTATGACGTTCAGTTTTTTTATAAAGTTAGTACCTAAAAGGGAGAGAATTTACAACTCGATTCAGAGAACAGTACATTTTCAATGTGGTTTTCATGGAGGCAATGTAATTTTATATTGTACATTTTCAATGTGGGTTTCATGGACGCAATGTAATTTTACATTAATAGTAAATCTTTATTGTGTGTACGAGAGTGCGAGTCTCATTTCAGGATTTATTCGGTCCTTGTGTTGAACTATTCTTTGTTTTGGATAAGATAAAATAAATTTATTTGTATAATGATGTTTATACAATGTTGGAGAATTAAACAGTCTCTTATAAAAAGATAGAATGCATGAATATAAAAGACACAACCCAAGAACATAAAAGATACAATGTATGGAATGCCTGAACTAAGAAGATCCAGGGTCCTCAGACCCATCTCTCCTAACATCCGAGGTTCACTGAAAAACATTGAAAAAAACTCCACAAAGGGATCAAACCCATGTCTCCTACCATCTAAGGTTGACTGAAGAACATTGAAAAGAACTCCACAAAGTTTGTTGGCCCGATGAATGGCCCGATGAAAGGCCAGTGGGAGGTGCACAGTGTCCACAAAATCGTTGTCTAGGGAATTGAAGACTAGTGGGAGGTGCGGACTGTCCACTAAATCATTGTCCAAAAAAGTTGACGCACCCCTTAGGTCTAAAAAACGTAGTCCGAACCTAGTCCCTCTCTAAGATCTGTTGTTTAAGATTTATTTTTAAATAATAAAAAAATTCAACCAAAAACCTAAATACTTTGCAAAATTCATAGAGCAAAATACTACACCTTTATGTAGTATAACTTTAACTATATGATTATATTTATGTTTATTTTGTTGAGATTTAATTCCAAATCTTAATCTTTTAAGAAAACACATATTTTTAATTATTAAATTTACTCTAAATCATCCGATATAATTGATTATTATAACAACGTGTTTAATAGTATAACAAAGTGTTTATGTCATTCAATATAATTGATTATTAATCAATTATAACAAGGTGTTTAATAATATAACAAAGTGTTTAGGTTTAATATTATAACAAAGTGTTTATGTAGTATAATTTTAACTATATAAATATATTTATGTTTATTTTATTGAGATTTAATTCTAAATCTTAATCTCTTAAGAAAGTACATATTCTTAATTATAAATTTATTCTAAATTATAAAATATAATTGATTATTATAACATGATGTATATTTATATTGAAAATACATATTCTTAATTATTAAATTTACCTTGATTATTATAACAGGGTGTATATATAATGAGCAGGTGAACTACTTAGAGAATTATATATAAGTAATCAATTTATTTTTATTTTTTTAAGTCAAATGATGAGAATTTTCAAAGAAACATAGTTGCTTGTTCAAAAAAGCGCGTGATGAGAATTTTCGAATAAAATACAAAACAGCATAGTAACCGCTGAACTCATTCTAAATGAGATTATTAATTAAAAAAGAGATTGCTTACTTTTTTCAATTTATTTTTATTTTTTTAAGTCAAATGATGAGAATTTTCAAAGAAAAATAATTTTCAAAGAAACATAGTTGCTTGTTCAAAAAAGCGCGTGATGAGAATTTTCGAATAAAATACAAAACAGCATAGTAACCGCTGAACTCATTCTAAATGAGATTATTAATTAAAAAAGAGATTGCTTACTTTTTTCAATTTATTTTTATTTTTTTAAGTCAAATGATGAGAATTTTCAAAGAAAAATAGTTGCTTGTTCAAAAAAGCGCGTGATGAGAAATAACCGCTGAACTCATTCTAAATGAGATTATTTATTAAAAAATTGTAAGAGATTGCTTGAACCTGTTACAAATAACATTATTATTTTTTAAAATGATTTCTCTTTGTAAATTCGCCACATGCTTAGATTGAATGACATAATCTAAATAGATTTATTTTACAAGAAAAAAGTTAATAAGTTTATTTATTTTGAAATGGTTATTAATTTTTTTTTACAGGAAGGAAGGTAGTAAATTTATTTATATTTTGAAATGATTATTAACTTCTTTCTTCTTCTTTTTTCACAAAGGAAGGTAGTAAAATTTATTATAATTTAATTGCTAATTTTAATTAGTTAGTAATATTTTATTAAAAAGTGATCAAGTTTATTATAGTTTAGTTATTAATGGAGAGTAAAGATAGTTATTAGTATTTTATATTTGAATATGGATTAGCTCATCAGCTTTATTCAAACGAAAATCATGCCAATCTTAGTAATATGTAAATGTACAAACTTTTCTCAATGTCATATGCCTCTACCTTTGAAGCATTAACCTATTTTCTAATTTCCAAAGGAAGCAAGCTCTCAGCAAATTTAGATTCTCTAGGCATTTTCAACCTAAATAGTATTTCCATGAAAGCTAATATCTCTTATGGTAAATAAATTATAGGATAAACAAATTACTTTAAATGTAAACTTGTTTTAAGATTAAATAGTATAGGAATGTATTTTTTAAACGAGTAAAGGCAAACTCTAAAGGGATTAAAAGATATAGGGTTTTTATATGAAATATTATGTTTTTCTATATGGGTTGGATTAATTAGTGAGGAGTAATGTGTTTTTTTACTAGTAATTAAAGTTTTATTTTAGTGTTGGCATTTGTCATATAAAATTGTAATGGGTGTATGGAAGAACATGTGGTTGTATTTAAAGGGATTATATTAAATGATTTTATGACAAGTGAAACAAAGCTCACCTTCTTATCATTTTTAAGATTGAACATTAACTATTACGCTCACAATTTAAGTGTGAAACATGTGGATTGCTTTTTACAATATACAAAAAATGTTAAGGAATATCCCACCATGATACCAAGCAATTGAATACAAAAACATCGAAATCTAAAAAAGCCTACATATACCCTTATGCTAAAGAAATTATTCATAGTGGAGATTGATTCTCCAAAAGATAAAGAGCTTGTCCTTAATATGATTCTCCTTGCTTCAAGGGTATTGTCAAACTTTGCATGAAACCTTGGTTCCCTAATTTCAACCTAGTGTCAAACTCACTCTTTGGTTTTGCTAGGAATAGGACTTCTCAACCTCCTTCTTCAAATTTGGGGTTTTGACTCATTGAAAAATAAGGAAATGTTATTCAGAAGTTTCACTTTAAGAGTGACGAAACAATGCAACACCATATCACATATCTACATGGAAATGGATTTCTCCATGGGCTTCCTAACAAAGATCAACTTAGTAACTAGAGACTATATATGGACACAACACCTAGACTATCGAGAAGGGGATTTCTAATGTAGCCCTGCTTTATCATTAAACACATTGTAGCCTACTGTCTAAAAGTCAACAAATCCATCAGGGAGCCAAATTATAAACCCACTTGGTGAGTGGGGTTCTTTGAGGAACATCACTTGATTAGTAAAGATGGCCTTTAGGAAAAAACAATAGAAGCTCCATCAATATCTAACAATGCCCGAAATCCAACAACAAAAGAATAACACTCTCCTTCATAAAACAACCCTCGAAAAAGAACCTCAAAATCCTTATTTAAGAGAAGGCGCATAATTCGTTAAACACTTCACTCCAAGCAAAGGCAAAACTTTCTCTCTCCACGATATTACTAGTGAAAAGCCTCCATCATAAATCACCACACAAGTTGGACAAACATGACATAAGCCAAGCAAGCTAAGCCCCCTACACATGATGAGGGTAAAACACAAATAAGAGAACAAATCAAGCACCAACGGAAAATATGAAAAACAACATGGCAAAGATGGATGAAGAAGAACTACACAAATAAATAACTCTTCAAATTATAGCAAAATGAATGAATAAAAAGTCTTTGACCCCAACCATAAATCTTAACATAACTTTACACTACAATCCAAACTTATATTAATTTAATATGTGTTCTTTCTATAAGAAATTAATTGTAACCCATTTATAAAGATTTAACCTAACACCTCACATATCACAAGAACTCATGGAAAGAAATGGAAAATCATTACTAGAAAACCACAAACTTATAAAGATTTAACATAACACCTCACATATTGCAAGAACACATGGAAGGAAATGGAAGATCACTGCTCGAAAACCACACACCATATTTGAAGGGGTGAAAGCCTACGAGTATTACTTCTCCAAATTTTGTGCTAAGCCCCACTTTGCAATCTATAATATCAAGCCCGGCTTTGCAATCTATTATTATATAAACGAAGGCATAGTTTTTTATCATTGATATAATTCATATGCTTTAAAAAAATCTAACATTACATTAGTGTATTTTAAAATAATAAAATGAATAAAAGTAAAAGACCCAGAAATAAAAAATTAAAAAATTAAAAAAATTAAAAAATTAAAATTAAAAAAAAAGGTAAAAGTAAAAGACCCAGACATATTAAAAAAAAATTAAAATATATTTTAAGTTTGTGTTATTTTCACAATCATAAAAAAAAATTTGCGAAGTCATAATTAAAAGACGAGCTCATCATAAATAAAACTATTAATTTTTATTTTTTTTTTCAAAATTTTGAGATGTGGAAGAACTCTCTAGGTTTATTGCCAGGGAAATATACACGTGTTTATATGGAGATTATCTAAATATCAATCCAAGATTTGTAAGAACTCTTTATGTTTATTGAGCGAAATATACACGTGTTATATGGAGATTATCTAAAATTTAAATATCAATCCAAGATTTGTAAGAACTCTTTATGTTTATTGAGCGAAATATACACGTGTTATATGGAAATTATCTAAATATCAATCCAAGATTCGCAAGAATTCTTATGTTTATTCAACGAAATATACACGTGTTTATACAGAGATTATCTAAATATCAATCTATATTTATCATAATAAATATATTTTAGGTTTATTAAACGAAATTTTCTAAATATCAATCCAAGATTTGCAAGACTTCTTACGTTTATTCAACGAAATATACACATGTTTATACAGAGATTATCTAAATATCAATCTATATTTATCATAATAAATATATTTTAGGCTTATTAAACGAAATATACATGTTTATGTGTTTATACAGAGATTATCTAAAGCCATAGTCTGACTATTATGCTTTTTTGCTTTGAAAGTTATGGAAATTCCTGTCATATTTTGAAAAAAATAAACAGGGATTTTTGTGAATTCAAATAAACGCTGTCAAACATTGAAAAAAAGGCCATGTTGATGCAGCTTTTGCATGGTGGGGTAGACAGATTGCCTCCCTTCGTCCCCACCACATAGCCTTTTTTTCAATGTTCCACCAACACTCCGGTGTGGGGAGGCGCATAGGGGACGTGTGGGATGTGTGGGAATACCTTTAAATTTTAGGGAAATTTTAGGGGTGCGGGGAGACCTCGGATATATAATTTTTAATTATATATATATGTATAAAATTCAAGTTCATATTCATTGTTCAATAATGAAAGCAAAATATTAAATAGAGTAATAGTAATATATATACCAATACATTGAAAATTGAAATTTGATAAACATATAAAATTTAAATTCATAATTGAATTAAATAATGGCATACATTGATCCATCCTCATCATTCATTTTGATACATACATCATTCATATGACATACTCATTATTCATCCATACCATGAGATTCAATAAAAAAATTCAATAATGAAATATTCAAATGCATTGATTTAAAAATTAAATTCATCATTCTACAATGATTTAAAAATTAAATTCATCATTTTACAATGATTTAAAAATTAAATTCATCATTCATCATTCTAGAATCTAAATTGAAAGCAAAACATACTAGTATATGGTATTCTAGAATCTAAATTGAAAGCAAAACATACTAGTATATTACCATATACTATATACTAGATACTGAAGTTTTGAGGGGGGACACCCAGACGCACCCCTTTTGGGGAGTCTCGTCCCCCACACTAGGGAAACGCACCCCCTTGCTTCTCCCCAAGACTCCCCAAAAAGGGTGCATGGGAAAACGCACCCCAGTAGACTCCCCGTCCCGAGTGCGTGGAGTGCAAGGGGTGCTCCCCGTCCTGAGTGCAAGGGGTGCGAGGGGTGCGTGTACCCCACCCTGGGGGACCTATCCCCGTGGAACACTGCTTTTTTTCTTCCTTCTCAATAGGGTGTGATTAGGTAATGAGAGATTTTGGGGTTCTCGTGCACTCTTCCCCTGAGAGTACATGTCTCCAAGTAAAAGCGAGTCATTACCTCTCATATTGACATGAGTGGTGAGTGTATATTTCAGGGGTAACTTGTAAGGATGTTCAAGGATTATAGATACATACATTTATTTTAGTCTTTCATGTAATGACCTTTTTGAATGATGAGCACAGAGATTCTCCTTGATGATGATGTGGTTTCCTTGGTTGATTCTCCTTGATGATGATGTGGTTTCCTTGGTTGATGGTATTATTCTGGCCTTCCAAAGGTTGGATGGTTGGATTATTGGTAAAGGCTTTTATGGTGAATTTGATCTTCATCATGGTGGTCATCTAGTCACATTCTAATCACTTTCTCTTCATGATTCTCGTTGATGATGATGTGGTTTCCTTGGTTGATGGTATTATTCTGGCCTTCCAAAGGTTAAATGGTTGGATTATTGGTAAAGGCTTTTATGGTGAATTTGATCTTCATCATGGTGGTCATCTAGTCACATTCTAATCACTTTTTCTTCATGTTGACAAACATAATCACTTTCTCTTCATGTTGACAAACATCTTATCACGTTCATTCAAGGGAATTTTTAAAATTGTGGAATATAAAGTCAATATATTGAAAGTATTGGGGGGTTGTATAATACGAGGCAATTTACAAGTATTAGTACTCTGGGATATATGGTAAAAATAGGACATATTTAGTTAAAATAAGGATTTTTTTAATTGGAAAGATGTATTGGGAGAGAGGTTCAACAAAAGGATTTTGGGAGGCATTTAACAATATCTAGTGAAATTAGAGGTATTCTTTAATATCCCACAAATGCATGTGCTATGTTACAAGTTCATTAAGTGGAGACCCCGTGAATAATAAGTATTATTTAATGTGGTGATGTATTTTCCTAGTTTCATTCATATTCCATGACATTTCCATAACTTCACAGAGGCAATTTGTCTCTTGCAAGCATATCATCATTTTTGTCTGAGTAAAATCCACTTCATACATGCATTTTCACCACACTTCATTGAAGCCTAGGTGATTTGTGTATCACATCACATCACCTTTCACCTAAGTAAAATCCTCAATTTCACTTACATTCCAATTCATTCCATCTCCCCCACCCACATGCTACTTTTTTCCTATAATTCCCTAAGTTTTATACCTTATTAACCCCTCAATTATCATATATCCACTTTCTCTAGTGTGAGCACACTTAAATATTTCATGATATTTTAATTTAAAACCAAAATTTAGGTTGTGTGCCTAAGTATTAGTCTATTAGTAGTTTATTAGTTTATTGTTCGAATTCTTCATTGAAACCTCTTCCCTAAGTTTCACTTGCTAATTTGTCACTAAAAGTCGTAACTTAGAGTCCATCGTGTACACGTGTGACTTGGTGCCACCCCTTTGGCATGTGTTGAGGAAAAACACAAGAAAAAAAGCCAACTTGCCCTATCCTTAATTTAGGCTTGTCCATACGTGCTAAATCATTCATGCTTTATCTTAATCCCTTGGCATGAGATTTGAGGAACTAGTTGAGCCTTGACTTGATTATGGAGGTTCTATGTGCCCTACGGCTTTTACCCTCTATTTTAACCATCCACCTCATCATCTATCTTATAGACTCATGCACACATCTCTAGGCGGTGCATTCCACTATGAGGACATTCGCTTCTTGCATAACCTTGTTCACACCTTGTACATGTGTGAAGTGAGGCTAGCAACCAAGGGAAGCCCCCCCTTCACTTGGTATACCTTTGTCCCATCTATCTTATAGACTCATGCACACATCTCTAGGAGGTGCATTCCACTATGAGGACATTCGCTTCTTGCATAACCTTGTTCACACCTTGTACATGTGTGAAGTGAGGCTAGCAACCATAGGGAAGCCCCCTTCACATGATATACCTTTGTCTAAATTGCAAAGGAACATAGGTATACTTTTGTCTAAATTGCAAAGGAGTGTCGGTGAAGTGACAACTCCCAACGTCCTAGTTTCACATGTCTTCATCTAAGTTTTAGGACTTTTCAACTTTGGCTATGAAATTATATTGTAACAATTCCCAAAGGTGAAATGTTAGTTCTTCCCACTCATATTACTTGTATCTATGGTTTCACTTGGATTTCTCCAAATGGATTATTTAAGATTAAGAAGCAATTACCTTCCTTAAGCATATCATGAAGGAACTCTAAAGGGCGCCAGGTTTAGAGAAGGGATTCCAAAAAACATTTTTATTTAAGTTTAGGTAATTTGCTATGCATGTTTATGTTATGTTTATTATGATAAATATGGATTGATATTTAGATAATCTCCGTATAAACACGTGGTGTAGATTTCGATCAATAAACATAAAGAGTTCTTACACATCTCATTTTTTTTTAATAATTTGAAAAAAAAATAATGGTTTTATGATGAGCTTATCCTTTAACTATGACTTTATAATAAGGCAAACTTAAAAATATATTTTTATGTTATTTTCTCATTTCTTGGTATTTGAGTTTCATTCATTTTAAATTACACTGATTCATTTGGTATTTGACTTTTATTCATTTTAAATTACACTGATTCATTTTTTTTAAGCATAATAATTCGTTATTTTAATGATAAAAACCATGCCTTTACTTACTTATATCATGGATTGCAAAGTGGGGCTTCGAACAAAACTTGGAGAAGTGATACTAACATGCCTTCACCTGGATTGCAAAGTGGGGCTTAGTACAAAATTTGGAGAAGTGATACTAACATGCTTTCACCCCCTCAAATTGAGGGGGTGTTGTGGTTTTCCAAGTAGTGATCATCCATTTCTTTCCATGGGTTCTTGCAATATTTTAGGTGCTATGTTAAATCTTTACAATAGGGTTACAATTAATTTATAGAAAGAATACATAGTAAATTAATATAAGTTGTGATTGTAATATAAAGTTATGCTAATATTTATTGTTGGGACATTGATTATTTTTCGAGTCGTCCCACTTGACATTGTTTTAAGAACATAAGCTAGTAGTGGTTTCTACAATCTTCTTCCCCGTCTTTGCAAAGAAGGGTTCAATTGCAACCCAATCATTTATTTTGATCAAATTCCCACCCTAGCTTAGGTTCTTTCTCCCCAAGGAGCATGTTTCTTTTCTTTTTCTTCTTCTTCTGGTAACCAGAGTCAAAAATAAAATCACATACCCTCTTCAAACAATATATACGCCTCGAGAAGAAGGCCAAAAATCTATAGATATTATAGAAAGTTGTGAGATTAATACAAACAGAAGGAGGCCAAGTCTCCAACTTGGTTAGAAAGACCAATTCTAAATATCATCTCTAATTCTTAATATTCCTTTCGAAATATTTGGCTAAAATTAACTCCGACAAAATTACACCATAAAATTTGCAGAATTTTACACAATAGATATTGCTAGTAAATTGAACAAATTTGCAATAAAACTCAGAAATTAAATGAAATGTTGCATACTCAGAATTAACACGAGAAAGCACAGCAAAATTCAGCCTTAATATTATATTAAATAAACCCCAACAAATGGTTGACAATAGCTATTACATCAATGAAGCCCAAATTGGAGATTTGGATGATCCCCACTCCAATGTACAGATCTACTCTAGATCTATTCACAAATGATGTTGATGAAGCTCCCTGATATTTTTGGATAAACCTCCTCAATAGTGGGTTGGGTTTTCGTCCAACTCACACAAGGAAACAAAAGGGTTTTCGTCCTGGGGCTTACTAAAGATGAGAACTACGTTCCCAAAGCTTCTCCACAAAAGAATACTCAGAATTAACACGAGAAAGATGTTCCAAATGATTTGACTCTCCTCCTTTTAAAGATCTGATGGATCCTTCTCCAACCTTCTGGAAGCACTTTATTTTATTATTGTATTCCCTTTTATAGGCTTCTTCCTTTTATTTTATTAAAGTGACTCTCTTTTAATTTATTATAAATCATTTTTCCCCTTTTGGCCTTTTCACCAATTAAGCACATTTTCCCTCTTTTATTTTAATAAAATAACTAATTAAAGTCTCTTTTAATCCACGAAATTGGTGTTGAAGAATCTAGGGCATTCAGAAATTAAATTAATTCTTCTTGATATGATAACAATTTGTGAAGTATTTATACAATTTATCTTAGCTTGATCTTCCATTCATTATTAGTGTGTGTGTGTACATCATCAAACAACTACCAAAAAACAAAAGAGACAAGAACACAAGTGTTTGGCTTTCTACCAGGGCCAAAACCTCTCCCTCTTGGAGAGGAAAACCCGCACAAAATTCTTCTTATAGAGATTCCAATTGACGAAGACCAAGACCATGACCCTTGACACATTCTGCCTCTCTAAGACCAAGACATCAATCCCTTACTCTGCCACTACTGAGATCATCATCTTTGCTGCACCACTCCATCACTGAGATCTTCATTACTGCTTCTTCATTAGTGATGACATTTGCACCACGACTGCTCTTTGAGATTGCTACTAAGGTGATCTCTACATATTCTTTGAGCTCATGATCTTTAAGGACAAGATCAAGCCTTGTAACTGCACCTTACTGTAGGTTGTGTAACATCATGATCTGAGACTATTCATCCTTATCATTCTCATTATGTTGAGACTGTAACTATCATAAACATTATTGCTTATGATCCTTGTCATTGTGACTGCATCCTAATATGCTGAGGAAGTGTACTGTACTGATATACATATTCATATTGAGATCACAGATCCGAATACTGTGCTATTCAAGTATGAGAATCATTGTCATCATGGAAACTCATTCCATCAACATGGTTCTACAGAGATAGTATGTCGAGAGTGTAGATCCATTTCTTGCAACCCTAACCACTGTAGTTCATTATGTCGAGGCTGCTACAGGGATACCATCTTTAGGATCAACGTGATCTTCATTAAGCCGAGACTGAGATTGTAACTGTAGGATGTCAATACTATACCTCCGAAAAAGATCAGAGACATCTTTATGCCAAGACTGTCCATCCATCTGAGGTTCTTTCTATTCCATTCATCTAAGGTTCTGGCTTGACTGCACCTTATACCCATCTGAGGTGCAGTCAAGCCCTTAGACAAAAAGGTGCCCTAATATAATGCGGATCTGCTTCTTATACATGCAAAATTTCAGAGAGACAATGTGAGATCTATCCCTTCTTGATTGTGGATCCCTGCACCCATCTTCACATGAAAAATTCAGAGATAAAACCCGAGTTCTGTTCCTCCTTTTATGCAAGATTTGCCCCTCATGTATAGCGTATACCTGTATCCAATATTCAAGCGAAATTTCAGAGAGGAATGCGAAGTTATGTAGCACATGTTTGCGGATACCTTGACGGGGTATTTATAGTGGTGAGTGCTCCATATTTGAGCCGACATGATCCCATGAACCGACATGTCATTTCCTTAAGCCGACATGACTTCTATTTATGTATTTAATTCCCTTTTAATTCATTTTGGAGCCGACATAAGATTTCTTTGTTGTTTTTCTTGCAGACTTTTGTGGGCTTGCTTTTGAGGTACTGATCTTGGTCTTGAGGACTTGTATATATTTACATAGGCTCAAGAAGAGCTTTTATGACACGACTCTTTGACAAATAAATAAAATCCTAAAGACGTCAAGAAGAAATCCTTCGACCTAATGACACCTCTTGCTCATGAAACCCATGTCGCAAGATTACAAAAATAATTTATTACATCATTTTGAAAGATCATGTCATTATGAAGACCGAACCTAGTTATAATTTCTTCAACACTCCCTCTTAACTAGGGAGGTATTCATAATGGTATTTGGTCATTCTCAATCTGAAGAATTTCTCATAAGAAGAATCGGATTTGCAATCCATCTGTTCTAGCATCATTTCAACCAACATTGTTTTCATATAGCAAAGCCTTGACTAACAGCTCCATCTCTCAATTAGATCAGAGCACAATGTTGGCGAGACCAATGACTGATAGACACACATCATCATTGTCTCTCTTAGGGTCATACCCACCCAGGTGTTCTCCGAGTATGCCCTACTAGGACTATTCTCATCTTAGGTTCCCAGCCCTCAAGAATATCGGTCCTCTTGCCCACTCTTGTCTTGGATGCCCTACCACATCCTCAAAGAGTGTCGAATGCCAAATGATTACACAATCCTCCATTCTTTCTTCCAAACTGAAGACAAGAATGTCGTGTCTAACTCTCCCTCTTAACCAGGGATGAGTTCCAAGTTTCTCTTCACTCAGAAACTTGCTCAAGTTCCTTTACTCATAGGAACCTCCCAGAGCTCCCTCTTACCCAGGGACTCTATCATCAGTGCTTTATAGGGTCTTCTAGTTGACTGATGATCCAAGACTTTGATGTCATCAATTTCTTCACATGTAGGGTTCAGCCATCCATCACTTTCCTTCGTCATGTCATTCCTTCTTTCCCGGAAAGTATCCTCCTTGGCTTTACATCTGGGGCTTCCTTCATAAGGCCATCTATCTTCACCTTTTCTTCAATGGTGATTCACAAGGTACATAGTTGTGACATCCTTCACAACTCTCCTTACCTTGGTCCTGCACACATACCCAGATTTTTCCAAGAGGTCAGACACCAAAAACAAATCACATATTACCTTTTGGTGATGGCCTTTTACCAGTGACATCTTCTTGTAGGGATCAACATCCTGCATACAGGTTGACACATCTCCCAATGATATCTGTTGTCAAGGGTCTTCATCTTTTCAGACTTCCATCAGAGTCTTCACATTTTTCCAAGAGATTTCCTGGTCAAGTCTTCCTGATCCTCTGGATGTTGATTGCCTTCATCATGGTTGCATGTTTCACGATCTCTTCCATCCTCACATCTTTCATTCCCAGGAGCTCACAGAATTCTTCAATTGTAGTCAACTACCTCATACTTCATATGAGGACATATTATGTTGATTTCATCTAGTTTGACTTATGTCTTTCTGCATCCTTTCAGAGGAGGAGATCCTTTCCCTTTTGATCATGCTCGATCCATTTTACCTGCAACCATATATCATGACATTACAATATCAAATACAAATACAAGCATACATACCTCATTTTCCCTTCAGGCTACTTTCAGCAGCTTTCTTGATTGAACGGATCTTCAATCCCTTGATCTGCTTCATCATGTCATCAGTCCTTCATCTCATGATTTCCATAAGTTGGAAATCTTGATGAAACATTTGCTGCCTTCCCGGACTAGGAGATCCTCCGCTGAGATTTCTATCAGAGATCCTTCAGGATCTAGTATATCCCCATCTGGAAAATGTTTCCTTTGTCCTGGATGACTTCTTCCTTTCCTTCAATGTACAATGAGATTCCCAAGAGCTATATCCTTCATGATTCATACGAGCTCTTGTTTTCATGATGCCATGATGCATCCTCTTACTATGATCATATCTGTAAGGACTTCTGATAGGATCCTTTTGAGAGGGATTCCATCTCATTCATACTGGAGATCTATTACTCCCTCTTTCCTTTAGCTTCCTCTATCCTTTAGATGATATGAACCCTTTTTCATAATCTTTTCATAGTGCTATTCTGTCTTGTTAACCTTTCCTTTGCACATAGTTGAGTCCTTTCAACTTACCTTTCTCTATCTGGCATAGAGACCACAAACTGTTGATTGAGGTGACCTTCTTGTTCATAGACAATTGTCACCTTGCTTATCAATGATGATTATCTATTCATCATTTTCCCAGATCTCTCAATTGAGATCTCATGAAGATATTTCTTCATTCTTTGGCACCTTCTGCACTGCATTTCAGAGAGTATATCCTCTAGTATTTCATGTATCCTTCTTATGTCTCCTTTCTTACTTTATAGAACCTTAAGAGTTCTCATGACTTCAAAGGAGACCTTGATGTACTAACTTCTCTAAGGATAATGACAATCCTTCTCATTCTATGCAAGACCCTAGATGACCCATCCAATATATAGGTCTTCTTGCAATCATGAAGTCATAAAACCAAATTTGATTATAAAATGAAAAAGGTACTTACTTGATTGTGAAGATGAAATCTTCACCTTGATCAAGTTGGCAGTAGTTGGAGTAGACATGCCGATTGCCTCCTTTGCCTTCGAGCTATCTTGATTTATGTATTTGGGCTACATAAGGAATCTATGCAGTATTGTCTTGTGATTGCTTTCCATGATATAGAGACCCATCAATTAGTGTTATCAACGAACACCTTCATTCTTCATCGAGTACTGTCTATAAAAATCATGTTGTAGATGATCTGCTTCTTTGAGTGGGAATCTGAGTTGTTCTTTATTGAAAGGATCAATCATTGTAATGTTGAGATCATGCCATGATGTGGATTGTGGGAGTCACCAAAGTTGTTGATATGCATCTTAAGATCTGACTATTTCATCCTCTGATTCTAAACCCTTTGTTGTAGACTTGATGATGTAGACTGCCTCTTAGATCTAGGTCTTGTTCTTTGATTGTAGATCCTTCAGCTAATTTGATGCCTTGACCTCTGAATGTCTTTTTTCTGCCCCTTTCCTTGATTGTTGAACCAATCCCTCTGATACCATGTTGAAGAATCTAGTGCATTTAGAAATTAAATTAATTCTTCTTGATATGATAACAATTTGTCAAGTATTTATACAATTTATCTAAGCTTGATCTTCCATTCATTATTAGTGTGTGTGTGTACTTCATCAAACTGCTACCAAAAAACAAAAGAGACAAGAAGACAAGTGTTTGGCTTTGTGCCAAGGCCAAAACCTCTCCCTCTTGGAGAGGAAAACCCGCACAAAATTCTTCTTATAGAGATTCCAATCGACAAAGACCAAGACCATGACCCTTGACACATTCTGCCTCTCCCAGACCAAGACATCAATCCCTTACTCTGCCACTGCTGAGATCATCATCTTCGTTGCACCACTGCATCACTAAGATCTTCATTACTGCTTCTTCATTAGTGATGACATTTGCACCATGACTGCTCTTTGAGATTGCTACTGAGGTGATCCCTACATATTCTTTGAGCTCATTATCTTTAAGGACAAGATCAAGCCTTGTAACTGCACCTTACCGTAGGTTGTGTAACATCATGATATGAGACCATTCATCCTTATCATTCTCATTATGTTGAGACTGTAACTATCATAAACATTACTGCTTATGATCCTTGTCATTGTGACTGCATCTTAATATGTTGAGGAAGTGTATTGTACTGATATACATATTCAGATTGAGATCACAGATCCAAATATTGTGCTATTCAAGTATGAGAATCATTGTCATCATGGAAACTCATTCCATCAACATGGTTCTGCAGAGATAGTATGCTGAGAGTGTAGATCCATTTCTTGCAACCCTAACCACTGTAGTTCATTATGTTGAGGCTGCTACAGGGATACCATCTTTAGGATCAATGTGATCTTCATTAAGTCGAGACTAAGATTGTAACTGTAGGATGTCAATATTGTACCTCCGAAAAAGATCAGAGACATCTTTATGCCAAGACTGTCCATCCATCCGAGGTTCTTTCTATTCCATTCATCCGAGGTTCTGGCTTGACTGCACCTTATACCCATCCGAGGTGCAGTCAAGCCCTTAGACAAAAAGGTTCCCTAATATAATGTGGATCTGCTTCTTATACATGCGAAATTTCAAAGAGACAATGTGAGATCTGTCCCTTCTTGATTGTGGATGCCTGCACCCATCTTCACACGAAAAATTCATAGATAAAACCCGAGTTCTATTCCTCCCTTTATGCGAGATTTGTCCCTCCTGTATAGTGTGTACTTGTACCCAATACTCACGCGGAATTTCATAGAGGAATATGAAGTTCTATAGCACATGTTTGCCGATACCTTGACGGGGTATTTATAGTGGTGAGTGCTCCATATTTGAACCGACATGTCATTTCCTTGAGCCGACATGACTTCTATTTATGTATTTAATTCCTTTTTAATTCATTTTGGAGCCGACATAAGATTTCTTTGTTGTTTTTCTTGCAGACTTCAGTGGGCTTGCTTTTGAGGTATTGATCTTGGTCTTGGAGGGTTGTTACACAACTTTGAGGACTTGTATATATTTACATAGGCTCAAGAAGAGCTTTTATTACATGACATGACTCTTTGACAAATAAATAAAATCCTAAAGACATCAAGAAGAAGTCTTTTGACCTAATGACACCTCTTGCTCATGAAACCCATGTAGCAAGATTACAAAAATAATTTATTACATCATTTTCAAAGATCATGTCATTATGAAGACCGAACCTAGTTATACTTTCTTCAACAATCGGTAAATTTGTCTCTATGATTTCTCTGGCCACTGAAAGTCACTTTTCACCATCCCATCTTGTAGATCTCTTCATTATGGTTCCAACGAGCTATTACACTAAGGTGTTTCTCCAAATAATCCCTTCCAAACAGTACCTTTAACGTTTTTAATTAAATTATGCTGATAATAACGCCATTTTACGGGATTCGTCAAAATGCAGTGAAACCAAGAATGAATTGTGCGAAACTGCCCCTTATAATGAAATATACCAAGAAAACTCCATCATACCCCATACAACTCTTCCAAAACCCTCTGGGCCCTCTAATGTCGCAATCTCACTCCTATAACCTAGTTGTCACCAACCTTGGAAGTCCATCCTGACCGCATCATAAGGGAAACTGAAAATGAGGACATTACAAATTCTCGTCCTAAATCATACAAGGATCTGACATTAAGGTCTTTCAATCGAGGGGGAGTTTACCCTTACATGATTTTGCCTCAAACAATAGGTTGAGTATCCTTGGTAGGGCTTTTCCCCCTAAATGAAGTTGTCTTCTCTACCCTGAAATGTTAAGTGGGATGACTATCCTAAGGCACAAGGAGTGTGTAATAGGTTTGTTGGAGTCAAAGCTAGATGTGGTTTCTCTTCTAAGAAGTTAAGTATTGTTGATTTTGAGTGAAGATGTAAATGAATTAGTATTGAAATGATCCGTTTTGGGCTACTAAGCATTCTTAAGGGAGTGGGAGAATTATTCTTGCCATTTCTTCCTACCGTCAAAGATTTATTGTTGTTCATGGAACAACTCCATATAATAGATGTGTATGGATCATAGTTTTAAAAACCGGCCACAAAAACCGGTTACCGGTCAAACCGGCCGGTTAGATAGCTGGCCGGTCCGAACCGGCCTAATAAACCCGGTCAGCTCTGTCCTGTGCCCAAAATATGGCCCTAACCGGTCAAAACCGGCCGGTTTAGGACGGAACCGGCCGGTTTGTATCAAACCGGCCGGTTCCGTCCTAAACCGGCCGGTTTATGGACAGCCCACTGAAACATGACAAAAAACGCAGTTGTTTAGTGGTTTAGTGGTTTAGGGGTTATGATTTTCATGACTTTATCAATAGGAATGATACATGTTCTAGATACTTCATCTCTCAAACCTTACTACAATTTTCTAAGTTCTTAAAATATCACTGCAATTCGGGAAAATTGAAATACCATTGTAATTCAGACCTTTGTAATCCACTGAAATCTTCAGACCTTCTTTAGTATCATTATAGTTTCGGACCTCTATTAACCAAGGAAGATTTTGTACCTCTGCAATGTTATTAGGCCTACAATCTTCGGACTTCTATACGAAGTTACTGTGATTCTTGGGTTTCTGTAATACTCCGGACTTTGGATCTTTGTGATTCTTGGGTCTCTGAAATACACCAGACTTTGAACCTCTATGATTCTCGTGTCTCTGAAACACCTCAGACTTTGGACCTCTATGCAGACCTATTTTAATTTAGGGGCAGACTTTTTGTCTGTCATTTGGTTCTCTTCTTTTGTATAAGCTTCTTGCTAGTCTTGTTATACTTGATCTCCAAATGATCAAGCTACAGATGAAATAGTGATATTTCCAGCTACCAAGGATACAAACCATAGCTTTGATACCATGTTGGAAAATGGTTAGGGCAACATATTAAACCTAACATTTTCCTTAGACGAAATTTACTTGTGATATTAGTATCTTCTTAGTGGTTTAGAGCCTCATTGCTTATGTATTTTGTCGATGATATGTATTGCACTCGGTGCCATTTTGATATATTCACCTTTACATGGTATATAAATGAGCAATCTTTGCATATTTTGTCTCTATTGGCTTGGAATCATGCTTTTAAATCTTAAAAATAGTTTTTTTCATTAAAAAATAATTATTTAATGTATTTTTCTAAAACCGGTTCGTTTAGACCAAACCAGTCCCGGTTAGACCGGTTCCGGTCGGTAAACCGGTTCATTAGGTGGACCGGTCCGGTCACCGGTTCCGGTTTTAAAAACACTGGTATGGATAAATTCATTTTGAAGGGCACATTTTTTAGCCTTTGTCTTGTTTCTGCCCTTAAAACCAACATCGCAACATGTGCACTTTGGGATTGGATCGCCTCTTCCCTCCTAGAAGGAAACTGAATACTTAGGGGAGATTTCAATATGGAAAAATGGTGTGGTTACAAGGATGGTGGTGTCAATAATGTCAATTCTAGCCCTAAGAAACAAGCATGTAGTTTTAGGTAGGGTATGGTAAAATGACAACAATTAAAAAATTGTAACTATAATTTTTTACCGTTCAGGCAGTTGTGTAACTATAGGCAATTTTTTGGAATGGTGCCTTTGTATTAAAATGTTGCTTCTCGAGAGGCATATTGTAATTGGAGAGTCATTGTTGATCTAGAATAATAGCATTCCAATCCCTTTCCCCGTGGAGGTTTCCTTAACACATTGTTAGGGTTTTACCACGTAAAATTCTATGTCTATCTGTATGAATTTGGTTTCCTGTTCTTGTGCGTATTTTTCTCTCTTGTTTAATTAATTACGGGCTCAAAATACCAACAAGTGGTATCAGATCTCATGGTGTTTGTGGACATGTGAATAGCCTAGTGCACTAAATAATAAAAACCTTGTTGAAGGCAATCTTTATGTTACTTGTTGCATGTAGAGTTGTCATATAGAGGCGAATAAGAGCCCAACGTTTCTATAGAAGATGTATGCTCTGTAAAGACAGTCATGCTCAACATAAAGGAACCAGAAGGAAGTCGGGTTCAATTTTTCTTGAAAGATGATCAGTGTGGTTGCAAGTTCATGCTATGGGCGTATGTGAATTTCACCAAGTCGTCGAATGAACTTGGGTGTTGTTGTTGAAAGAATTTGTTGACACTGTCAACGCCAAGGGAAGTCTGACTGTAAACAAAGAGACACAGCCGAGCAGAGTTTCAAAATTGTCGTTTTTGGTGTAGGGTCGCCATAATAAACTCGTGGAGCTGTGCATAAAGAGGGTCACCACAATAAATTCGTGGAGCCACACACAAAGAGGGCTGCCACAATAAACTCGTGGAGTCGCGCACAAAGAAGGGTAGCCAAGCAGAGCCTCAGAAGAACTGTCAGTAGGGCCATAGAGGAGCCTTGGAGCCGATATTACAAGAGGCAGAGGCAGACTGTCTGGTAAATTTTTTTCTGAAGAATTGTGAAAACTTTTTTTTTCGGGTTTCTTGAAAAAAATGAGTAATAGGGTTTCTAAAGAGTATATTTGCTTCTGAAGAATTTTTTTGGTCAAAGTTTCTTAAGTTTTGGGAAAGGAAGTAGGGTTTTATGTTTCAAGAACAGTAAAATTTGTTTAAAGAATTCAAAAATCAAAATAAAAACTCATGAAAATCAAAATTTTAAAACCCTAGTGGAAAACTCAGAAGGAGGAAAATTTTGAAAATTAGGTTTCAAAACAAGAAAATAGAGAATTGAAAAATAAAAAAAAGACCCTGGTTAAATAATTCAAATCGGAATTTTGAAAGAACCCAATAAATTTTATAAATAAAAGGAGCTTGTGTAGAAAGAAAATGGCAAAAATGACAAATGCCAAGTTTGAGGTGGAGAAATTCACCGGTAAAAACAATTTTGCATTGTGGAAACTGAAGGTACGGGATTTGCTAGTGCAACAAGGGTTGCACAAAGCATTAGATGGGGTAAGAAAGAGACCTGTTAGCATGACAGATTTGGAATGGGAGGACTTGGATGCCCGAGCTCTCAGTACCATCAGGTTGTGCTTGGCAGATGATGTTCTCTTCAACATTGTTGAAGAAACTTCAGCAACAGGTCTATGGGGTAAATTGGAAACTTTATACATGACCAAGTCTCTAACCAATAATATTTACTTGAAGAGGCGGTTGTATAGCCTCCAGATGAAGAAAGGCACTAAAATTGCAAATCACATAAATGTATTTAATACCCTTATTTGCCAGTTGACTGATATGGAGGTCAAATTTGAAGAAGAAGATAAAGCCATTACTTTGTTATGCTCCTTGCCCGAGTCTTGGGACCATTTTGTGACTTCTATTAGTTTGAGCACAACCGAATCTCTAGAATTTGATTATGTTGTGGGAGCTATGTTATTTGAAGAAGTACGGAGGAAGTCTAGCATTGAAACTTCCACACTAGAAGCTATGGTAGCCAGAGGTCAGTCCAAGGGGAGAGGAGAGAAATCAAGAATTTCTTCGAAATTAAAGTCAAAAGGAAAGGACTATAAAGCCAAATGTTGGTTCTACAACAAAACAGGGCATCTCAAGAATGACTATTGGAAAAGAAAAGAGTTCGATGAAAACCCAAAGAAGGAAGAAAATCAAGTCGAGTCAAGTATGATTGATGAGGTTTTGTCTGTTGAATCAGGTATGACAGATGAAGTTTTATCTATGTGCAATGTTTCTCAACATTTTGAAGATTGGTTGTTAGATTTTGGTGCTTCTCACCACATGACTCTGCACAAAAACTGGTTCACTTTATATCAAGTTGTGAATGGAAGTTCTGTGTTTATGGGTAATAATGTATCTTGTCAAACAGTTGGGGTGGGAAATGTTAGAATAAAAATGTATGATAGTACGATTAAAACATTGACTGATGTCAAACATGTACCTAAATTGAAAAAGAATTTGATTTACTTGGGAGTATTGGATTCAGAAGGTTACAAGTTCACAGGTCAAGGTGGAGTGCTAAGAGTTTCAAAGGGCACTCTGATTGTCATGAAGACAGAGAAGACCAGAAACCTTTATAGACTTAAAGGAAGTATTGTTGAAGCATCTAGGGCAAAGTAGTGTAGTGTGATTCTTCGTTACTTGATAACAATTTGTGGAGTCTTTTTACTTTTCTTGTTAGCGTATTCTTCTTCTTATTATTATTATTGCATGTGTGTGTACTTCATCAAACTGCTACCAAAACATAAAAAACAAGAACACAAGATGTTGGCTCTCTGCCAGGGCCAAAACCTCTCTACTCTTGAGAGGAAAACCCTTTAGTGAATTTCTCTTATTGAAGCTTCTATTGATCAATGCCAAACCCTAGCCCCTGACACAGAGATCCTCCAAGCACAAGTCACGTCTTCACTCCTTTCTACACCATATACCCCGACACTTCTTCCAGCACTTTGTTTCCCGACACTTTGTCCTCCTACTTCCGACACTTCGATCTTCTTTCAACTTGTTAGTAACCTTGTTACACTTGCTCTAGAGAAGATACTTTTGATGAGACCCTTCTTCTTATGATGGTTCCTTTCTTCTCTTCACCAATCAACTAACTTGGATGACTGTAATGTAGGGTTGTTATGACAGCAAAGGCAGCCTCCTTTTCCCTCGCACGTGTGACTGTAATGAGCCTTAGAACAACCCTCTTACCTTTGATTTTCCTCCTTGATCCTTCGCTTGAGAGAGTGGTCTTGTAGGCTTGGATTGAGCCCTAAACAATGAGATATGGTGAGTTGTTAGTGACTGTTGTCATAACTGCAGGCAACCTTCCTTAACTTCGCACGTGTGGTTGTAGCTGTCCCAGAAATGCTCCCCCTAACTTCAGTTCTATATACTTCTTCCACGTTGCCCTTAAAGACCTTATAGACTTCCTTATCTTTGCTTGTCTCTTCGCTAATTTCAGAGCTTGAGTGAGTACGCTATAGAGGAGTGGACAGCCTCTATATATAGAGGTTTGTCCCTCCATTTAGGCCGACTTGTCAATTGATTATAGGCTAACTTGAGGATTGCTTTTATGCTTCGGATTTCTTCTTTCAGGGATGTCGTTGCTTGGAGGATGCTTGTGACTTTGCTTGGAGGTATTATCTTGACCATAATACATATACATACAAGGTATAACATGCCCTTAAGGTCTTCAACTTATTATTTTGACTATTTGACTCACCTATAGCACTTTAAATAGTGCTAGACCTATTTCAATGAGCAAGAAACTCATTGACATATATTATAAATATAATATTTCTTTTCTTGAATAAATACAAATATCAAAAGTACATTTATGAAGACCGAACCTAGTTACATTTCCTTCAACACTCCGTCTTAACTAGGGAGGTATTCATATAACATTCCAAGATGTTTGGCTATTATCAATCTTGAAGAATTCATATAAGAGAAACTAGATTAGCAATCCATCCATCATATCCATCAGCGTTGTCATAGAGCAAGGCCTTGACTAACAGCTCCATCACTTTACAAGACCATGAGCTACAATTTTGGCGAGACCAATGATTTATAGACACCTTCATCAGTGTCTCTCAATGTACATACCCACCCGAGTTTTCTCTGAGTATGACCTTCTAGGACTATTCTTATCTTGGGTTCCCAGCCCTCAAAGAATATCGGTCCTCTTGCCTACTCTTGTCTTGGATGCCCTACACATCCTCAAAGAGTATCGGATGCTAGATGATTACCCAATCCTCCCATTCTTTCTTCCCAAGTGAAGACAAGAATGTTGTGTCTATCTTGTGTCTACATTTCCATTCATGGCCTTCATCTAGACTTACAGCTGTTAGTCCTGGTCTAGTGCATGACCCATGAAATGGAAAACACAATTGTCACTCCTTTGTAATTAGGGGTGATTCAAAACTCCCTCTTGATTAGGGACCTGTCAAAGCTCCCTCTTAACTGGGGACTCTTTCCTTCATCAACAGCTTCTTCTTTGTGGGTCCTTCAGCTGCTTGATCTCCTTCCTTTCTTGATGTCATGAAGTCTTTGTTCGAACTTCTTCTAGGTAGGGCACCATCCATCGATCACTTTCCTCCTTGGTTTGTCATGTCATTGATTCCTTCGAGGAAAGTGGCTTTCATGTCATACATTAGGTTTTCTTGTCATCTTGGCTACTCCTTTGTCATTTTGTCCATGCTTCAGAATATTCTTCTCATGGATGCTTCGTTGTACTTGCTTGTTTACATGTTCTGACCTAGTAGCCCATCATGACTTTATCCTGATATTGCTTCAACATTGCCTTTTGTTGGATGGTTTCTTCATCACGACATCTTTGTAGAGTAGAATCAGTTATCTGCATCTTTTATATCTCCAAGGCCTTCATAGGTGTCAAGGGTCCTTTCTTTCTTTATCAGAGTTGTCTTGCCTTCTTTCGGGAGATATCTTCAAAGTATCTTGTTAGATAGTGATTCTTGGTGATCATGGTGTTCTTCCACATGCTTGATCTCTTTCTTCATTAGCTTCTTATTAGATAGATAGGTCAACCATATAATGCTTCTTGTGAGAGTATTCCTTCATTGCTTGCTTCCTAGACTTGTCAGCGTTTCTTCTCGCTTCTTAGTCAGCAATTTTATGCTCCTTAAGTGAGCATATTCTTTTGTTGACCTTCATTGCATTGTGGTACATGCCTTCGAGCATGTTCTTGGTGAAAGAGATTCTTTCATGCTTGATCATGTTATAGAACTATACCCATGACTCAATAATATACAAATGATAACATGACTAAACTTAAATGCATGCATACCTCATCTTGATTCTCCTTTGATGATCCTTTGCTATGGCCCTTCTTGCTTTAGCTTGCCTGCATATCATCCTTTTCTTGAATCTCATGAATGGGATTCCCAATGAGACATCTGCCTTGGTTCATGAACCTTCTTTTGAAGATTCCATCATAGGATCTTAAAGATCCTTGCCTTGCAAATGTTTCCTTTCTTTTGATGATGGAGGTCTTCTAAGATTCTTAATCATGATCAATTTTCCTTTCATCGTGTATGAGGTTCTATACTAGGTATGCTTCTTCTACATGAATATCTTGAGCTATATCTGCCATGCTCCTATATTCTAGAAGATATTTCTACCCATGCATTTTTATTCTTATTATAAATGCTACATCTCCATGAGTATCTAGAACTCTATGTACATCATGCTTCTAGATTCTAGAGGATGGTTCTAGCCATGCATTATTATTATATTCCTACATGCTCCTATACTACTCAAAACTTTGAAAGAAGTCTAGAAGTAAAGAGTTTGACCTAGTCATAGTAGAGATCCGGAGGATCTTCCTTCTTTTGCTTCTTTCCTTCTTCTTTCATCTCTTGAGTTATGTGAGCTTCTTCCCTCTTCCTTTTGTTGTTGTTGTCCTTCTTAAGCTTAGGACAATTCCTTTTGTAATGTCCATATTCTTGGCATCCAAAGCATTGGATCTTGGACATGTCTTTGTTGTTTGTTCTTCGTGGACCAAACTTGCCAAATTTACCCTTTCTTTTGGCCATGGTAGCAAATGCTTGCTCCTTTGATCCCACATCTTCTTTTGCCTTAAGTCTGGTTTCCTCTGTTTTGCATAGAGACCACATTTCACTGAGAGTGGTTGCTTCCTTCTTGGCATATATGCTTGATGTGAAGTTTCCCCACTCCTCAGGTAGAGCATTGAGTACTACAGTTGTCATCTCTCTGTCAGACATGACTTCCCCAAGCTCTTGAAGTTGATCTCTCATTTCAGAGATTTTCATGAAGTAGGGAGCTATTCCTTCCTTTGTTATCTTCATCTTGTATAATTCATTCCTCGAAGATATTACTTCTCCGATTGTGGATACTGAGAATAGCTCTACTATTAGAATAATCCTATTTAGTATTTAATGCTCATTCTTTTAGCTGTTGCTATTTCTTATTCTTTTAGCAGTTTCTTAGATGAAACTGATTGTTTCCATTGCCTAAATAGAAACTTGATGTTTCTATTACTGTAAATATCTCTGTATTATTATTGAGCTTCAGCTTGCTCATCAATTTATCATTCATTGAAATCTATATGCGTGTTTCGCACTGTTTTATGGTATCAGAGCTAGGGAATTTTTTTTCGAAATAATTTTTTCAATTTATGAAAAAATTAAGTGTCTCATTTCGAAATTGCTAATTCAGTGGAGCATTTTTTAACGTGAGTGGTCATTCCGTGGAAGCTGGTGCCTGCAATCGATTGATCGTGTTTACATTAAGCGATTCAGTGTGTGCGGTCAAATTTTTTTACAGGACTTCTTGCTACGTGCATTCACCAAGCTTCATTTGATATTCTAGCGTCTTTGGAGCGGAGCGGATCCCAGCTGTTGTCGTATCCACAAATTTACGTGCCCGCATCAGGGCTTAACCTCTTCGTGGAACTGCGTGTGAACTGTGTGTGGAACTACATGTGAACTGCGTGTGACACAGTTGGGGCTCTGTTAAATCTCATGGTCAACAGCAAAGCGAACAGTGCTATCATTGCATGGACCAACATTTCTTTTGCAGGGCACTTCGGTGGACGTTTTTTTTTAGCTGTGGTCTCTCTACCCTTCCGCAGTTACGATCACAGAACCTTCGTCGCCATTCTTGCTTTACACTTACTGTAAAACCCTTGGACGAACGGCATACCATTTTTTCCTTTCAACCTGTGAAGCCAGCCAGTTATAATTTGTGCAAACGTATATGGGTATAGAACGCAGAGGATTATTTGTCCATATTTTTTCTTGATCTCATCTTCGGAATTTCTGTTTGGATCGTCGCAGTCGGCTCTGTTCAATTTTCAGTCATTCTTGACGGACGGCATACCTCTGTCATTTTTTCCCGCAGCATCCGTTGACACGAAATCACAGTGTGCAGCGTGGCTCTGTTCGAGAACGTGTATGCGTGTTGTTTGTTCTTCCGCTAAGACGGTCACGCCATTATCAGATTCGACCCCGCATATTTGCTGTGTGAGAAATTTCAAACGGCGGCTCACGTGGATTCAGCATTCGATTGCTCTGACAAAGACGTGGGTTCACACTTCTGTCCACGTATTGGTCAATCTCTGTCCACGTATTGGTCATTTTGTTGTTTCTTGGCTGAGTGGATTAAGTTATCTGCTGCAAAATCAGACGTTGGAGTTTCGACTTAACTGGAAAGTTAGTCACACAGAAATTTTTGTTGTTCCAAAATATAGCGCTCATTTTTTCTCAAATAAATTATCTCTGTGGAGACTTTTGCCGGGTAAGCGCTATATATATTTTCTTGAACCTGCTTCGCAGAACAAATTCTGTTTTGTTTATTTTATTGCACCAGGATCAGTGGGCATCTACATTGAAATCTTTGCCAGACTTCTTTATTGTCTTGGGGAAACGTACAAATGGCCTCGCTCACCAATCTGATGTTAGAAGGAAATCAACGCTTTAATGGCAGCAATTATAACATCTGGAAACAAAGAATGTTGACCATTTTTTAATACAAGCGTCTTGATCAGCTCGTTTTGGGCAAAGAGCTTCGTCCCGGTACAGCTGGTACCGATCAAGATAAGTTTGATGATCGAAATCGAGAGGTTGTTATGCTTCTCAAGCTCTCTGTGGCTGATGATCAGTTACCGCAAATTCCTTCTGGCAAGACAGCTGCCGAGATCTGGCAACAGTTGAAAGAACTGCACGAGACATCTGACAAGAGCAGAGCTTTCTTTCTAAAAAATCAGTTGTTCTCCATCATGATGGACGAACATATGTCTTTACAGGAACATCTCAACAAGATTAAAGACATTCGAGACCAGCTCGAAGCCATTGGCCGCACCATGGAGGAAGAAGATATGGTAGTCATCACTCTGAAAAGTCTACTAAAATCTTATGAGCACTTCATAGAAACTCTCAACATTACCGCCACTAATGTTGATCTGAAGTTTCCGGAGTTATGCACCAAACTCATGCAGCAGGATCGTTGGAAACAACAATTTGGTAGTGGTGCAGCATCAACCTCCTCAGAAAATGCTTTTGCTGCCAAATATCAGTCCTCTCAGTCCTTTCAGCAAAAAGGTTCTTCTCAGCCTTTTGATCCTACTAGGAAGAAAAATGTGCAGTGTAATTACTGTCACAAGTTCGGCCACATGAAGAAAGATTGTCGACAGAGGATTGCTTCTAAACAGAAGAAACAGGGAGGGCTCCATCAGACAGCAAATGTTGCAGAACATTCCGAGCAGACAGATTCTGCCTTTTACGCCTTTATGGCTAAAAGGTCTTCAGATCATGTTCCGTCTTCTGCCTGGTACATTGACTCTGGTGCATCACGCCATTTTTCTCACAGGCGTGACTGGTTTATTGACTTCTCACTTTTCAGTGATTTTGTGGTATTTGGCGGAGGTGAAAAGTACACAGTAGTTGGCAGAGCTACAGTTCAAATCCAGTCTAGTGGGCGCACACTCATCTTCCTGAATGTATACTATGTTCCTAGTATGGAAATTAATCTGTTGTCTATCAGCCAGATTATGAGGAATTCTCCTCAGCTTGATGTAGTGTTCAGTGCGCACAAGTGCTCCATTATTGATAGGGAGACTAGTCTTACAGTTGATGTTGGCCTAGAGGATCATGGTCTATGCAAGCTACTTGACACCGGTGACTTTCCAGAAGTGGCTCTAGCAGCGCGTGTCTCTCCCATCAGCACTCTATGGCATCAGCGATATGGGCATCTAAATATGCAGCATCTCTCTCAGCTCTCTCGGGAGGGACTTGTGTCAGGATTACCTGATATTCAGACTCAGCAGTTGGGCGTATGCGGCGCCTGTCAAGCTGGAAAGCAACATCGGTCTTCATTCAAGGATGGAGAATCTTGGCGCACATCTAAGGTACTCCAGTTACTTCATGCTGATATTTGTGGTCCTATGAATACATCTTCTATCACTGCTTGCAAATATTTTTTACTTATTGTAGATGATTTCAGTAGAAAGATGTGGGTGTATTTTCTAAAATATAAATATGATGCACTTAGTACCTTTCAGAAGTTTAAAACCTTAGTTGAAAAAGAGTCTGGCTGTAACATCATGACTCTTAGGACCGACAACGGGGGGGAATTTTGTTCTTCAGCTTTTTCCAACTTCTGTGATATTCATGGCATCAAATGCCAGTTAACTACACCCTACACTCCTCAGCAGAACAGTTTTGTCGAGCATCGCAACCGCACGGTTGTTGAAATGGCTTGTTCCATGTTACAACATAGGAGTGTTCTGAACAAATTCTGGGCTGAAGCAGTATTTACTGCTGTTTATCTTCTTAACCGATCACCCACTCAGGCTGTTAAAGGGAAGACTCCCGAAGAGGTTTGGTCTGGCCGTAAGCCTAAGATCAGTCACCTCAAAGTATTTGGCTCAGTTGCATATGTTTGGATTCGAGCTGCTAAGCGCTCTAAGTTGGATTCCAAAAGCCAGAAACTCATGATGACAGGGTACAGTGATCATCACAAGGCCTATAGGCTGATAGATATAGCCACTGGTCGTCTTAGCTTCAGTCGGGATGTAGTATTTGATGAAGACAGAGGATTCTTTCAATCTTCTTCTTCTGAGGATTAGCCTCACAGTGTTCTTCTTTCGGTCGGTCCACCTGATGGGAGGGATGATGTAGCATCAGTGTTTGATAATACTCTATCTGAGCTTCCTCCAGAAAATAACCCTCCTCTTGCTGCCCCTATTGTTCTTAAGCCTTCTCCACCTCCTCCTGATATTGGTTCCTCTACTCTTCGGCCTAAATGGTGGGCTAAAACCATTGGTGATCTCCGGAATGATGAGCTCCTTGAAGGTAGAACTTCTAGACATAAGAACAAACAACAGTCTACAGTCAATTTTGCTCTTATGGCTAACCTACACAGTATTTTTGAGCCTCAAACCTATTCAGAGGCTAAAGGTACATCTGAGTGGGAACAGGCTATGGAAGCCGAATTCCAGAGTCTTCAGAAGAATCACACATGGACCCTTTCTGATCTTCCTGCAGGGAAAAAGCCCATCGGCTGCAAATGGGTGTATAAAGTGAAATACAAAGCTGACGGAACCATAGACAAGTATAAAGCTCGTCTTGTGGCTCGAGGGTTCTCACAGAAGGAAGGCATCGACTATGAAGAGACTTTTGCTCCTACAGCCAAGATGAGTACCATAAGGCTTGTCCTTGCCCTAGCAGCTCAGTTCAATTGGAAAGTTCATCAGATGGATGTAAAGAGTGCTTTCCTAAATGGTGATCTCCAAGAAGAAGTCTACATGACGCAGCCTCCAGGATTCAAGGTTGCTGGTCAAGAACAGAAAGTGTGTCGATTAGCTAAAGCACTCTATGGATTGAAACAAGCTCCTCGGGCTTGGTACATGAAAATTGATCAGTACCTGACAGATCAGGGCTTTCAGCGGAGCCCATCTGATGCAAACCTGTATATCAAGCATACTGGTGATGATATCTTGTTTGTGGTTGTCTATGTGGATGACCTTATCATTACTGGCAGCTCTGCACATTTGATCCATGGGATCAAACAAGATTTATGCAGAACCTTTGAGATGACAGACTTGGGACTTCTTCATTACTGTCTGGGGGTTGAAGTTTGGCAGACTGAAAACCATATCTTTCTCTCTCAGTCCAAGTATGCCAAAAATCTTGTGGACAGGTTCAGAATGCAGGATTGCAAACCGGCCACGACTCCTATGGAACTAGGGCTCAAACTTTCAGCGCAGTCATCCTCTCCCCTTGTGGATGAAACTTTATTCAGGCAATTAGTGGGCAGTCTCATCTACCTTACTGCCACCAGACCTGACATCAGTTTTGCAGTGAGCTACATTTCCCGCTTCATGTCAGCTCCTAAAGCTGATCATTGGATAGCAGCAAAGCGTGTGCTACGATATGTGCGTGGCACTTCTGATTATGGACTCCTATACACTCGAAGTTCCGATCCTATACTCAGTGGTTACACAGATTCTGACTGGGCCGGTTCGGTTGATGACCGTAAATCTACAGCTGGGTATGTGTTTAGTCTAGGATCCGGTGTTGTTACTTGGACTAGTAAGAAGCAACAGGCAATGGCTCTCTCCTCAACAGAAGCAAAGTATCGGGGAGCAGTTAAGGCATCCTATGAGGCAGTTTGGCTTCCACGTATGCTTGCAGATATGCATGTTTCCCAGACAGGTCCTACTTCTTTGTTTTGTGATAATCAGGGAGTGCTCAAACTTGCCAAGAATCCAGTCTTTCATGAACGAACAAAGCATGTGGAAACTCATTGCCACTACATTCGCCAGCTTGTTGAAGACGGATCCGTTCAGTTGCAATATGTTCCCACAACAGAGCAGCCTGCAGACATCTTCACCAAGCCTCTTGGTCCTGATAAATTTGTAAAATTCAGAGGGTCTATTTGTGTTGTAAATAGATTGAGCATTAAGGGAGGGTATTAGAATAATCCTATTTAGTATTTAATGCTCATTCTTTTAGCTGTTGCTATTTCTTATTCTTTTAGCAGTTTCTTAGATGAAACTGATTGTTTCCAATGCCTAAATAGAAACTTGATGTTTCTATTACTGTAAATATCTTTGTATTATTATTGAGCTTCAGCTTGCTCATCAATTTATCATTCATTGAAATCTATATGCGTGTTTTGCACTGTTTTATCTACTAGCTTATCATAAATTTCTTTTGATGTCTCAAACTTGGAGACATAAGGAATGAGAGAGTCTTTGATTGATTCTATCAGAATCCTTTGAGCTCTTGTCTCATTCTTATTGTACTTGGCTAAGGCTTGAGTCTGTTCCTTAGCAGGGATAGTGATATTCCCTTTGACATGCACTAGGAGTTCATTCTACTTGAGTAGTAGATCAGTCCTCTTCTTCCATGCAAGAAAGTTATTGGTACCTACCAATTTATTGTTTTCCTTGCAAAAAGACATTGATGTATATTCAGAAGGGGACATGTACTTACATGATAGATTTTGAGATGTAATGGATTTGCTTCCTCCTTGAAGGTTCGATGTCTCGTCTTCCCTGGATCTTGATGTTCTTCAAGTTGCCTCCTCCAAATGGACTTGCTTGATGACTTGTAGCTTGATGTAGGTCCTGCTTCAATCTGCTCTTCTTTGTATGTGCCTTTATGTAAGGCTCTTCTTCTAGCTTTGTAAACCTCCTTGATGAATGATGGTTTGTATACCCTTCTTGTCCTTGACGTGATTGAGACTTCTAGGCTTGACGCTTCAACTTTGTAGATGCTTCTTCTTGATGAGTGTTCTTGAGTTGCCCTCTCCTTGATGTGTCACCTTACCTTTGATACCATGTTGAAGAATCTAGGGCAAAATAGTGTAGTGTGATTCTTTGTTACTTGATAACAATTTGTGGAGTCTTTTTACTTTTCTTGTTAGCTTATTCTTCTTCTTCTTCTTATTAGTGCATATGTGTGTACTTCATAAAACTGCTACCAAACATAAAAAAAGAAGAACACAAGATGTTGGCTCTCTGCTAGGGCCAAAACCTCTCTACTCTTGAGAGGAAAACCCTTTAGTGAATTTCTCTTATTGAAGTTCTATTTATCAATGCCAAACACTAGACCCCTAACACAGAGATCCTGCAAGCACAAGTCACATCTTCACTCCTTTCTGCACCATATACCTCAGCACTTCTTCCAACACTTTGTTTCCCGGCACTTCGATCTTCTTTCAACTTGTTAGTAACCTTGTTACACTTGCTCTAGAGAAGATACTTTAGATGAGACCCTTATTCTTATGATGGCTCCTTTCTTCTCTTCACCAATCAACTAACTTGGATGACTGTAATGTAGGGTTGTTATGACAGTAGAGGCAGCCTCCTTTTCCCTTGCACATGTGACTGTAATGAGCCTTAGAACAGCCCTCTTACCTTCTCTTTTCCTCCTTGATCCTTCGCTTGAGAGAGTGGTCTTGTAAGCTTGGATTGAGCCCTAAACAATGAGATATGGTGAGTTGTTAGTGTTTGTTGTCATAACCGCATGCATCCTTCCTTAACTTCGCACGTGTGGCTGTAGCTGTCCCAGAAATGCTCCCCCTAACTTCGGTTCTATATACTTCTTCCACGCTGCCCTTAAAGACCCTATAGACTTCCTTATCTTCGCTTGTCTCTTCGCTAATTTTAGAGCTTAAGTGAGTACGATATAGAGGAGTGGATAGCCTCTATATATAGAGGTTTGTCCCTCCATTTAGGCTGACTTGTCAACTGATTATATGCTGACTTGAGGACTTCTTTTATGCTTCGGATTTCTTCTTTCAGGGATGTCATTGCTTGGAGCATGCTTGTGACTTTGCTTGGAGGTATTCTCTTGACCATAATACATATACATACAAGGTATAACATGCCCTTAAGGTCTTCAACTTATTCTTTTGACTATTTGACTCACCTATAACACTTTAAATAGTGCTAGACCTATTTCAATGAGCAAGAAACTCATTGACATATATTATAAAAATAATATTTCTTTTCTTAAATAAATTCAAATATCTAAAGTACATTTATGAAGACCGAACCTAGTTACATTTCCTTCAACAAGTAATTAGGTCAATGAGGCAACAACTGTATCTGAGGAGGCAGGAGAAGATACTCGCCTATGGCATCAGCGATTGGGTCACGAGCGAGAAGGGCCTTCAAGCACTGATAAATCGCAAACTACTTCCTAATTTGAAATCGTTGAATTTGGAATTTTGCAAACATTGTGTATATGGAAAATAATGTAGACAAATATTTAAAGCTGATAGTCATAATAGTAATGGAGTTTTGGATTATATTCATTCCAATCTCTAGGGACCATCTCCTACAGTGTCTTATGGAGGTGCATCCTATTTTGTAACATTTATTGATGATTACTCCAGAAAAGTTTGGGTTTATATGTTAAAAAGAAAGGTTGATGTATTTAATGCTTTTAAATAGTTTAAAGCTATGGTGGAAAAGAAAACAGGTAATACAATTAAATATTTAAGAACTAACAATGGCAGTGAATTTACTTCCTTAGAATTTGAACAATATTGCAAGGATGAAGGGATTGTTAGACACAAAATCGTTGTCTATACTCCTCAGCAAAATGGTGTTGTTGAACGTATGAACAAGAATCTTATGGAAAGAGCCAAAAGCATGATCAACAATGCTAATCTGCAGAAGGAGTTGTGGGAAAAAGCAGTATCCACTGCTTGTTATTTGGTAAACAGATCACCTTTAGTTGCCATTAATTGTAAAGTTTCTGAAGAATTTTAGTCGGGTTAGTCTTTTGATTATTCATATTTAAGAATGTTTGGTTGTAATGCCTATGCTCTTACTCCAAAGAATCAGTATTCTAAGTTAGACCCAAAAGCAAAATGTTATGTCTTTATTGGGTATGACGATGATGTGAAACGATACAAGTTGTGCGATCCTTCTACGCAGAAGATTGTGATTAGTAGAGATGTAACATTTGATGAATCTTCTCTTCTAAAACTCAATGTTGAAAAAGTGAACAGGAACAAGTATCGGTGAATCAGCGAATTCAATTGGAGACTCGACCTTTTTTGGAAAGCTAGAAGGAAGAAGAAACTTCTAAAGAAAAAGGTGAAGAAGATATAAAGGAAAGTGTAGAAGTTCAACAACTAATCACTCTTAGGAGGTCTACAAGGGAAAGAAGAGCACCCAAGAGGTATGAAGATTTTGCTTCATTTGTTGCTTTGATTATTGAAGATGGGGAACCTTCTTGTTATCAGGAAGCAATGAATGATGTGGATAGTGAAAAATGGAAGAAGGCTATGGACGAGGAAATGGATTCCTTGGCCAAGAACAAAACTTGGGATCTTGTAGAACTTCCTAAAGGGAGAAGTGTTGTCAGATGTAAATGGGTCTTCAAATTGAAGAGAAATGTTGATGGAAATATTGAAAGATATAAGGTGATATTGGTAGCAAAAGGGTACTCTCAGATAGAAGGTATTAACTTTCATGAGATTTTTTTACCAGTCGTAAAACTTGTTTCTATTTGTACTATGTTAGAAGTAACCACATTACTTGACCTTGACTTAGAACAGTGAAATGTTATAACGGTTTTTCTTCATGGAGATTTGGATGAGGAGATCTATATGGAACAACTAGAAGGTTTTGTACAAGGTCGCAATAGGAGATTAGTTTGCAAGCTCAGGAAATCATTGTATGGCCCGAGACAATCACCCAAGCAATGGTACAAAAAGTTTGACTCCATGGTGAGCCAAAATTTCACTAGAAGTGAATATGATCATCGTGTGTATTTTAAAGATTTCAATGGTATATTCATTATCTTGGTTTTGTATGTTGATGATATGTTTGTTGCAAGCAAAAGCATGGAAGAGATCAATAGGTTAAAGGCTCAATTTTCCAGGACATTTGATATGAAGGATCTTGGCGCTGCAAAACAAATCTTGGGCATGGAGATACACAGAGACATGAAAAATGGAAAGCTTTGGTTATCACAACATAAGTATGTTGGCATTATGATACATATGTTGTACTTGATGGCAACCCACTCATCTCAGATAATAAATTATAATGTAGAGAAAATTTCACGCACTTATATGCAGAGAAAAGTTTATTTCATGTAGAGAAAAGTTCACGCACTTTTATGCAGAGAAAAGTTTATTTCATGTAGAGAAAAGTTCACGCACTTTTATGCAGAGAAAAGTTTATTTCATGTAGAGAAAAGTTCACGCACTTTTATGCAGAGAAAAGTTTATTTCATGTAGAGAAAAAGTTCACGCACTTTCATGCAAGGAAAAGCGCGTATATGTTGGAGAACTTACCTTTGGTCCATGGTAGTTAGTCCTTGGTATTTGAACTTATGGTTTTGGACCATGGTACCTCATCAGAAGTGTTGATCCCAAGTATTGGGTTCGTGGTATTGCTTTATTATGGTTTTGGTCCGTGGTATTGCATGTAGAGAAAAATTTCACGCACTTTCATGCAAGGAAAAGCGAGTATATGTTGGAGAACTTACCTTTGGTCCATGGTAGTTAGTCCTTGGTATTTGAACCTATGGTTTTGGACCATGATACCTCGTCAGAAGTGTTGATCCCAAGTATTGGTTCATGGTATTAGTTCGACAGTTTTTGATCCTATGGTTTTGGCCCGTGGTATTGCATCCAAAAGTGTTGATCTCATGCACTTTCATGGTTGGTTCATGGTATTAGTTCGACAGTTTTTGATCCTATGGTTTTGGCCCGTGGTATTGCATCCCAAAGTGTTGATCTCACGCACTTTCATGGTTGGTTCATGGTATTAGTCCAACAGTTTTTTGATCCTATGGTTTTGGACCGTGGTATTGAGAAAGGACTAAGGCTATAAAAGAGGAAGGAGATCATTTGACAAAGCATCTTCTGAATTATTGAATATCTGATAAAGTGCTAGATCTGGAATATTGTGATTGGGTTATGGTGCAGATCTGGATTTGAATGAAGAAGGAACCTGAGCGTAAGGAGAAGGATAAGTTCTATTGATGGGTCAAAATCTTAAGGTTGGAATAGTGGTATCTCTATATGATTTCGATCTGTGATATGTGGCATACACTTGATCTATAAATCTAATAATCTGGGTTTGAATTATTGATGCATGTTTTATTTTACACATGTTATGATCTGGGTATGTCTGTTGTATGGAACAACTGCAAAGTTATAAGGAAATATTTGCAGATCTGTATGCGGGTTGGCTTTGGTGAAATCAGAGATTGATGATGCAAGTGTAGTTGATGGTTTTTTTTGTATGTTCTTGGATCCAGTCTGAAAACTAATGAAAAGTGGTCCTTGAAAGAAAAGAAGTAGGGGGTTGTAGCTCCCTTCCAGGAGAGACTGGAAAACGAGAGAGAGAGTTGTAGCTCTCTGCAGGTTGTAGCCTGCGTACTAGTAAAGGACTGCACTAGTACAAAATCATTGTAAAAGGAGTTTCTTATTAAAAGAAGATAGAGACATATTGCAGCAGGTGGTTTTCACCCACATTGGGTTTCCACCTTATATCTGGTGTTCTTTTGTGTGACTATTTGCTTTTCTTGTTCCTGCTCATTATTTTATGATTCTGACATACAAAGTAATATTCAATATTTGAAGAATTATTCAAAGTATAAATAAGGAAGATATATTGAAAAGAATTTGATAATACTGATTCACCCCCCCTCTCAGTATTATTTCCAACAAAGTATGTGGAAAAAATACTTGCAAAGTTCGGTATGAATAATGTGAAACCTGTTAATGTTTCTTTAGCTTCCCATTTTAAGCTTTCTTCAGGTTTTAGTCCTAGAACTGGTGAAGAAAAAGGGTATATGTTTCGTGTACCATATGCAAATGCAGTAGAAAACTTAATGTATGTGATGGTATATACAAGACCTAACATTTCACATGCCGTTGGAGTTGTCAACAGGTTCATGGAAAACCCAGAAAAAGAACATTGGCAAGGAGTGAAATGGGTGCTTTGGTATTTGAGAGGCTCAAGTGACCATTGTATCATATTTAATGATTGTGGTGATTCAATCTGCGAATATGTTGATTCAAATTATGTTGTTGACTTGGACAAGAAATCTACTACAGGATATGTCTACTCTTGCTGGTGGAGCAATTAGTTGGATGTCAAAGCTTCGGGAAACAGTTGATTTATCCACTACTGAGGTAGAATATATAGCTGCTTCACATGCCTGTAAAGAGGCAATTTGGTTGAAGGGTCTATTAGTTGAGCTTGGAAGAATGCAAAAGAAAGTGAATGTATTATGTGACAGTCATAGTGCTATCCATTTGGCTAATAATTCTGCTTATCACAACAAGACTAACATATTGATGTAAAATACCATTTTGTAAGACAGGTAATTGATGGCGGCGAAGTAGCTCTCAAAAAGGTCCCCACACAGGAGAATTGTGCAAACATGTTCACGAAACCAGTTTTGGTAAAGAAGTTGCAGTGGTATTTGGCTTCTCTTGGCTTGCAAAAAAGATGATGAATGGGCATGGGCAAGGGATTAGGAAAATTGTTGTCAATGTGGAGATTGTTAAAATGACAAAAATTAAAAGATTGTAAATGTAAATTTTTACCGTTCAAGCAATTGTGTAACCATAGGCAGCTTTTTGTAACGGTGTCTTTGTATTAAAATGGTGTTGCCTGAGAGGCATATTGTAATTGGAGTCATTGTTGACTTTGAATAATAAGCATTACAATCCCTTGCCCCGTGGAGGTTTCCTTGACACACTATCAAGGTTTTACCACATAAAATTTTGTGTGCTTGTATGAATTTGGTTTCTTTTTCTTGTGCATATTTTTCTTTCTTTTTTAATTAATTACAGGCTCAAAATACAAACAAGGCAACAAAAAACTTCAAACGAGATTGCATTGATTCTAGGGAGCTCAATATGGTATTTCTTTTACCCATAAACTTTGTTGATTTTTCCACAGCACTTCAGAATCAGGTTTCAGTCTAAGATCACGAACACAAACACGCTGAAACACCACAACACTACTACTTTGCACAACAGAAAACATATAGCAATGAATCAATCTCATGCACATGACAATTTTTAACTTTTAACCCACAACTTGTTATATTACAAACTTTAATACAACAATCTTAGGGCTCCCGTACCAAGGATCATGGCCCTTACAAACAGTCCCGATACAAGGACACAACTAGGGCTTTGGTGTCAACAACAATGACCATTGATCTTTCCCTGAACAAAGTACACTTGACCTACTTGTTGATGTAGCACTTCCACAACCGTTTCAGTCCACATACCTTGAACACATTTGTCAGGTACTTTGCCTCCTCTTTTGTTGATCACTGCAACTTCTTCCTCTTCAGAAGATTTGCATCTCCAGCTGATCAAACACCTCTATCAATCACTCTTGGCTGCTCCAAGATGATTGAACATAAGCTTCCTTCTAGCACTACTTTGCCACTTCAAAGACACTACTCATAAGGTCTTCAACTTTGTCCCACTACTAGCCTCTCAGCTGCTCCAAGGATGGCTAGACTTACGGCTCACTAATCTTCCCTCTTATCTCTGAGTTTTCCCTTCTGCAACCCACTGAACTAGGGCACACAAATCTACCTCTTAACAGTCCATTAGCTACTGTACATGAGGTCTTCAACACTGCCCGCTTACATACATCTTGCTTCACCAAGATGTTATACTTAGGGCTTACACAATCAACACTCTAAACACCCTTTCAACTGCTCTGAAAGATTGCTTCTTAGGGCACACAATATTGCCCACTTTTTAGTGATATGCCCACTTGCATACACCAAGCTAGCGTTTATCCAAACAACCCTCTTATCACTGATTTGACAGCTTCAAACCATTGATCTAGGGCATCACATCTCCAGCCCTCTTAATTGTTCTTTTGTTACTCAAAAGCGTAGTCCTTAGGACATACAAATCTGCCCTCACACAGTCCAATGACTGACTAATCTAGGGCTCCTTACATAACCCACATAACAGCTAGATTACACCTTAGATCTATTGTACTTAGGGCTACCATAAATTGTTGTTCAATACTTATGAACAGACCTACATAAAACCCTTCTTTCCACACGTTACATCACCCATCTATTTTGTCCAAGGATCAGTACTTTTGTTCACTCCTTGAAGCAAGATTCGGCCTCCCGAAACTTTTGAACATAACGCAGGATCATGCACACAGGTCAGCAGCCTTATCGTTGTGGTATGGTCAATCTTTAAGGGTCTCAGCCCTTCCCTTCATCACAGCTCATCAACGCACTTATCTCGAACTTCAGGCAAGAAACATAGGGTTATAACATCACTAGAATAGCCCTAACTAGGGCACTTTACTTTTGTTCTTCAACCCTTGAACATTCCTTCATCTTATAGCATTTGTCACCTTAGAAAGCTCACGGTTTTGTGCATTTATCCCTGAGGTTTGTGGCCTTCTTTTAGGGCTCTAATGGCACGCACATATCTGCCATAATCTCGGTCCTAACAAACCCTCCAAAACGGTGAGAACCCTCTCCATAAAACCCTTGTTTGTTGTGCTTTATCCTTAAAGTATAGTGGCCCTAATTCATTGCCCCACCACAGGCACAAGACCACCATCTAGCACCTAACCAGGGGTTTGGCCCTCCTTCAAAAACATAGGTTACAGCACAGCCTTGTACACAAAGATTTTACCTCCCACACATGCCCAAAACTCTACAACAAAAATTGACCAACAACTTCACCAAACTCAGCCTACACAAATCTTGGGAAAAGTCACAACCTTACCTTCTCTCCAACTCGAAAAAGGCTCCTCTTGGACTGTGACTACCTCAAACTTGCCTTTCTGTTGGATGGATCTCAGCCTCACTTGTAGCCCTGCTTGGCCTTCTAGCTTGGCCCCTTCTAGGGCTACATTTCTCTAGCCTCCACGCTCAATGATGTTTGTAACATTAATGTCTTAGGCTTGATCCTTAGGCCTCTTTAAATAATTTTTCCCTTTAGTCTCTTAGGAACCCTCTAGATATAGGGTTTAGTCCTCTTGACCTTAGGAAATAATAATAATTTCTTTTTAGATCTTAAACCCCTTTCTTGGGTCCAAAACCCCATTGCTTGGGTACACTTGCCCACAAAGCCCATGTGGGTCAAACTTCTCCCAAACCCAAAGCCCTAGGGTTGTGGGAGTACCTCCCAAGCTACACAAATTAACACTCCCTCTTAGCAAGGGAGGTACTTCCACTACACATAAGTAACCATCATCGTCGACAACACTATCCCAATCTCTAGTGTTCACCACTACAACATACCCTGTGGAATGAACCACACCATCTCGGTAGTGTCTCTGCCTCATCTCGTCAGAACCTGAAGATTCAAACTTCCATAAGGCATCTCCCTCTAAAGCTAGACTCCCTCTGAGTATATACAACCTTCACTGGCTAACACTGCTTCCTGCACACACTCTAATCCACTGGCCCTTCAAATTAGCTTTGATACCATGTAGATTTTTCCACGACACTTTAGAATCAAATTTGAGTCTAAGATCAAGAACACAAACACATTGAAACGCCACAACACTACTACTTTGCATAGCAGAAAACATATCACAATGAATCAATCTTTTGCACATGACAATTTTTAAATTTTAACCCACAACTTGTTATATTACAAACTTTAATACAACAATCTTAAGGCTCTCGTACTAGGGATCATGGCCCTTACATAAAACCCTGATACATGGACACAACTAGGGCTTGGTTTCAACAACTATGACCACCAACCTTTCCCTGAACCAAGTACACTTGACCTACTTGTCTCAACCCTTCCCTTCATCACGGCTCATCAATGCACTTATCTCGAACTTCAAGACAAAAACATAGGGGTTGTAACATCATTGGAATAGCCCTAACTAGGGCACTTTACTTTTTTTGTTCAACCCTTGAACATTCCTTCATCTCCTAGCATTCATCACCTCGCAGTTCTAGGCATTTATCCCTAAGGTTTGCGGCCTTCTTTTAGGGCTCCTGTGGCACACACAGATCTACCCTAATATCAGTCCCAATAGACCCTCCAAAACGATGAGAACCCTCTCCATAAAACCCTTGTTTCTTGTACTTTATCCTTTAAGTGAAGCAGCCCTAATTCAATGCCCCACCACAGGCACAAGACCATCGTCTGACACCTAACCAAGGGCTCTGCCCTCCTTCAAAAACACAGGTTATGTTAGTTTTTGTAGCATCGGATGTGTTCTAGCCACGAAATTTGGTGGAGATGCTAGAATACATGAGATCTTCGAAACCCGGAAATCGTTTCTTGGAATTCCACCTAGAGATGGCTTAATTAGATTATTAACCGAATTCTAAATATTTCCTAAAGTCTAAACTTAGGCAATATGGCTAATTAATCAGAATTAATTAGGTCAAGGTGAGAATTCTTTAGAAACTCACACAGATCGATCCAGAGATGATCCTATCCATTGATTAAGTTTTAATCTTGGTTGTTGGTGCTCCAACAATGGATTATAAGAAGAGATCGATGTGGTGATGGAGAACACACTTGAGTAGTTTGATTTCCTTAGCAAATCGATTTCCAGGATAGCAGCAGTCAGTTGCCAGAGAGAGCCAGAAATCAAAGCGGTGAGTGGGGCAGGGACAATGATCCGAAGGAAGCTTTCCAGATCTGAAGAGGCAGCGGCAAGAGGGTTGAGGTATTCCCAGTGAGGCAGTGCAGACGACTGCGCAGTTGCTTCAAAGTGCAATTCGATTTAGCTGAAGAGAAATTCGTTCTTAGTTTTAGAGCTTGGGCAAAGGATCCAAAGTGCCAGAGAGGCGATTTCCTCAGCAATGGCAGGCAGGGCGACCTCATCAGAAACTGGTTGGAGGCTTGACGTCATAGGGTCTGTGCAGAGCAGCACAGAGGCTGACGCAGAGGGTGCACGAGGCAAAGTTTTTTGAAGGCAGGTTGTGTCGGAATTGCTTGTGGAGGAAGGGAAATTCCCTTCAATAATTTTGCCCAAATTTGTCTTGTTGTGGATTGTCAGTTTCAGGCATCCAGATTGTACTCAGATATTCACTACTGCATAATAATAAAAACCCTCACTGTTGCACCAACTTTCCTAGTTGGGTTTTTCCAGGGACATTTGTCCAAAAATATTGGTGTCAAATTTTATGTGTGTGCTACTATTTTCTCAGTTTCCAACACTATTTATTTTCCACGGAATTTTATTTGTGAAGGTTGAAGTGTGTTTATTTTGATATTACCATAGCAATAAACTGAATAATTAATTTATCAGTTAGGAGAAATAATACCAGTTGTTGCAATAGGATTTCAGTAGTGAAATTTTCACATGGTATCAGAGTGTCACTGATCAGTCGGGAAGCTAAAAAGCGAAAGAAGGAATTTCGTTGTTCAGTAAGAGCAGCAGGCCGAAATTCCCAAGGGCAGTGTGGACCATTGACATGTAGGCCGAGTTGCTTGAGGAAGTTTGATTTTTCAGAACACAGAGACAGAAAAAAATTGATTTTCCAGATCAAGTGATAGAGGTAGAGGGAGCAGCTCAAATTTTTCATTGGGCAGATTTTTGGCTGGACACAGAGGGTTTTGCAACGGTTCGCTAGAGCAAAACCAGTGTCAAGTGGAAGAGAAAAGCACACACAACAAAGAGAAAATTTTCCTCAGGGAACTTCGAGTCTCAGAAGTTTGAATTTCTAGTTGCAAATTGGCAATAAAAGCTTGTAGATTCACGCATTCAAGAAGGGAGCGTGAATAGCATAGCAACAACCGAGCACAGGGAAAGGGAATTTTCGATAATTTCAGAGATGGCCACTGCAAGGCTTAGAGATCAAGATAGGTTGGATGGAGCTTCCAACTACGTCATTTGGAAGGCTAGGATGTCCTTCCTTCTAGATGAATATGGCATAAAAGCCTACATTGATAATGTAGTGGCAGTTTGTTAATTTTAGGTATGTTCTATGCTAAGAGAAATTTATTTCAATTTTCACAGTTAGCTCAATATCTTTTCCAGATTAGCAATCACATCAACATTAAAGTAAACTACAAATAGAACATAAACATAAATCGCAGATGACAAGCCAAGACAAGAGGACACAAGATGTGGCACTAGCCAGGGACAAACCCCAATGTGGGGAAACCCTTGATCAATTCTTCTTATATGTTCTTCAATAGTTCAGTAGAGAGAGAGAGAGATAGTACATTTATAATAGAAGTCAACACTTTGACTTATCCAAATAAGAGCATAGATCATCTCTAAGAAGATGATACATGAGATCAGTTGAAGACATGTTGCTTCAACTGATTCTCCAAGGTGACTCCTTCACCTATCATTGTGTTGCATCTCGTCATCATGCTGCACCTCACCGTGTTGCACCATGTTGCACCCATCATCATAATGTTGGACCTCATGACCATGTTGTACACATCATACTGTTGCACCATGCTTGCCTTGTTGTCCATGCTTGTTGTTGTCCCATGTGCCTTTGCTGTAACATGCTAGTCACTGCTGTCCTATGTGGCATACAGTTGTCCCACTGTTCATTCCAAGTTTGCTTGTTGTCCCATGCATCTTTGCTATGTAGCCTGTTGTCCCATGCATCTTTGCAGCACTATGTAGCCTTGTTGTCCCATGCATCTTAGTTGCACTAGTCACCTTGTTGTCCCATGCATTTTAGCTGCACTAGTCACCTTGTTGTCCCATACATTTTAGCAGCACTATGTAGCCTAGTTGTCCTATTTACTTTGTTGTTGTCCACAACACTGTTGTTCCAATGCTGCCTTTACTGCTGCTTATATGGTGACTGGTTAGGGCATCTGGCAGCCCTTACACACCCAGCTATCTATCCACAAACAGTAGCATATTGCTTCTATTCTCCTCGGCCTGGTTGCTTGCCTATTGTGCTCTTAACCGTCCTGTCCCCACGCTGTCCCTACAGCCCTTTCATGCTGTCTAGGGCAGCCTCCATGCTGTCCCTTTGATCCTTCATGCTGCGGCTAAGGCTCCGTTGTCCACACAGCCCTTCACGTTGTCTAGGGCAACCTCCACGCTGTCCCTTTGACCCTTCACATCAGTGTCCTCCTTCTTCTTGAGCTGCCTTAGGATAGCTTCGTTAGGGCTGCCTTTAGGTCTTAGTGAGTGCTGCCTTTAGGTCTGCGTTCAGGCAGCCTTTACGTCTGCGTTAGGGCAGCCTTTAGGTCTGCGTTAGGGCAACCTTTAGGTCTACGTTTTAGTAGGGACCAGCGTATAGGTTTAGGGCTCCTTCTTGATAGCGTTAGGGCTTTTCTTCATGACTGCGTCCTCTAGATTAGGGCAACGTATTTCTTCTTCACTGTGGCTAGGGTAGCCTCTTATCCTCCAATGTCTAGGGCTTCCACTCCTAGATTTCTCTTCCACTAAAACCCAAGACAAGTGGAGAGAAATCAAGATAGAAGTGTGTGTGAGAAATGACTCTCAAGTCATCTCCTTTTATACTAAAACGTTGAGCACATGTGGGGTTTATTTGGTTGTTGGCCGACCTTGACGAATTGTCTTATAACACAAATAAATTCATACTCTCCATGAATACTTATCGGAATCGGATGATCTCTAGATCAATCCTACACCTCTCGATGAGAGGGATCCAAGAAAAATATCAACTTCCATAAATAAGATGACCCACATGGAGTTTGGCCCTAGTTGCCAATTTTAACACAGTTCCCTAGGATGTGGATCCGCTGAGGGAATATAGGAAGGAGATTGCGCGGGCGAAGCAGTTGATCCTAGATGGAGTCCGGGACCATATAGTCTCACATACAGCGACCAAGGGAATGGCCAAAGAGATGTGGGATGCTCTCTCCACGTTATACCAAGGAACTTCCGAGCAGCGAAAGATGTTCCTAGAGGAGAAGTTGAGATGCATTCGGATGCACAAGGGGGAAGGCATAGACCGCTTCCTTACCAAGATTCAGGAGGTTTGAGACCAGCTGTCAGTTGTTGGGGCAGCGCCTCAACCATCAGAGCTAGTGTGATTGGCACTCAACAACGTCATAGAGGATTGGCAGGTTTTTGTCCAAAGTATATTGGGTAGAGATAGGGTACCACACTGCGATAGAATGTGGGCCAATTTGCAGCAGGAGGAATTGAGGCGAGCTCTGTTAAAGAGCTCCATCAGTGGTAGCAGTAGCAACAGATTGAAGGTGGTGAAAGAGGAGGAAAATGTGGCCCTCGCATCAAAGGGTCCCTGACAGGGGCAGGGGGAGTAGAGAAAGAAGAAGAAGGACCTGTTGACCCCTACTGGTCAACTACCCATGCAGTGCACCCCGTTTTTCTTGACAGAGAGAAGCAGCACCTGATCAGCATGACCGTGCCATCCTGCCATCATCAGCAACTTGATCATTTTTTTTGTAAACCCAGTCTGCATGTATAAGTTGTAAATAGTCTAAGCAGATCAGAGTCATGTATGTAAAAATTGCCTAGGTGGACCTAACTTTCTAATGATGATCTGCGTCCCGGGAGGTTTTTCGTCTCACCGATCTACGATCGACAGAGTTTTCCTTCAAACCTGACCCCAAAGCCGGGATGGATTTCGTCATCAGAACTTTAGGAGAGTCCTATATGTTAATCTGCTAGATTATAGTTGTGTCGCAGAACTGGGTGTTCTATGAGGGTCTGTGTTAAGTGGGTTCATCCCTTTGAGATGTAAATTGTAAAAATCATGATGAAATGTGTCTTGAGGGTTGAAAAAGTTGTAAATCCCCTCATGAGTCCTAGGTCCTAGGTCCTAGGTGATGTTTCCAACGGCTTAGTTTGATGATCCATCTTAAAATGAATTAAAAAATTAAAAAAATGAATAAAAATAATAAAATAATAAAAAATTAAAAAATGAAGCAAAAACCCTAACTAATAAAATAATAATATTTTAAGTTAATAAATCGACGGATGAGATCAAGAGATGTCTTGATCCTCATCAACGGTCGAGATCAGTTCTACATGGATCACCCAAAACTAGCCGTTGGGATCATTTCCTTTATATAGGGTCTTAGGGGGTCATTTTAGAGGGATGCGATCTGTGAGTCAGACTGAAGAAGCTCTCTTGTAAATTTGTTTCTGGTTAATAAAGAAGACTTTGGGGTCCATATCTTGCTGGTGTTACTCTCTTGAAATGCTGTGAGATTGTTTTAATTTTCTGCATATATTGTTTTCAGCTGTTAATAATAACTTTTGTAGAGTATTGTGGGTACAGTTATCTTGCTCACTTGCTAGGGTTTGGGTGCTGTTAGGGTTTCTGAAGTAATGGCAGGTATCTCCATCACTTCCTGAGATCTAGCAGCATTCTTGCCCTCTTTACTGATGGTTGTTTCTGAGCTGTGCAGAAAAACCCTTGCTGAAGAAGATTTGGTGGGCGTTAGGGGAAGTTCTCGGCTGAACCAGCCAACTCCCACAAGCATTTTCTGCTGAGCCCAGTGGATTTGATCCTGGGTCTATCATTCGGTTTTATTTTTCTGATCTGCATGAGAGAATTTCTGAAGTTTTTTTTCACAGTGACAATCTGAAATTTCTTTTCTTTTAAATTTTCCTGTTCTTATTGTTAAATCTGGCTGTGAAGGGGCTAAATCTGTACATTAAATTAGCTGATCTAGGGTTTCAAATTTTTTTTACAGTTTTTTTTATTAGGGTTTTGTTTTTCTGTTGCAGGTATAGGGTTTTGTCTTTTTTGCAATTGCAGGACTGCCATCAAGGGTAACACGCCGTCACACTGTGCATAAGCAACAGATTTCAACGAAAGGCATTTTTTGGTTCGCTGGTTTATGCATGCACAAACACACAAGTTTTCCGTCGTCAGCTTCATTGTATCCACGCTATCAGGCATTGAAAATCTGCAGTAAGCCGTCAACAAGTAATTTATATCAAGGAAGCCAATTCTGCTGCCGACAAATTCTCTGCATAACCGAAGACAAAAGGTGATTGCGTGGGCATCGAAATTTTATATACGCCGGCAGCTGTATATCTTTTGACGGCTCAGAAAATCGATTTCCTCCTGCTGCCGTTTCCTTTTTACGTCCAAGTGTGGCCTTTTTTTTTAGCGTGGAAAGGGTTCCGCAGCCTTTGACGGGATCTGATCAGCAGATGTTCCATAGAGCCTGCATTCCAAAATTTATGACCACCACCACTTGCGTTCTTCAGCGTGGGCATCAGAAAGACGTCATAGCTGGGTTTTTGATTCTATTGTTACCACATACGCACCACCAGCTCAGCTATTGATTTACGCATTGTGCCAAAATCCTCAAGTACGCACGGTAGCAGGTAGCAAAACCTGATTTAAATCGAGGATTTCAAACTCAGAAATACACAGCCGGATTACTTCAATGACGAGTCTGCATGCACCTGAGAAATCGTTTTCTTTTACGCATCTTCTTTCTGGTTTCCGCAGGTACGTGGTTATGGTAAGTTGAGTCGTTGATCAAATTCTTTTTCCCTGGCCTGCGTATTCATTTTTGGATTCAGGCGTGAAAGTATTCAAGGTTTACGGCTTCCGTCCTGGCAGCTCGAATTTGTTTTACGGCTTACGTTTTTTCTTTTAGTTTTTTTCAAATAAATTTTCGACCCTTTGTTTGTGTAACGTAGGTTTCTTTAATTTTGGTTATTTTAGTTTTATGAGGAATTAAAATGAAATAAAAAAAAAAATTGTTTAAGGTTTAGTCGTAGATTTTTTTAGGTTTCGTTAGAGTTAAAGTTTTCTATAGTTCTATTTCATATTAGTTTTTAGACTTAGCTTTTGTTTGATTTTAATTTTTTAATAAATCATTTTCTTGGTTAGATTTTAATTATATAGAAGAGGGCTAGCGTAGAATGTAATTTAGATTCTCATTTAATTTTTAGTTTAGTTTAGGTTCTGTCCTATTTAGATTTTAATTTGATTTGTAATATTTAGTTCTTTTGTATCTTGTGTTTTAGATTTTAGGTTTTTTTAAATAAAGTTTCAATTTCATTTCTTTTTAATTTAGTTTAGCTTTTGCATAGTTTCGATTTTAGATTAAAAAAAAAATTAGTTTAATTTGTAATCTTTTGTTAGTTTAAGACTTTTTTAGGATTTTAAATTGACTAAAAAGAAAATAATAAAAAATATAATTTTTAGATTTTAGATTTTTTTAAATTTTGTTTAGATCATTTTATTTTTGTAAAAAAAAAAAAAAAAAAAAATTATTATAAATTTTAGATTTAGGGTTTTAGTGTAGAAATTTTCTTTTAAAAAAAAAAAATTGAAAAAATATTAAAATTTTGTGGAAAATTAGTTTTGCCAGTTTCAGCGGTTTTCATGTTATATCTTTCATGCTGAGATCTGAGCTTTCAAGTCGAGATGCGAAATTGATATCTGGTTAATGGTTTATGATTCGTGGTGGTTTAAAGCATTCATTTCTTGAAAATTCTCAATTGTTGGATATCGTTTTGGTCATTCTAGGAGCATTGTAATTTAGCTGATGATAGATGATTGTTGTTCATGGTCCATATTTTTTATATCATTTAACAATAATCGTTTTAACCACAATCTCTTAAGGCACTGGTCTGCTAAATTAATCAAATCCATCGAGTGCTTTGTTTTTATCGTATCTCGTGTCTCCCAACCAACTGGTCGACAGTTGGTCTCATCATCTCACAGGGACTACCCCCCTTAGCCGCGGGAGACAGGCTTAAACGGAGGGATCGGGGATCAGAGTGACAGCCCCGGTCTAAGCGTTGTCGTGTCAATCCGCGCGACAACATTTTTGGCGCCATTGCCGGGGACAGAGTTTTTCTGTTCCTGGAGTTTCATCGACATTCATCTTCTCATCTTCTCATCTCTCATTTGAGCTGGCAGATTCAATATTTTGGCACCTTTTCATCACATATCAGCAGCATCTTTTCGGTGTGTTTCTTGTTTGGGTGGCGACTCCATTTTTTATTTTTTCCCAGACAAGAAGCCTCCCGCATATCTGTTTGTTGGTTACTTCTTGGATCTTAGAATCAGTTTTATTGTTCAAGTGGCGACTCCACTTCTTTCATCTTTTGATTTTCTTGAGCAAAGAGCTAGTTCTATCATCCATCTGATCCCTTATTGTTCATCATGGATTATTCATTTAAACCATGTCATTTTACTGATAATCTCCATGATCTTCCGAAAGAGGCCATTGGTAAATTACTTAAATTCTCGGGTGATGATTCGGTCGCTGTTAAAAGGCATTTAAACATGTTTACTTGTGTAATGATCTTATACTGTAGATTTCCTCAATATAATAATGAAGATTTCAAGATGCGTCTATTTGTCCGTTCTTTAGAGGGTGATGCCTTGAATTGGTTTAATAACTTTCCTAATGATTTTTTCACTTCTTTACAAGACATTCTCAATGCTTTTAAAGATAGATATGATAGTCCAAACAGCGTGCCTTCTACTTCTAAAATTGTTGAACAGAAAGAAAGTAATTCAGCTGTTGAAGAAGGATTTCAAAGTCAGAATGTGTCATCCACCGGAAATATTGCAGATCATCATAGTGAAAAATCAGGGATAAATGACAATGAAAAGGAGGAGCAAAAGCAAATAATACAAGATTTAAAGATGCTGGTGAAAAATCTGGAAAGCAACCAAACTAATCTTATCAATGATGTTAAAACTTTACGCACCCATCTGGAAAAACGTAATAAGGAGATTGAGGACACGCAAAATCAGCATGCTAAGGAAATTGAGGCCATGAAAACTAAACATGAAACGGAAATTGGAAACATGCAAGCGAATCATGAAGAAGAAATAAATTCCATGCAGCATTGCTTGATGAACATAAAGGAAGAAAATGTTAAAGTAATAAAAGACATGGAAGAACATCATGCCAGACAAATTAGTGTTATAAAGGTTGAACACTCTAAACAGATGGATGCCATTAGAATACAGGTTCAAAAATTTCAGCAATTGGAAAATCAAAGAAAACAGATAACATCAATAGATCAGGAGCCTTCTGATTTGTTGCAACAAGATCCATCTTATTATGAGGAGGTTATTAGTTCAGTTGAAAGATGGTTGATCGAGGATGGATTTAAGAATGATAAAGATCAGATGCGGGCTAAAGAGAGGCATATCACGCGTACTTCATCTAATAGTTTCGAGACAGAAAGTTCCAGCTCATCAGTAATTCATCCTGCCAGAAAGAAAAAGCGCAAGAGGAAGAAAGTGAGAAGAAGATTTGACGCATCAGACGGCCGCGAGCAGCTTGATTTTCGGATAGGAAGGAGTCCTACCATATGCAAAATGGGACATGGCACATCCAACAAGCAGCCGACAGATTTGCCTGAAAGCAGGCAAATGCTCAGTATGCAATATATTGAAAACATCTGATGCCGTAGGGCATCCTTTGTATCGTATTTCTAACCCTACTCCTTGTTTTTTCCGCATTTTCGTTTCTGTTTTAGATAGTCAATAAATGAAGAGCTTTTATCTTTATTGTGCTTAACGTATATGCTGATTTTTGGATGGACGCTACTTATTTTTGTGTTGTATGGATGCAGATTCTGGATTCTCACATTCCTGCAAGCAGCAACGTGTCCCCAAGCAGAGCCAGATGTTGACCCCTACTGGTCAACTACCCATGCAGTGCACCCCGTTTTTCTTGACAGAGAGAAGCAGCACCTGATCAGCATGACCGTGCCATCCTGCCATCATCAGCAACTTGATCATTTTTTTTGTAAACCCAGTCTGCATGTATAAGTTGTAAATAGTCTAAGCAGATCAGAGTCATGTATGTAAAAATTGCCTAGGTGGACCTAACTTTCTAATGATGATCTGCGTCCCGGGAGGTTTTTCGTCTCACCGATCTACGATCATCAGAGTTTTCCTTCAAACCTGACCCCAAAGCCAGGATGGATTTCGTCATCAGAACTTTAGGAGAGTCCTATATGTTAATCTGCTAGATTATAGTTGTGTCGCAGAACTGGGTGTTCTATGAGGGTCTGTGTTAAGTGGGTTCATCCCTTTGAGATGTAAATTGTAAAAATCATGATGAAATGTGTCTTGAGGGTTGAAAAAGTTGTAAATCCCCTCATGAGTCCTAGGTCCTAGGTCCTAGGTGATGTTTCCAACGGCTTAGTTTGATGATCCATCTTAAAATGAATTAAAAAATTAAAAAAATGAATAAAAATAATAAAATAATAAAAAATTAAAAAATGAAGCAAAAACCCTAACTAATAAAATAATAATATTTTAAGTTAATAAATCGACGGATGAGATCAAGAGATGTCTTGATCCTCATCAACGGTCGAGATCAGTTCTACATGGATCACTCAAAACTAGCCGTTGGGATCATTTCCTTTATATAGGGTCTTAGGGGGTCATTTTAGAGGGATGCGATCTGTGAGTCAAAGACTGAAGAAGCTCTCTTGTAAATTTGTTTCTGGTTAATAAAGAAGACTTTGGGGTCCATATCTTGCTGGTGTTACTCTCTTGAAATGCTGTGAGATTGTTTTAATTTTCTGCATATATTGTTTTCAGCTGTTAATAATAGCTTTTGTAGAGTATTGTGGGTACAGGTATCTTGCTCACTTGCTAGGGTTTGGGTGCTGTTAGGGTTTCTGAAGTAATGGCAGGTATCTCCATCACTTCCTGAGATCTGGCAGCATTCTTGCCCTCTTTACTGATGGTTGTTTCTGAGTTGTGCAGAAAAACCCTTGCTGAAGAAGATTTGGTGGGCGTTAGGGGAAGTTCTCGGCTGAACCAGCCAACTCCCACAAGCATTTTCTGCTGAGCCCAGTGGATTTGATCCTGGGTCTATCATTCGGTTTTATTTTTTTGATCTGCATGAGAGAATTTCTGAAGTTTTTTTTCACAGTGACAATCTGAAATTTCTTTTCTTTTAAATTTTCCTGTTCTTATTGTTAAATCTGGCTGTGAAGGGGCTAAATCTGTACATTAAATTAGCTGATCTAGGGTTTCAAATTTTTTTTACAGTTTTTTTTATTAGGGTTTTGTTTTTTCTGTTGCAGGTATAGGGTTTTGTCTTTTTTGCAATTGCAGGACTGCCATCAAGGGTAACACGCCGTCACACTGTGCATAAGCAACAGATTTCAACGAAAGGCATTTTTTGGTTTGTTGGTTTATGCACGCACAAACACGCAAGTTTTCCGCCGTCAGCTTCATTGTATCCACGCTATCAGGCATTGAAAATCTGCAGTAAGCCGTCAACAAGTAATTTATATCAAGGAAACCAATTCTGCCGCCGACAAATTTTCTGCATAACCGAAGATAAAAGGTGATTTGCGTGGGCATCGAAATTTTTATATACGCCGGCAGCTGTATATATTTTGACGGCTCAGAGGATCGATTTCCTCCTGCTGCCGTTTCCTTTTTACGTCCAAGTGTGGCCTTTTTTTTAAAGGCGTGGAAAGGGTTCCGCAGCCTTTGACGGGATCTGGTCATCAGATGTTCCATCGAGCCTGCATTCCAAAATTTATGATCACCCCCACTTGCGTTCTTCAGCGTGGGCATCAGAAAGACGTCATAGCTGGGTTTTTGATTCTATTGTTACCACATAGGCACCACCAGCTCAGCTATTGATTTACGCATTGTGCCAAAATCCTCAAGTACGCACGGCAGCAGGTAGCAAAACCTGATTTAAATCGAGGATTTCAAACTCAGAAAAGCTCAGTTACACAGCCGGATTACTTCAATGACGAGTCTGCATGCATCTGAGAAATCGTTTTCTTTTACGCATCTTCTTTCTGGTTTCCGCAGGTACGTGGTTATGGTAAGTTGAGTCGTTGATCAAATTCTTTTTCCCTGGCCTGTGTTTTCATTTTTGGATTCAGGCGTGAAAGTATTCAAGGTTTACGGCTTCCGTCCTGGCAGCTCGAATTTGTTTTACGGCTTACGTTTTTTCTTTTAGTTTTTTTCAAATAAATTTTCGACCCTTTGTTTGTGTAACGTAGGTTTCTTTAATTTTGGTTATTTTAGTTTTATGAGGAATTAAAATGAAATAAAAAAAATAAAAATTGTTTAAGGTTTAGTCGTAGATTTTTTTAGGTTTCGTTAGAGTTAAAGTTTTCTATAGTTCTATTTCATATTAGTTTTTAGACTTAGCTTTTGTTTGATTTTAATTTTTTAATAAATCATTTTCTTGGTTAGATTTTAATTATATATAGAAGAGGGCTAGCGTAGAATGTAATTTAGATTCTCATTTAATTTTTAGTTTAGTTTAGGTTCTGTCCTATTTAGATTTTAATTTGATTTGTAATATTTAGTTCTTTTGTATCTTGTGTTTTAGATTTTAGGTTTTTTTAAATAAAGTTTCAATTTCATTTCTTTTTAATTTAGTTTAGCTTTTGCATAGTTTCGATTTTAGATAATAAAAAAAAAAAATTAGTTTAATTTGTAATCTTTTGTTAGTTTAAGACTTTTTTAGGATTTTAAATTGACATAAAAAAAAAATAATAAAAAATATAATTTTTAGATTTTAGATTTTTTTAAATTTTGTTTAGATCATTTTATTTTTGTAAAAAAAAATATATATATATATATATATATATTATTATAAATTTTAGATTTAGGGTTTTAGTGTAGAAATTTTCTTTTAAAAAAAAAAAAAAAAAAATTGAAAAAATATTAAAATTTTGTGGAAAATTAGTTTTGCCAGTTTCAGCGGTTTTCATGTTATATCTTTCATGCTGAGATCTGAGCTTTCAAGTTGAGATGCGAAATTGATATCTGGTTAATGGTTTATGATTCGTGGTGGTTTAAAGCATTCATTTCTTGAAAATTCTCAATTGCTAGATATCGTTTTGGTCATTCTAAGAGCATTGTAATTTAGCTGATGATAGATGATTGCTGTTCATGGTCCATATTTTTTATATCATTTAACAAGTAATCGTTTTAACCACAATCTCTTAAGGCACTGGTCTGCTAAATTAATCAAATCCATCGAGTGCTTTGTTTTTATCGTATCTCGTGTCTCCCAACCAACTGGTCGACAGTTGGTTTCATCATCTCACAGGGACTACCCCCCTTAGCCGCGGGAGACAGGCTTAAACGGAGGGATCGGGGATCAGAGTGACAGCCCCCGGTCTGAGCGTTGTCGTGTCAATCCGCGCGACAACATTTTTGGCGCCGTTGCCGGGGACAGAGTTTTTCTGTTCCTGGAGTTTCATCGACATTCATCTTCTCATCTTCTCATCTCTCATTTGAGCTGGCAGATTCAATATTTTGGCATCTTTTCATCACATATCAGCAGCATCTTTTCGGTGTGTTTCTTGTTTGGGTGGCAACTCCATTTTTTATTTTTTCTCAGACAAGAAGCCTCCCGCATATCTGTTTGTTGGTTACTTCTTGGATCTTAGAATCAGTTTTATTGTTCAAGTGGCGACTCCACTTCTTTCATCTTTTGATTTTCTTGAGCAAAGAGCTAGTTCTATCATTCATCTGATCCCTTATTGTTCATCATGGATTATTCATTTAAACCATGTCATTTTACTGATAATCTCCATGATCTTCCGAAAGAGGCCATTGGTAAATTACTTAAGTTCTCGGGTGATGATTCGGTCGCTGTTAAAAGGCATTTAAACATGTTTACTTGTGTAATGATCTTATACTGTAGATTTCCTCAATATAATAATGAAGATTTCAAGATGCGTCTATTTGTCCGTTCTTTAGAGGGTGATGCCTTGAATTGGTTTAATAACTTTCCTAATGATTTTTTCACTTCTTTACAAGACATTCTCAATGCTTTTAAAGATAGATATGATAGTCCAAACAGCTTGCCTTCTACTTCTAAAATTGTTGAACAGAAAGAAAGTAATTCAGCTGTTGAAGAAAGATTTCAAAGTCAGAATGTGTCATCCACCGGAAATATTGCAGATCATCATAGTGAAAAATCAGGGATAAATGACAATGAAAAGGAGGAGCAAAAGCAAATAATACAAGATTTAAAGATGCTGGTGAAAAATCTGGAAAGCAACCAAACTAATCTTATCAATGATGTTAAAACTTTACGCACCCATCTGGAAAAACGTAATAAGGAGATTGAGGACACGCAAAATCAGCATGCTAAGGAAATTGAGGCCATGAAAACTAAACATGAAACGGAAATTGGAAACATGCAAGCGAATCATGAAGAAGAAATAAATTCCATGCAGCATTGCTTGATGAACATAAAGGAAGAAAATGTTAAAGTAATAAAAGACATGGAAGAACATCATGCCAGACAAATTAGTGCTATAAAGGTTGAACACTCTAAACAGATGGATGCCATTAGAATACAGGTTCAAAAATTTCAGCAATTGGAAAATGAAAGAAAACAGATAACATCAATAGATCAGGAGCCTTCTGATTTGTTGCAACAAGATCCATCTTATTATGAGGAGGTTATTAGTTCAGTTGAAAGATGGTTGATCAAGGATGGATTTAAGAATGATAAAGATCAGATGCGGGCTAAAGAGAGGCATATCACGCGTACTTCATCTAATAGTTTCGAGACAGAAAGTTCCAGCTCATCAGTAATTCATCCTGCCAGAAAGAAAAAGCGCAAGAGGAAGAAAGTGAGAAGAAGATTTGACGCATCAGACGGCCGCGAGCAGCTTGATTTTCGGATAGGAAGGAGTCCTACCATATGCAAAATGGGACATGGCACATCCGACAAGCAGCCGACAGATTTGCCTGAAAGCAGGCAAATGCTCAGTATGCACTATATTGAAAACATCTGATGCCGTAGGGCATCCTTTGTATCGTATTTCTAACCCTACTCCTTGTTTTTTTCCGCATTTTCGTTTCTGTTTTAGATAGTCAATAAATGAAGAGCTTTTATCTTTATTGTGCTTAACGTATATGCTGATTTTTGGATGGACGCTACTTATTTTTGTGTTGTATGGATGCAGATTCTGGATTCTCACATTCCTGCAAGCAGCAACGTGTCCCCAAGTAGAGCCAGATGTTGACCCCTACTGGTCAACTACCCATGCAGTGCACCCCGTTTTTCTTGACAGAGAGAAGCAGCACCTGATCAGCATGACCGTGCCATCCTGCCATCATCAGCAACTTGATCATTTTTTTTGTAAACCCAGTCTGCATGCATAAGTTGTAAATAGTCTAAGCAGATCAGAGTCATGTATGTAAAAATTGCCTAGGTGGACCTAACTTTCTAATGATGATCTGCGTTCCGGGAGGTTTTTCGTCTCACCGATCTACGATCGGCAGAGTTTTCCTTCAAACCTGACCCCAAAGCCAGGATGGATTTCGTCATCAGAACTTTAGGAGAGTCCTATATGTTAATCTGCTAGATTATAGTTGTGTCGCAGAACTGGGTGTTCTATGAGGGTCTGTGTTAAGTGGGTTCATCCCTTTGAGATGTAAATTGTAAAAATCATGATGAAATGTGTCTTGAGGGTTGAAAAAGTTGTAAATCTCCTCATGAGTCCTAGGTCCTAGGTCCTAGGTGATGTTTCCAACGGCTTAGTTTGATGATCCATCTTAAAATGAATTAAAAAATTAAAAAAATGAATAAAAATAATAAAATAATAAAAAATTAAAAAATGAAGCAAAAACCCTAACTAATAAAATAATAATATTTTAAGTTAATAAATCGACGGATGAGATCAAGAGATGTCTTGATCCTCATCAACGGTCGAGATCAGTTCTACATGGATCACCCAAAACTAGCCGTTGGGATCATTTCCTTTATATAGGGTCTTAGGGGGTCATTTTAGAGGGATGCGATCTGTGAGTCAAAGACTGAAGAAGCTCTCTTGTAAATTTGTTTCTGGTTAATAAAGAAGACTTTGGGGTCCATATCTTGCTGGTGTTACTCTCTTGAAATGCTGTGAGATTGTTTTAATTTTCTGCATATATTGTTTTCAGCTGTTAATAATAGCTTTTGTAGAGTATTGTGGGTACAGGTATCTTGCTCACTTGCTAGGGTTTGGGTGTTGTTAGGGTTTCTGAAGTAATGGTAGGTATCTCCATCACTTCCTGAGATCTAGCAGCATTCTTGCCCTCTTTACTGATGGTTGTTTCTGAGCTGTGCAGAAAAACCCTTGCTGAAGAAGATTTGGTGGGCGTTAGGGGAAGTTCTCGGCTGAACCAGCCAACTCCCACAAGCATTTTCTGCTGAGCCCAGTGGATTTGATCCTGGGTCTATCATTCGGTTTTATTTTTCTGATCTGCATGAGAGAATTTCTGAAGTTTTTTTTCACAGTGACAATCTGAAATTTCTTTTCTTTAAAATTTTCCTGTTCTTATTGTTAAATCTGGCTGTGAAGGGGCTAAATCTGTACATTAAATTAGCTGATCTAGGGTTTCAAATTTTTTACAGTTTTCATTAGGGTTCTGTTTTTCTGTTGCAGGTATAGGGTTTTGTCTTTTTTGCAATTGCAGGACTGCCATCAAGGGTAACACGCCGTCACACTGTGCATAAGCAACAGATTTCAACGAAAGGCATTTTTTGGTTTGCTGGTTTATACATGCACAAACACCAGTTTTCCGCCGTCAGCTTCATTGTATCCACGCTATCAGGCATTGAAACTCTGCAGTAAGCCGTCAACAAGTGATTTACATCAAGGAAGCCAATTCTGCCGCCGACAAATTCTCTGCATAACCGAAGACAGAAGGTGATTGCGTGGGCATCGAAATTTTATATACGCCGGCAGCTGTATATCTTTTGACGGCTCAGAAAATCGATTTCCTCCTGCTGCCGTTTCCTTTTTACGTCCAAGTGTGGCTTTTTTAGCGTGGAAAGGGTTCCGCAGCCTTTGACGGGATCTGATCAGCAGATGTTCCATCGAGCCTGCATTCCAAAATTTATGACCACCACCACTTGCGTTCTTCAGCGTGGGCATCAGAAAGACGTCATAGCTGGGTTTTTGATTCTATTGTTACCACATACGCACCACCAGCTCAGCTATTGATTTACGCATTGTGCCAAAATCCTCAAGTACGCACGGTAGCAGGTAGCAAAACCTGATTTAAATCGAGGATTTCAAACTCAGAAAAGCTCAGTTACACAGCCGGATTACTTCAATGACGAGTCTGCATGCACCTGAGAAATCGTTTTCTTTTTCTTTCTGGTTTCCGCAGGTACGTGGTTATGGTAAGTTGAGTCGTTGATCAAATTCTTTTTCCCTGGCCTGCGTATTCATTTTTAGATTCAGGCGTGAAAGTATTCAAGGTTTACGGCTTCCGTCCTGGCAGCTCGAATTTGTTTTACGGCTTACGTTTTTTCTTTTAGTTTTTTTCAAATAAATTTTCGACCCTTTGTTTGTGTAACGTAGGTTTCTTTAATTTTGGTTATTTTAGTTTTATGAGGAATTAAAATGAAATAAAAAAAAAAATTGTTTAAGGTTTAGTCGTAGATTTTTTTAGGTTTCGTTAGAGTTAAAGTTTTCTATAGTTCTATTTCATATTAGTTTTTAGACTTAGCTTTTGTTTGATTTTAATTTTTTAATAAATCATTTTCTTGGTTAGATTTTAATTATATAGAAGAGGGCTAGCGTAGAATGTAATTTAGATTCTCATTTAATTTTTAGTTTAGTTTAGGTTCTGTCCTATTTAGATTTTAATTTGATTTGTAATATTTAGTTCTTTTGTATCTTGTGTTTTAGATTTTAGGTTTTTTTAAATAAAGTTTCAATTTCATTTCTTTTTAATTTAGTTTAGCTTTTGCATAGTTTCGATTTTAGATAAAAAAAAAAAAATTAGTTTAATTTGTAATCTTTTGTTAGTTTAAGACTTTTTTAGGATTTTAAATTGACATAAAAAAAAAAATAATAAAAAATATAATTTTTAGATTTTAGATTTTTTTAAATTTTGTTTAGATCATTTTATTTTTGTAAAAAAAAAAAAAAATTATTATAAATTTTAGATTTAGGGTTTTAGTGTAGAAATTTTCTTTTAAAAAAAAAAAAAATAAATAAATAAAAAATAAAAAAAATAAAAATAAAAAAAAATTTGAAAAAATATTAAAATTTTGTGGAAAATTAGTTTTGCCAGTTTCAGCGGTTTTCATGTTATATCTTTCATGCTGAGATCTAAGCTTTCAAGTCGAGATGCGAAATTGATATCTGGTTAATGGTTTATGATTCGTGGTGGTTTAAAGCATTCATTTCTTGAAAATTCTCAATTGCTGGATATCGTTTTGGTCATTCTAAGAGCATTGTAATTTAGCTGATGATAGATGATTGCTGTTCATGGTCCATATTTTTTATATCATTTAACAAGTAATCGTTTTAACCACAATCTCTTAAGGCACTGGTCTGCTAAATTAATCAAATCCATCGAGTGCTTTTTTTGTATCGTATCTCGTGTCTCCCAACCAACTGGTCGACAGTTGGTCTCATCATCTCACAGGGACTACCCCCCTTAGCCGCGGGAGACAGGCTTAAACGGAGGGATCGGGGATCAGAGTGACAGCCCCCGGTCTGAGCGTTGTCGTGTCAATCCGCGCGACAACAGGACCTATCTAAAGTTAAGTGCTTCAGGTGTGGCGAGTTTGGCCACTACAGTACCCAGTGTCCTCTCAGAAAGAAGGACAAAGAGGAGAAGCAAGATCAGGCGGCAGCTCATGCTGAGATAGATAGGATGTCCTCTAGGTTGGAGGAAGACTTCACTATGATTTCCCATATACCTCCAGGAGTGAGGTGGGGTGACTTGGAGTTGTAGCCCCAAAGAGCTATAGATTGGGCAAGGTCCTTGAGGAGTCCACCTCATGGATCATTACCTGGTTACAGGGGCCCACAGTATTCAATGGCAGGATGGATCAGTGGCAGAAAATGCAGTCAGATACCACAGTAATAGTTGTAGAGACCAGTAGCAGTCAAATGTTGGGGAGCGCAGTGCAAAGTTGGCAGTAGTGCAGGTGGCATAGTGCAGAGTCAACATCAACGCAGATTCTTCAATGACAATGCAGATGTTAGTAGCAGTCAGAGACTCGGGAGACAGATGCATCATACTAATCATAGATGATTCAGCATTTTGGATGTTTTTCAGTTGCAGATGTTGCAGTTGCAGTTGCAGATGTTGCAGTTGCAGATGTTGCAATTGCAGTAGCAACAGAGTTGCAGTGCAGATGTCGCAGTTGCAGTAGCAATAGAGTTGCACTGCAAATGAAGTGTTGGAAGAAGTACAACAGGGTCAGCAACAGCATAGATGCAACGTATATCAGAGTTTCGCAGTGGTTGGTGGGCAGCAGAGCTAGACATCAACAGCGTGACAGGAGATGATATAGAGGCAGGGTGCTATGGCAAGGTGTGCATCATTAAAACCAATGTTTTACAACTCCGACTCGGACTCCGACTCGGCCGAGGATCGACTCCGACTCCGACTCCGACTCCGACTCGATAATGACTCGGCCGACTTGATTTCAATGACTCGGTCGTTGTAAAAAATACATTAAATATTTATTTATTTTATAAAAAAACATAATTTTAAATATTTTAAACATAATTTTAAAGATTTTCATTCAAGTTTCCAAACACACAACATTATAATATACATGGAAGACAACATATGATCAAAGTAGGCTCATGAACCAATCCATTATATCAAAATGGTACCCAATGGCAATAGTAAATACATAGTCAACTGTAGTCTGTCATACATTATCAAAGACTCAAGAGTCAAAACAAAATACAAATAACCAAGGAGGCTAGTAGCTACTGCCAGAGGAGCCAAGATCATCTCGACCAATCTTTGGATCATCATCATCAGAGTCAGACAAGGGGCCCCATGGCTCCTCCTCATCATCATCGTCTCCAACTGCAACTGTAGAAGTGGTGCCAGTACCACTAGGCTGTGCAGCAGATGCAAGCTGAGATAGAGTACAAATGCGGCTGCGCTTCTGTCGTGGCTGAGCAGAGGAAGGCGAAGCACCTACAACTGGAGTCCTACTAGCTGGCTGTGAGACTGAGGCTGGTGGATCGGGATCTGCATTCAACTGAACAGGCTGCAGTGGATGTTCAACATCAAGTTGATCAATCTCAAGATCCTCATCAGGATCAAACTCTGGTAGACGACTCTCCACTACCCAATCTGATGTTGGATCAATGTCTTCCAACACAATGGGATCTGAATCAGGTCTTTTGTTCAGCAATTGGTTCCGTATGAGCCGAAGGTTGTATTGGACAAAAACTAGATCATTCAACCGTTTTTGCTCCAAACGGTTTCTCTTCTTTGTGTGAATCCTCTCAAAGACAGACCAATTGCGCTCACACCCAGATGCACTGCAAGTTTGACTCAAAATACGAATTTCAAACCTTTGCAATTCAGGGCACTGGCCACCAAAGGCCTCCCACCATTGTGCTGCAAAAAACATAGAAGTGTAATGAATTATGAGTTAGATGAAGGTTGAAGCTCAACAAAATTACAAATTATATCTAACTTTCAAATTATAAATGATTTAACAAACTTTAATAAAAAAAGTAAAACCATTAAGAAATTGAAAATTGAAATTTTTGTTTACCTGGCTCATCTGCTTCTCTTGCAATCTTTGCTAGGTTCTTCCCAAAGGTACCTGTTGCATTGCTGAAGGATGTGACCTGCTGATGTATCAGCAGCTGATCAGACTCCGATGGGACCATGCGCTCAATGCAATCAACCAGTCCATCTCTGACCTCCCCCCTCAAAGCTCCTGACTCCTTAGCTTTGTAATGATACCGTGGGTTCAAAAAATACCCAGCTGCATGTATAGGGCGATGGAGTTGATTGTTCCATCTTTCATCAATGATTGCCCAAATGGGCCCATACTTTGCCACTCTATCCTTGTATGTTGTCTTTATTTGCTCCTTTGCTTGATCCATAGCCTCATAAATGAAGCCCATAGCCAACCTTTCCCCATCCACCAACCGCAACACCTTAACTAGTGGCTCAGCAAGCTTCACAATCTCTGCTGCCTTTCTCCAAAAAGTTTCATCATGGACTTTCCTTTTCAATTCTCTGCCTTCCGGTTTGTTAGACCAACTGCTTTGATTCCATTCATCACTGGAAAACATCTTTTGCAAGTTTCTATGTTGGGAAAGCATAGATTGCAATGTCAAAAAATGTGTAGCAAATCTAGTGATGGCAGGCCTAATAATATCCTTGCCTCCAGTGTGTTTCCTCATGAGACTCAAAACCAGTGTATGATTGTAGATAAATTTTGTTATGCTTTTGGCATTATCTACAGTGTTTCTGACCCAATCTAATTTTCCAATATCCTCAAGCATGAGGTCTATGCAATGTGCAGCGCATGGGGTCCAAAAGATGGTCTTGTGTTTTTCCTCTAACAGTCTACCAGCAAGAACATAGTTAGAGGCATTGTCTGTGATGATTTGAACAACATTAGCCACCCCCACATCCTCAATAACCTCATCCAATAGCTGAAACAACAAGTGGCCATCTTTTACCTTATCAGATGCATCAACTGATTTTAAAAACATGGTTCCCTGTGGGCAGAAGACAAGAAAGTTTATGATGGTACGGTTTCTTTGATCAGTCCATCCATCTGACATGATGGTACACCCTGTTCTTGCCCATGATTCCTTGAAATCTTGCAAATACTCATTAATTGATTGAATTTCTTTCTGCAAACGAAACCCCCTTAGCTCTTGCATAGTAGGGCCTTTGAAGCCTTTTCCAGCAGCATGTATGGCCTCAAACATAGGCTCATAATATGGTGAACGAGCAGCATTAAAGGGGATATCAGCATCATACCACCATCTAGCTATGTAGTCACAAGCAGTCTCCCTCAATTCTTTCTTCCAATGGTCATCTAAAGTGGGCTGAGCAAGACCTTTACTAATACTAACTTCAGGACCATGTGCATCTGATGGAGAGGAGCCTGAGTGAGTGAAAAAACTTTTGATAGTCCCATCACCCTTCATTCTACCCTTTCCCTTATCTTGAACAGAAGCAAAAGAGGGAGGAACATAACGGAAAGGGTTTGATGCATCAGTTTGAGGGATAGAGGAAGAACCCTCAAACTCATAGTGGGGGTTGGCAGCCATCATTCTTTGTATCTCCCTCTTCCTCCCAATTTCAGCCTGTATCTCTTTTTGCCTAGTCTTTTCTTCTTTAAATTTTTCAAAGCTTTCCACCAAATTCTTTCTAATCTCCCCGATTTGATCAGAGGGACATGCAGTAATTTGGCCTTTAATCCCTGCCAAGTGTTGTTTCAGCCTATGAATCCCCCCAGGACCTGACTTAATTTTCCTATGGCAAAACTTGCAACACATCTCACTATCAACCATTTCAACATATGCCCATGCAGGATCTTTTGCTCTAGGTGCCATTTTTTGACTAGGAAAACAATCTGAAAATGAAAAAAAAAAAAAAAAAATTGATTCAATGTTCATTTATTTGACTAAAAACACTCTCTAAGCTATCTTGATATGCACCTAAAATTTACTAAGTAAAAACAGATTTATAGAGGTGGAAAAAAATACCTCCAGGCACAAACTGCCTCCTCAAGCTTGCTCCAAGAATCAGCTCCTCAATGCTGCTCCAAATGGCTGCCCAAGAAGCTCCTCACTCCAGCTACAATGCTCCTCCAAGACTCCTCACTGCTGCTCCAAAACAAGCTCAAGAACTGCTCACTAACTCTCAAAGAAGACTCTCACTCAAATGCATAAGACTGCTGTGAGTGAAATGAGAGCATTTGGCTGTCTTAAATAGAGTTTGGGAGGGGGAAATGGACCCCAAAAGCATTTAACAATCTACCATTACCCTTTGGAATCCACAAACCCTACTTAACTTTACCAAAAAACAGCAAAAAAGTGAATTTAATTCATAAAATACGCTGCCCAGCCGTGCTTTTAATGACTCGGCCGAGTCAATACGGACCCGGCCGGGTTGACCGAGTCAGCTATGACTCGGTCAGCCGAGCCGGGTTGCTGGCCGGGTCAGTGTTTTGGGGTTTGACTCGGTCCGAAACGGCCGTTTCGGTTTCAACTCGGCCGAGTTGTAAAACAGAGATTAAAACACATTCCTCGCTAAGAGGGAGTGTTAGTTTTTGTAGCATCGGATGTGTTCTAGCCACAAAATTTGGTGGAAAGGCTAGAATACATGAGATCTCCAAAACCCAAAAATCGTTTTTGGAAATTCCACCTAGAGATGGCTTAATTAGATTATTAGCTGATTTTTAAATATTTCTTAAGTCTAAACTTAGGGAATATGGCTAATTAATCAGAATTAATTAAATCAAGGTGAGAATTCTCTAGAAACTCACACGGATCGATCCAGGATGATCCTAGCCATTGATTAAGTTTTAATCTTGGTCGTTGGTGCTCCAATAGTGGATTATAAGAAGAGATCGATGTGGTGATGGAGAACACACTTGAGCAGTTTGATTTCCTTAGCAGATTGATTTCCAGAGTAGCAGCAGTCAGTTGCCAGAGAGAGCCAGAAATCGAAGCAATGAGTGAGGGGTAGGGACAGTGATCTGGAGGAAGTTTTCCAGATCGGGAGGCAGCAGCAAGAGGGTCGAGTTCTTCCCAATAAGGCAGCGTAGAGAACTGCACAATTGCTTCAGAGGGCAATTCGATTTAGCTAAAGAGAAATTCATTCTCAGTTCCAGAGGTCGGGCAGAGGGTCCAGAGTGTCAAAGAGACGATTTCCTCAGCAATGGCAGGCAGAACGACCTCATCAGAAACTGGTTGGAGGCTTGACGTCATAGGGTCTGCGCAAAGCAGCGCAGACGCTGACCTAGAAGTTCCAGGAAGACGATTTTTCTGAAGGCAGGTTGTGTCGGGATTGCTTGTGGAGGAAGGGAAATTCCCTTCAGTAATTTTGCCCATATTTTTCTTGCTGTGGATTGCCAGTTTCAGGCACCCAGAATGTACTCAGATATTCACTGCTACATAATAATAAAAACCCTCACTGCTACACCGGTTTTCCCAGGTTGGGATTTTCCGAGGACATTTGTCCAAAAATAATGGCGTCAAATTTTGTGTATGTGCTAGTATTTTCTTAGTTTCCAGCTCTATTTATTTTCCACAAAATTTTATTTATGAAGGTTGCAGTGTGTTTATTTTGATATTTACTAGCAATAAAATTACTAATTAATTTATCAGTTAGGAGAAATAATACCAATTGTTGCAATAGGATTTCAGTAGTGAATTTTTCACAGGTTACAACATGGCCTTGTACATAGAGATTTTACCTCCCACACATGCCCAAAACCTTGCATGAAAACTCGGTCAGTAGCTTCACCAAAATCAGCCTAGACAGATCTTGGGAAAAGTCACAACCTTACCTTCTCTCCAACTCGGACTAGGCTCCTCTTGGACTGCGGCTACCTCAGACTTGCCTTTCTCTTGGACGAATGCACTTGGATGGATCTCGACCTCACTTGCAGCCGTGTTTGGCCTTCTAGCTCAGCCGCTTCTAGGACTACATTTCTCTAGCCTTCACGCTCAGTGATGTTTCTCACATTGATGTCCTAGGCTTGATCCTTAGGCCTCTTTAAATACTTTTTCCTTTAGTCTCTTAGGAACCCTCTAGATCTAGGGTTTTAGTCCTCTTGACCTTAGGAAATAATAATAATTTCCTTTTAGATCTTAAACCCCTTTCTTGGGTCCAAAACCCCACTGCTTGGGTACACTTGCCCACAAATCCCATGTGGGTCAAACTTCTGCCATACCCAGAGCCCTAGGGTTATGGGAGTACCTCCCAAGCTATACAAATCAATAAACTTCAACTTACAAATGTGCTAATAAAAGCCAAGAGCTCCACTTTCCCATTCACTCTACCAACTCTTTGGGTCAATTAGCTACTTCTTCTCCATCATCCCCATTCAAGCTTAATGTTTCTCACTTTAAGTGACCTAACTATAGGGCTTTATTCCACGAAGTCTAAAACCTCTCCCCAAGGCCTTACGGGGATAACAATTGGCTCGTTTAGTGGATTGTGAGACACAATCATTCGCAGATCTATGAAATTTAAGAGAGGTTGACATAAACTAATGGCTCGGAGGCAAAGAAGGGAGTTGAGGGCCTCTAAGCTCTGGCTTGAAAATGCCAAAGTACTTCTAATAAAAGATCTCCACAATATCACTCTCCAAAAGAAAGAAATAAAGTTGGAACCAATGGTTCGAAACGAGGAGGAATATCTTATCAAGGATGCCCAAATTCATTTCAAACTTCAATGGAATTGAGAAGGGGATGAGGGCTCCAAGTTTTATTTTAATTTATTGAAAAAAGAAAGCCTCTTTAGACAAAATCTTTGGATTGTGCAATGTTGATGACACTTTGAAGGAGAACTCGTTCACGATGAAAAGCATGTTTATTGGATACATTTCAAAACATTTTCTCCCTATATTTCATTACTAATTTTTCTCCTTTTATTCCATCACTAATGAGGTAGTGGAGGCTAGACAATCTTGCTATAAAGTTATCCCTCTTGAGCCATACATTTTATGCATTAATAGTGATGGGTTGATTAGTGATTTCTCCAAAGAAGAGCCCCTTGTTGAATTTTGTAGCTATGGTCGGTCTTCATGATTAATATTTTAGCCCTTGAAATGTACACAATGAAAAATGTAAGACATGTTTTTCATGTCATTTTAGTCCTTGAAATGATTGATATAAGACATGTTCTTCATGTAGGTTTCAAAAGAGAAATTTTGAATTTTCAAATTTAAATTTTTGGCTCCAAATAAGGTCAAGTCAGCCCTCCTTCAAGTCAAGTAGGCCCTGTGAGAATTCCTACACTGTAGGAACCCCTACTGCAGCAAATTTGAATCTACTTCACCTACTTGATTTTTAAATTACATTCATAAAGTTATTCTTCTGAATACTGAAGCAAATTACTTCGGCAGCCTACACTAATACATATTTGATCTCATGAAATAGAAAACGGAGCAAAGAACAAGATACATAGGACACACTTATTTTTGGACACAATAGTCCCCGGAAAAACCCAATGCGGGAAAACCGATGCAGCAGTTCTGAGGGTTTATTATTATGCAGGAGAAATATCTAAATACAAATCTAGGATGCTCATCTAGCAATCCTTTACAGAGAAAATACTGGCGGAAAATCTGAGTGAGTTTTACCTCACTTCACCCGGCAGAATTTCGGTTGATCCGGCACAAGACTGGCTAACCCCGACTATTTCTGCGCTGGCCCTGCGTTAGCATTTCAAGCTCTACATCAGCCCTACATCACCTCTTCTACCCTCTGCGTCAGTTATCCCGGTTGTTTTGGCAGTGTCGGCTTCTGCGTGACAGGCAGCTTTTATGCTCTGCGTTGGCCCTTCTGGCTCTGTGTCAAGGCTACGTGGACCTAGACTAGCCCAGCGTTAGCTCTCCCGGCTACTGCACTGCCTCTCTGCAAGCTCTCTCTGCCTCTCTGTCAGTATTCTCTGGAAAGTCCTTCTCCCGGATTCTCACTGCCCCTCTGCTGCTGAATGATCATTTAGTTTGAATTCTCAACTTCCTAGCCCCAGAAATCGAACTCTAGATAATTCCGTTCTCTCTTTGTGTGTTTCCAAATGAACCCCAAGCCTCCATTTTATACTTTTCCTGTTGAGTCTTCAACGGCCAAGATTAAATCTCTAATCAACAGCTAAGATTAAAACATGACTTGATCCGCCTTCTAGATCATTCTCACCCATATTTTGATTAATACCCATTAATATTTTAATTTCCCTAAGTTTAGACTTAGGGACCCCATTAAAAATATTAATTATTTTAATACAATACAATCTGGGTCGAATTTCACCAAACGGTTTCTAGGTTCTTTATTCTTTAGAACTCATGTGCCTTAGCCTATCCACCAATTTTCAAGGCTAGAGCATTTCTGATGCTACCAAAAACTAACAAGCCCCAGGCAGAGAGACACACATTTGGCCAGCTAGAATCACTATATATATATGCCATTCAACCTCCTCATCTTGGGAAATTCAGATCACATATAATAAAAGACATTTTCTAGGCATCCAAATTCCAAACATAGAAGAAGAAGACAAGGAGGACGAAGAAGAAGGACAAAGATATCTCAAGCATTCTCTCTCTTATTTGACCCCGCACGTGTGAGCTTTAGAGAGTTTTTTGGGCAGCAGTTTCTGAACAGAGGTATGTGTTTGAAGCAGCAGGGTCGAGTTTCTGGGCAATTCAAGGAGGCTAAAATTCAACCTAGCAGATCATACTAGGCCGAGTTGATTGGGCATCTTTGTGACTTGACCTAAGGGCAGTTTGATCATAGTAATATTGTTGGTCAGTTTGACCTTGTTCTTGGCTAGAATAATTAGATGTATCTCTGTTGAATTGAATAATTTCTCTAAGGAAAAGGTTGTTGGGTTCCCCATGTGGGTTTTCCCAAGGAAATTCTTGTTTTGTTGTCTCTTTATGATCCTACTGGCATTTTGTTTCTATTGTTGAGATCTTCTGTGTAATTGCTTTATGATGAATTTGAATGCAAGAAAACATTAACATAAGAAATCATAAGAAGTAATTATCAGTTAGAAGATTCTATGAAAATCAACACCCCTTGCCACTCTTAGCCCAATGAAAAATGTTAAATCTCTTGGGCTTGATGGTTTTCCCTATGAATTTTCAAGACAATGTGGAACACAATTGGTTATGAATTTTATTGCATGGCCAGGGAAACTTTCTTGTTGAGTTCCTAGACAGAATCTTTAAATCGAGGTGTAATTAAACTTATCTTGAGGAATGTGGCTAGAGAGTCAATCAAGGACTAGAGACCTATTACTTTACTTGGTGTTTCTTATAAAATTTTGGAAAAGGTAGTTATGCTTTGACTTCACAAAGTGGCCATGGAAGTGGTCAAATAAGAGCAGATGAGATTTGATTAGGGAAATTTTATTTTGGTTACAGTGATTTCAACAAGGGAATGGAATGGGCTAATGAATCAAATCAACAATCCTTGTTTCTAAAATTGATATTGACAAAGCATGTGATAAAATTGATTGGCCCTTTATCACGAAGATGCTACTTTGACTTGGATTTGGGCCTAAATATGTGGTCATGGTTAAGAGTAAATATTTTATTCTCCAATACCACACCATTTGTATCGATGAATAACTCTCTCTCTCCCCAAATCCTCCTTCATTGTTCAACTAGATGGGGCTTCCATTCTATCCCCTATCCATATGTTCTAGTTGCAAATATCGTGGGATACCTTTTGGAGATTGCTAGGCTTCAAGGAAAGATCAAGGACAATCCATCCTAGATGGTTCATGGATGGTAGACAACCACTTTGTGGATGATTCTCTTCTATGAATTCAAGTAGATAAGGAGTTGATGGAGCACGAAAGAGGATGCCTATTACTCTAATGTGTTGCTTTAGGATTAGTTCCTAATGAGTAGAAGGTTGAATTTTCACTAGTAGGCATTGATGACCATCCAAATTGGATTTCTTCTCGTGTGGAACTTCATCTGATCTCGCGTGATTATTAGCTATCTTGGGATCCTATCTGGCATGACTCTTTTAGTGATTGCTATGTGGGATTGGTGTTTATTAAGTTGCAGACAAAACTCCATTTTCAGTGATTAAGGACCTCCCTTTTGCAAGTAAGTTGATTATTGTTTCAAGAATACTCTAGGCCTCAAACATATATTTATGTCTCCTTTTGACTCCCCTAATAAGGATTCAAGAGACTAGAGGATATTCTCAAGACATTTTTTGCGATCTAAATATGGAGGGGATTGAGGTCTTCTAATGATTCTTGGGATGTGTTCATTATGCACAAGGAGGATGAGGGATTGGGTCTTATTGATGTGGCCTCACAAGGCAATATCTCGGCTTCTATGTCGGCAGTGAGTGTCTAGAGAATCCTGTTAGACGGCAAGTCAAGTTGCGACATAGGTTCTTCCAACTTAGCATGCACTCGAGGAACACAATTACTTTGGATTGTGGGATGTAATTTCATCTCCTCCTTTTTCCTCGATTGTTGGGTCTTTATATTCAAAAGCAATCTACGAGGCCCTGAAATTTGTTGTTGATTGATTAAGTGGAACGCCTCTAAAAGTAGGTCAAGCCAGGACTTACCTTGGCACCCCATTTGGCACTAGAAACACCAGGACTAGTGCATTGTTCGAAATCCCATGGTGCCATGCTTGTAGGTTAGACAGAAAAGGCAATTTTGTTTAGAGGGATCTTTGGATATTAAGGATAGATCCTAGAAGGAGAAGAAATCTTTAGCATGGTAGAAAGCCCTCCTTTCTTTTGACAAACCAATTATAAGAGACATTGTTGTGCTGACTCCACTTAAAGATTTGTTCAAAATAAACATTGAAATGCAAGGTCCTTTGTGGAGAGATTGGGAGTAATTGTTTAGTAAATAGATTCATGATTATGACTCTAGGAAATTCTACTCTCTGCTAAATCAAAAGCATGCCCTAGTTCCAATGCTTAATCCTCAGTGGACTTCTTCTCATCCTAAGGACGTGGATTTGTAGGCTACATAGCCTCTGGTCCATTCACTTGTAATACAAATTTTGGGTCCTAGCCTAGTTAGTCATCTACCAAGAGATACCAACCAAGACTTGTTTGACAAGGAGTGGATTTGCAAATGAGCTCTATTTAGTTTGTGGCAAAACAAAAACAATGAAACACATCTTTTAGAACTGCCAAATTGCTAGAGATTGACATCACATCTAGGATCAATACTTTGCATTATTTCAAGGAAAGGTGCGTTGGAGAGCTGCAATTTTTGGTGACTCAAGATATCTAGTTCTCTCTACCTTCATAGGAATCTAGAACTACCTCAATATTACTACATCATTCACTATCTAAAACCTAAGTTGCAAGTTTTTTTTTTTCACTAATGAGGTCAATTATGTCCTTTTGTCATATATGAAGGGAAGAAGAGTGTATGAAAGTGATGGTTAAAGGGTATCTACCCATTATAAATATAGATGCTAAAAGTTTAAATGCCCTAGCGTCTTCTAATTTATTTATGCTCTAGTAGTGTTGTGGAAGAGGATATGATTAGCATTGTATATACCCTTCCATTTTTTTATTTCTCCTTTGTAAATATCTTTATGTTAATAAAAGATATATTTATAAATAAAAATAAAAAACATGAGTTGAGTACCAGTGATCAAAGGTTTTTTCTAAGTATTGGGATGTGAGCAAGAAAGCATCAAAATAAGAAACACATTTTACAAAATATATTTCCCTTATTCATTACTCTATATCCACACTCCAATTAACTTGTTATTAAATAGTTACAAGTTGATGAAGGATAGATTTTCAAATTTATACATGCAAATATAGTTCATAGAACACTATTGGCAATACAAATCATGCAATGTCGTAACACCTTATGAATCATAAATGGCTCTTGTATATGCATTAAGACCTAGGGGTACTAGTATAACCTTTGTGTGCCCACAATCAGCCCAAGGGTAACAAACTAATAATAATAATATGCATACAAAATGTTGGACACCTAATCCTCAAGTGGGTTAGTGTGGAAGTCGAATGGACAAAAGGAGCCCAAGAGACCTTGGGATGTGGAACCCAACGGTCAGATATTGTACTATAAATGTATATCTCATGTTAATAAAAAATGTATTGCATGTTTTATCTTTCATATCTCTCTTGTTGTCCATGTGAGTTTAACATGGTATCAGAGCCATGATGTGTGGCCTGTGTAGTTTTCTTCCTCACGGGTTAGCAACTGGTCTGAGCTGCCTTGAATAGTGTTGGCCTAGTCTTCATTACCTGACCATTTATTTTAGCTGAGTGCATCAGATCTGCAACTAGGCATTGTATTCCTACCTGCAGCCTATCAAAGTCTGTGCACTGGTATAACAGTGCTGCGATTTACCATTATTCCCTGACAAAACTGTGAATTTAGACTGTTGGGCTTCCATATACGCCACTGGCCTCCATACGCTGCCCTCTTCACGCCGCTGGTCTCATAGACATTTTAGATTCTCTTGTAACTCCTATTTTCTGCCCATATTGCAGCATTGACACCTCCCTCACCTGGTAGCAACGTTCTCTGCGTTTTTCTAAACGTTGTATATACGTTGGATCTGTAATCTGACATTGGATTTACGTTTGGAAGGTGAAACGGTTGTCAAATTGTGAACGACTTTGAAGCGTTATCTGACCTTTTCTTCCATCCTTGTAATGAAGATACCTGCGTTCTCAATAAGTATGTTGCGTACCTTTACAAGCGCGAACCCGTGGAATTTAAATCCGTTGTGCGCAGGTTTGCCACCGCCACAATATTCAATGCCAATCGGCAGCTGAAATTTCCTGCGCGGAAAACTTATTATTCGGATTCGGAATCTCTTTCTTCGTCAGCTTCTTCCTCACACTCTGCAGATTAAAATCGTTAATTGACTCGCAAAAGTCTATGGGCTCGGGTTGGTTCCTTTCCACGTTCTTGGGGATCTGCAAATGGTGTCACCGAAGATTTGCGGCGTGGGTAACCAGTGGCCGGTTTTAATAATTTTGGCTCCTGTTGTTGAGTTTATAGATTGTCCTTTATATATATTGTGTAAAACGTCTAATAGGTGAAACGCTTATGTAAGGACCCGTCCTTGAACAATCTCATACTCAAGCTACTGAACCTTTCCCGTGAGTATTGTCGTAAGCACTGTTGATAATATCGGCGATATATCGGCGATATTCGAAAATATCGCGATATTTTCGGCAAAACGATATATCGCCGAGAAAATATCGCGATATTTTCTGTTTTGATAATATCGCGATATTTTCAAAATATCGGCAAATATCGGAAAATATCGGCAAAATATCGCGATATTTTGAAAATATCGGCAAAATATCGCGATATTTTGAAAATATCGGCAAAATATCGGCTATATTTAAAAATTTGAAAAAAATATTTTTTATGCTTGCCGATATTTGCCAATATTTTGCCGATATTTTCGCCGATATTGCCGATAAGATATTTTCTGGACCCTCGCCGATATTTTCCCGATACCGATATTATCAACACTGGTCGTAAGGCCTTCCTCCAGTCAGTGCCAGTCTTCATCATAACTGATGCGACTATCCTTATCAATATCTACTTCACGGACAATATCATGCAAAACGTCTGCATCATTGGAACCCAAATCATCCACCAAGGCTTCTCTAAGCTCCTCGATTTCAATATATCCACTACCATTTTTGTCAAAGTATGTAAATGCCTTATGCAAATGCTCATCATTGCCCATCCTTTGCCAATGAACTGAAGCTGCAACAAATTCTCTATAGTCTAGAACACCATTACCATCAACGTCTGCCTCTCTGAGTTCGTGACAGCAGCAATTTCTGTTTGTAGATGTCAGGACGGTTGCCGAGCGGGGGGAAGCCTTCTTCTTGGTCTTCAAAATCAACGGCAGTACTCAAGTGTGACCCGGGTTCGTTCCCCGGCAACGGCTATTGACGTTTTGCCTTCCTGCGAACGCCTGTTCAACTGCCATCGACGCAGTGGTATTGTCGTTTCATTGAATGCGCAGCATTATTAATGTTTGAATGCCTGAATGCGTTTGCATTACTAACGCCTTTTTAAAGCTGAATCCGCTCACTATATTCGAGCATTGAACGTATATTCAAGCTTGGCGCCCGCTTGGGAGTGACTGTATACACTTTTGATGCGTTCGGCTTTTCGACTCTCCATCCTCTGGTGTGACATTTAGTGAGCACTCCAGAGCCAGGCGCGTGTTTGTAGTTGTGATATTTTATCCTGGCGAAGCTATGTTTGCGGGGGTTGATCTAAGACCAGGCTTTCCATTGCTTCTATGGAGGTGAAGAGCAATTTTCAAGTACCGTTGATCATAGAATACAGAAATACGAGGCCTTACTGCATGATATCCAAACGCTTTCTCTTTTCAAAGACCATATGCGACCGCTTCTTTCCAAAAATTCGGTATTAGTTCGGACGGATAATCGATTCCCGAGCCAGAGTGATAAAAAAAAAACACTAAAATTGTCCAAATTAGGACGAATAACAGTTATATTTGGCTATTCTGACAAATAAAGTCTTGTTCCGGGTTTAATCTGCAGAAGAATTCGAATTTTGCGCTAGAATCGAACAACGAACGTGGCCGCAGCGGAAATTTTGATGTGAAAAACTAAGATTGGACGGTAAACCACCCCCGGTTCGATCTTGCCGCAGAAGAAACCAATTTGCCCTTACCTTTGTCTCCTCTGCCCTTCAATTCTTGGAAGGTGTGTGAATCTTCAGCAGTTCGTTTGTCTCCTGACTTGGATATATCTGAAGAAAGTGATTTGTGGATTTCGATTGACAGCGTCCATGCCCCTTCATCAACGTTATATCCCTGTGAAGGATTCCACATTGCTTGGGTCATTGTAGCCGCCTGTTCTGCCATACAATGTGGCCCTAATGGTTGCGACTGTATATGGTACATTATTTTGTGTTTTCACTGTTACAAAGAGGAAGTGTTCGCCCGCAGAGTCTACATGGTAGATGCAAAATCTCCTCAAAAGATTGTTGTAGAGTAGATTCCAGATATTCTCTTGATCCTATTAAGCGGGTAGCGTGAAGAATTCTTTGGTTTGAAACTGCTTGATATTTATTGTAGAAACTTGAAAGATATGTTATAGATTTGCAATCAAAGATTGCAATTATGCATACAATGATGATGAAGATTGAAGGTGTAATATCAAGTCTATGGTGACTGAAATGGAATGAAATTCTTTATGTTCTTGACTTCAAGCTTTGAGCAGACCCAAAGCAATTCACACTGGTCTTCCTATTTGAAGGGGTTTTGAAATTCAAGTCTGGCGGCTGAAATACATAGATATTCAAGTTATAAGACAAGTGTTATGACTTCTGCAAATGTTTGGGTTGTCGTATATTGATCTAGATTTTTGAAGAACCAGGTTCTCTACTTCCCAGCTACTTCTTTATTACAATTTGTTGGCTAAGATGTTTTTTCTGTGTAATTTTGCGCAGAATATGTTCATGAAAATATATATATCATATGGTATGAAATTGCATTGTATATGGAAGTATATTGAGAAGCTACATACTTGAAGATTTTTTGAAGACAAAGTGGTACACCAATCAATTTTTTTGCAGTGAAATGGATAGAATGGGTGTTGTATTAGAATTACTGAACACTCTAATACATTCTACCACGGACAATACAATTATGATTGATAAAGCCATTGTCGCAAACATTCAAATATGTTTGAAAAATGTACAAGAAAACATTGAATTTTTGCAGCTAGAGTCTCAGCTTCAGCAAGAAGAATTAAAACAGAAGAGTCATCATTCTGAACATGTTTCTGTTCAGAACATTGAGACAACCACCCATCAGCAGCAAGTCAATAATGTTACTGTTCATTCAAATAAAGCAGCAGTTGTACATGCAGATGCAGAATCTCAGTCTGCACTTCCCAAGCCCATCATCAGACCTTGGGAACAGCTTGTCCACAACAAGCACAGAACTGGTGACCTTGGGAACAGCGTGTCCACAACAAGCACAGAACTGGTCTTGGATATGACAAGGACTTGTCCTTTCATATTCCAGACTATGCCAAGCCCATTCAGTTTCAGAGTGCTGGATTCATTCATGACAGTTCACCTGCTCCTTATGACAGTTCAGCTTCAGCTGTTCCAGACTCTGCCCCTCTTCCACAGCAACAACAAAAACAACAACAACAGATTGTAAAATGCCAACACTGTGACCGAGTTGGCCATTTGAAAGATCACTGTTTTGATCTTCATCCATGTAAGCACTGTCATAAAACCAGCCATTCTTCACACAGATGCTTCAGAAACAAACGTCCTGCAAGAACAAAGTTTCATCTTGGATGGATCGCTTCTTGGCAATGGGCATCAACAGCCAAGAAGATATTCAAAACACATGTCAGAACTTGTTCCAGAGTATTGAAAAGTCTTGCAGCTGAGTTTTCTCCGTCATCTCACCTTGTATCTGACAGGGGGGGAAATGATGGTCATCTACAAGCTTCAAAGTCACATCAAGCAAGCCTGAGCCACAACCTGCCACACCAGTTTCAGAGTTGTAGCCAGAGACAAAGATGCCCGTGAACATGCCTTCAGTTGGCAATCTGGGACACTTCCTCTAGCAGAAGACTTCAGCTTCTTGCCAGTTTTGGAAGAATTCCAGGAACAAAATTGAGAACACTTCCTCTAGCAGAAGACTCTAGCTTCTTGCTTCCAGGAATTGCATTAAGCATTCCAGAGTTGTTGGTCATCCTTAAACCATCACAGGTTGAGACTTCCCTTTTCACCCTTTTCAGGTTGAAGTTTTACCTTTTATGCGGGGTGAGACCTCCCTTTTATGGTTGAAGTTTCCCTCTTTAAAACAATAGGATCACTTCCTCTAGCAGAAAACTTCAGTTTCTTGCCAGTTTTGGAAGAGTTCCCGGGAACTGCACTAAGTGTTCCAGTGTTGGTGGTCATCCTTAAACCACCGCCCTTTATACCAACATTTCATAGAGCACATTCAGCCTAGTGTTGCCATGCATATTTGCACATTTTGTATTACAGCTCTCTTCTTGGACTCATACATAACCCTTCGGATTAAGGGGGGGAATGTTGGACACCTAATCCTCAAGTGGGTTAGTGTGGAAGTCGAATGGACAAAAGGAGTTCAAGAGACCTTGGGATGTGGAACCCAACGGTCAGATATTGTACTATAAATGTATATCTCATGTTAATAAAAAATGTATTGCATGTTTTATCATTCATATCCCTCTTGCTGTCCATGTGAGTTTAACACAAAATGTATTATATCACATCAATTTTTGCACAAGACCATGCTAGCGTATATGTGTGTGTGGGGTGTGTGCTTCTTGTTCTAATACATTATTATTTTTTTGGTTGGGAAATAGTAGTGTTTGAGGGAAACTACCTATGCTCTTCCCCTCATTGTAAGGATGGTACTTGTTATCACACAAACTCCCACTTATGGAGATAAAGTCCCAAAGCTCAAATGCAAGTTGAGTGAAACTAAGAGAGAGGCTATTGTCACCTCACCAACCCTCTTCTTCTCTTCAGGTTGGCTCTCCTCTAGCTCAAGGGGGGCTTCCATATGGTAGGATTGCTAGGGTTTAAGGCAATGAGTTCCAATGTGATTGTGAAGAGTAAACCCAACAAAACAATTTAAAGGAGTTTAAAGGATATAGTTTGATGGAAGGACTGGAGACTAGTGCCTTAGCCTATTGCTATTTTTTAGGGCATATGGGGTCAAGTAAGGACACAACCTTGGAAGAATATGGGTGAATCTAGGGCGATATCTAGGTTTGTTCACTACTAACCCTAAAAAATCCTCCTAGTACCCTAAAACAACCTCAAGAATTAATTCAAGGGAAGGCTATCCAGTAGGAACCTTCCAAGAACTTTAAAAAAGAAGGGTTTGTTTAAAAGACCTAAGAGAATGTGCCCTCTCTACTAGAAAAGCACATTAGCACCTAAATTCATTCATAAACAATTTAAACAAGACAAAAAGAGACCATTTAACAAGTCTTTCATCCATCCAAAGCTCTAGACAATGATTATCTAAGAAGAAATAAAAGCCATCCACACAGTCTCCTCCTAGAGAGGTCACATTACTCAACCTTCCATAGCCTTTTAGAAAAGACTAGTAAACAAAATATCAAAAAAATTAAGAACGAGCTATGGAATTTCTCCCTTAATTCATCCATGATTTACTAATGAGGAATTGTGTATGTGTTTATAACATATTCTCTAATTAATTAATCCAAAATCATAAGAATGGGTTGTTCATGCCACATTTACAATAAAATCAACCACGAAGGAATGGTGTCCCCAAAAATGATGACAAGTAGGGGTTCCAAGATGCCATGTCTAACCTCCAAAGGCTCTCCAAAGGGCTTGTCTCCTCCACCAATTAAGCAAGACCCAAGTCTTCCTCCACATGTGGATATATGTACCTCCAAGGTGGATGTTTAATCTCCAAAGTAAACTTGCCCCACAAAAATGAGCAGGTAACAACCAAAAAGCGATCAGCCCTTCAAAAATGGTGCAGTCTAACTCTTCTATGTTTGGCTTTTTTCACTGCAATCCAATGACACATTTTTTGGCGAAATCACTGTTTTTTGTTGTTTAAAATGTGTGTTTGAATGCATAAATGAATTCAGCACCCTGAAAAACTCCTAGAGCACTCGGATTATGCAGATTTCATAACTCAAACTTGTGATTCCAACAAATCCATGCTGGATTTCTGCCAAAATTGATGGAAAATATTCCCAGAAAAGAGCCAAAACATAGAAGAGTTAGACTATGCCTTCAAAAACAGCTCTCAATGTGTAATGTCCAGCCTTCAAAGGCTTCTTTTAGGAGTATATGTCATCCATAAATTATACAAATGAACCATCCAAATCATCTTCCATGATGGAATCAGCCTGCCAAAGTCAAAAGGGAAATCCTCCAAAAATGGGAAACCTTTTTGGATCAAGCCGAGCCTCCATTTGTGTATAGCCTCCCTGTGCAGAATGGTCAAGCAGTATACATATATATCAATGCATTACTTCAAGGGTCACCTTAAAAGGTTGGGAGTCTGAGAATAAGAAAGCAACCTCATAATAGTTTTGTACTAAATTCTGCCTCCTTGAAAAGCTGGGCACTTTTCAAAACAACCAGATTATTAAAGGTGCAACAATAAGTCCCCGAAACTTTGGTTGCTGTGCTCAAACACCATATTCCAATATCTTCCCAGAATTTGCTCAAGTCATGAAAATCTTTTCAAAGAATCCAGAGTCAGTATCATTGCTCTGCAAATCGGCATACCGTAATTTTTCATTGTTACTAAGACCAATCCAGATGAGTGAAATTGATCAGATTGTAGGATCATTGAAAATGGACATTTCCTTTTGCAAACGCATCTTCCAAAAAGGATTCCAAAGTACAGAAATAATACCTCAATCTGTTCACACATTGGGCACCATCTTCCATATGTGACTGCTACCAGTTTCTCACGGAGGGTGTTCAAACTTTAGGCCTCGAACTCTGCTGGACATGAATATTGGTGGACATCAAAAAACATGCTACAAAGATTGCACCCTACTGCTGGTAGTGAGCAGTTTAGTCACTTCAAACTGCAGTCATTTTCCTGGGATACTATTGCTGCCCTTATACTGGAAAGAATATACATTGATCAACCTGAACTTTTACAAATTCACCAGAGTATCCCTTTGTCTTGAGACAAATATTGGGCTGGCAGCAACACGTTCCCTTGTAGGATACCATTTCTACACAATAAAACCCTTCTCAACTTTATAAAGAATGACTCTTGCCACTGAAGGTGCTGCCCTCTTATGACTATTGTCCAAGCTGTGGGTGTTATGGAGGAAGGTTGTAATCATCCCTGATTAGGGAGACTTGCAAAGGTAACTTTTACTACTTGAAATTGCCTAATTGTCAGAAACTTGGTGTCCTATTTCTATTAGCCGGGACTTATACTTTGCATCTACAAATCAACACGACCCTCAAAGGGATATACGTTCCTTTTGTTCTTCAAAACTAAGAACCTTTCCAAAAATGTCAACCAGAATCCTAGAAGTATTTTCACACCATGTATGGTAACTTTTGCTTGTGCTGAGCAGTTTCCATTACTTTTGCTTGTGCTGAGCAGTTTCCTTCAAGGGCTTGATGGTAAGGGTCCCATACTCAGAACTAGTGCAAGATGGAAATCAACTATCACATTTTTTAGAGGCGAATACACCCAATGCCCTTAACCTATCATACTGATAGTCTAACCATCTTCATCATTTATCCTTGTACGTATTAACGTAATGGTGGATAACAATACCCAAGGTAAACCCTCGATTATTCAGGGCACAAGTGCGTGTCCACAAGTCATGTATAAATCATATATATAATAAAGCTCATCAAAAATTTACTCGCTAAGAGCAAACATGTCACAAAGTGAGAACTGAACCGAAGTGGGCAGGGTAACAACTTTTCCCCACAACTACTTGAGCTACACCCAATTGACTAGTTGGGAATGAGATAAACAAATAAGAGAAGCGAAGATAATTTTATTAATACTCAGCAAATGAACACAAATAGGTCAATGAGACTGCTAAGTGCTAAGTACATCAGTGAGAATACAAAGTGGGAATGCTAAAGCAACTCCTAGAAAATCATGATATAAGCAAATCTATACTATGCTAAGAAGAATTTAAAACCTACGTCCTAATAGTATGGAGAAGTGAAACAAAGCAATGATGCATATACAAGCAACTACAGCAGAGAACCAAAGGCCAAGAACCATCAGCCTTCTAGGGTGGATGTTTCTCCTAGGGGACAATCAGCACTCTTGAAACCCTCTCTCCTAACATTTGAGGCCAAATGGAAGAAACTCCTAATAAATGAATAGTCAAATGATCTTGTAGAGCCTAGAGATAAGGTATGAGATATGTTTCATTGTCTGGATGCAGAAGCTCATGTTTGAGACATGGATGAAGTACCTTGAGTATGAGTGCGATGTGAACTGTCTTGAAAACTGAGGTCATAGAATCACAAGGGTCTAGCTGGTCAAGCAATGGTGGCCTCCTGGGGTCTCACAAATCTGATATTTAAGGCATGAATATTATTTGCCTACCTCTTGGTGCCTATATTCACTAGAACACAGGTGGGACTTCTTGCAAATCGATTCCAAACCCCAAAACTCCAAAGGCCGGAGTTGGTGATGGGACTTGCTTTCATATTGCTTGTATCCTCCTACACTACGAAAAATCAGAGAAAAAATAAATAAATAAATAAAAATAAAAAAATTATAATCAATCGGATTGAGCCTAGATGGGACTAAAAAGCGTGTACTAAGCAAGATCTAAATCGAGAGACCTCCCTCATGTATGAGGCCAAGCACTTATGGTCCAAAAAGTGGAAAAAACCTAGATAGAGAGTTTTATGGGACTCCCTAAAAAGGTGTTGGAGAAACTAATTCCAACCACCTGCTAGGTGTCACAACTGTCAATCCAGGTGTCATAGTTAGTTTGAGTTTAGTCCAATTCAGTTGAATTCCAGTTCAGTCATTTATTTCTGATGTCTCCTATGTATTCTATTTAACTGTTATTGAGTAATGAGAATTTAGACCTCTGCTCCACATTCTTCATTCTTTAACATGGTATCAGAGCTCGGTCTACATAAGACTCCTTGAGAGAGCAGAAGAGAACGTGAGGCAATCGTGAGAAGCCTTCGCTGTTTAAAGAAGCCTACGGCCAAGCTAGTGAAGGCCAAGAGACGAATCGTTGTTGTCCGCTGAAAGAGAAGGTCGGATTTTTTTTCCGTGAAGTGGCAACCCAAGGAAAAGAGAAGCCACGCAGTAAGGCAAATGTTCCTTTAAAAAAATTTAGAGGAGATCAATGCACCCCTGCAAAGAAAGAAGGTGCGATGAAAACGAAAAGTTACCAAACTACCAAATTCAGTGATTAATCGCACCATTCATGTGTCAAAAACTGTGATGAGGAGAAATTAATCGCACTCCTATGTGAAGCAAAGTGTGATGACAAGTCAACACTGCAGCAAGCAACCTGATTTTTGAGAAAACAAGCGATCTTAAGGTCTTCAATCGCCATACGGAAGGAGCTCGTCATGGTGAAAGACCTCAAGCAACATGAGGCACCAAAAGTCAAGGCTTGAAACATCAAGCAAAGTCGAGGAACAAAATGTCAAGGCCTTTGTATGGCACCTTTGTAAGGCATTTTCAGTACTGGTCAAAAGACAAATGACCACTACGAATGTCCCTCCGTTCTTCCTTTCAAGTTTCATTTTTATTTAAAAAGGGCTTTATCTTTATTATGAAAATATCACTCCTTTTTATTTAAAAAAGGGGCTTCGATTTTATCAAAAAGGTCTTTGCTTTTTATTTTAAAAAAAAGGATTTCGTATTTATCATGGAATCATTAGTGTGGCTCAAATTAAAGATGTATTCAAGACTTTAATGTGGCTCCAAGCTAAATAAAGCCTTTACTTTATCATGCATATGTGAGGTGTGCATATTAAAAAGTGCATATGAGATATTATGCATGCATAAATTTGTCTCTTAGATTATAATACAAATTTATTTGTGGGCCTTTGAGTGGTAAAGGGGAATCTGTGTTGGATTCTTGAGCCACCATTGTTATTTGGTGCCACCGTGAACCACCACCACAACCATTCTTGTTAGAGCCAGAAGTTGACATCAGAGAAGCGGCTATGTTTACAGTTCAATTTGCTTGTTAAGTCATAGAGAGCCAGTGATCAACAAATGGGAAAAGCCAAGAGGCTGAGAAGGTCAAACCGACAGCAGGGGATGTTCGAGAGTTATTTGAACGAGTTGGAAGCTAAAAGGAAATAGAATTCCTCCGCATTGAAATGCATAAAGGAATGCGTAGATGATAGCATTTTTTGAAATGCATAAAGGAATGCGTAAATGATAGCATTCTTTTCAAATGCATAAAGGAATGCTTAGATGATAGCGTTCTTTGAAATGCATAAAGGAATGCGTAGATGATACATTCTTCCGCTCATTGCAGACGCAAAGACAACCAAGGAGACTTGGGAAACCCTTGAGAGGAGTTTTGGTGTAAGGGGGAGTATTCAAGTTGAAGATGAAAGTGGATCTATAGCAACAGATCTACAGCGAGATGAAGAATTTGGTGAATCCCACTTGAAAGTGGATGACAATGATGATGGTATGTTACTAGAAGCAAAAAAAGAGCACATAAATGCTTGTGAATCCCACTGTGCTTAGCCACAAGTGGATGATGACTGTGAAGAATTTGCAGAAGAAGCAGAGAAAGAGCACACAAATGCTCCTGAATCCCACTGTGCACAGCCACAAGTGGATGACGATTTGGTGAATCCAACAACAGTGCTTGCTGATGACAATGAAGCTGCCATTGTTGCAGCCTATGCTATGGTGAATCCAGCAATTAATATTGTTGATGTAAACTTTGATGAAGAATTGTTGGCTAATGATGAATGGTTGCATATGATGCAACAAAAACATCTTATTGATAAACTATTATTTGGTGAGAGAAGCCCACTTGGGTCTGAAAACCAAGTGGAAGAAAACCTCTTTGAAGCAGCAGAAGTTAGTAAAGAAGTGGAAGCAACAGAGGCAGAGAAGGAAGCACAAGAAGAGAAAGCTCTCATTGCAAAGCAAAAAGAACAGAACCGATATGGTTCTACAAATATTTTTAATCCTAACATTGATTTCCAATGTGTAGGTAAACAGGACGATTATGAAGAAGAATTAAAGTTCCTTGAAGCATGGCTTGCAACACCATGTCTTGATAAAGTCTGCATAGAAGTTGCAGAAATGAATGTTGAAGACAACATGGATGATGAAAACATTAATGAAATTTTCATGTATTGGAGTCTTGAAGAGATAATTTTTTATTATAGACTTATGTTGCAGCAAAATATTGATGATGAAAAGCACACAATAAAAGATGACATGTGGCAGCAGTCCAAATACAAGTCTACTTTTGAACAAGTAGAGAACATACATGGACAATTTGGAACAATGGAAGAGTTGCACCAGAAACTGAAATTTGAAACCTACAACAAAAAGAAAAAGTTGAAGCAATTCAGAGGCTACAGGATCTAGAAGAAAAGAAAAAGAAAGGAAATCCATTTGATGTCAATTCTTTTTAAGCCTAGTTGAGACTTAGACCGGCAAGCATGTTATTTGTGGTTGTAATTAAGGGGGAGTGTTGAAGAAACTAATTTCAACCACCTGCTAGGTGTCACAACTGTAAATCCATGTGTCATAGTTAGTTTGAGTTTAGTCAAGTTTAGTTGAGTTCCAATTCAGCCATTTATTGTTGATGTCTCCTATGTATTCTATTTAACTATTATTGAGTAATGAGAATTTAGACCTCTAGTCCACATTCTTCATTCTTTAACAAAAGGCAATAAAATTGTCCTCTAATCTCATAATAGATGGGGCACCTACAAATAAAGTGCTCCTTTGTCTTGGTCTCATGAAAATGGCAAAGATGGAAAATCCTATCCCCCAATATGACGTGGTGGTTAATATCAACTCGAAGATGACAAGAACCAACACAAAACTGCCCAAGGGGAATCCAAAGAGCATGCATCCAATTCCAGTGTCAAAGCATGTAAGGGTTGTGAACAATAAGGCCACCTCTCATCTCCAAAAAGTGCTCCACGTAAAATGCCATCTTGGGGCTTAATCTACCAAGAGGATCAACCCACCTAACCTAAATAAATTCTCTAATGATATCCTCTCGAGTCTCTAATGATCCTATTGAACTCCTACTTATTTAATGGGAGTGGACCATGGGCTTCAAGAAAGTATATGAACGGGGAGGGGAGAGGGGCAAGTCAATTGAGATACCAACCAATTGAAGTAGATAGGAGGCCTCTACAAACGAGCAATGAGCTTGACCAGAGGTACTAAAATTGCCTATGGCCTTCGAAGAGTGGTAGGCAAGATAAGGGTAGTAGGTCCTCAAACTTGGTGCAAGAGGGAAACTAGTCCAAAGATGGTTACATTCCTAAAGGGGAAGGGCGCAAAATCTCCCTGAATAATGGCCTAGGGAGTAGTCCTCTTGCATCTAATGATGTACCAAAGCATGAAACTTGTACTCTCTCAATGATGGCCCAATTTGACTCCAACAAACTAGGCCCACAAATCTCCAAGCCATAAAGAATTGTGGGTCTAATGAGACTATCAATGAGGTCCATACTAGACTAAATATCCTAAAAATGGTTTTAGAAACACTAACACTTAAGCAGAGTGAGGGAGACATGCCAGTTGTTGACCCGGAGTTGGAAGGCTTTCCTCAAACCAAATCTGGGCCCTGAAAATTTGAACACCTAGGTAAGAGTATGTTGTAGTGATCTTGATCTCCACACCTTGGAAATAAAAATGATACTCTAAAAGAATAATCTTCATCCCTTTGAAGATTATAGCCTTGGTTTTTCCTAGGTTGACCCTCAATTGACCAAAAATAGAAAAGATGGACAAGATATCAAGTTGTCCCTACAAACCCTTCAGGTCAAGGACAAAAGAAGTATGCCATCCATAGTAAGGAAGATAGAGATTAAAATCCGGTGAAGAAGGAACCCATCCCCTAGCTGAATATGTGCTTGGAGAAAGGATTCTAGTTTGTCAATGTATATCCCAAACAATGTAGGTTTGAGAGAGAGCAACACTACTTCACCCTAATGGTACTCCTAACAAATTTCGGAGTTCCATGAATTGCACAGAGTTAGCCAAGGATGAACTCATAAAGGCACATGATGGTTGTGATAAGAATATTTGAGATGTCGATATCTTTGAGCCTCTAGAATAGGGCCTCCCTTGAAACTGAGTTAAAGGCCTTTTCAACAAACTAGCAAAAGACTTTCGAAGAGCAATGTCTTCCCTCCTCAATGATGGTTTGGAGAATTAGGATAGACAAATGGAACTTGAAACCTACTTGTCCTGTAGCCCAAAGATATCTCCTCTCAAGCTCACTAGATAACTGTAAATGGAGGGTTGTCATGTACAACGTACAGAAAGTCTTTTTCAAGTAGGTTTAGCCCAGGTGGTTGGGAGGAATGAATGTTATCCGTCCCATCCAAGTTCAATTCCCATAACTGGCACATTGAGCTCTTAAGTAGTATATCATTCTAACAACTTTTAGTCCTGTTGATCAGCCTTGTGTCCTAAACCTTCTGGGGTCTACCCTGGGTACCATCCTCAAAATGAGAAGTACTCAAGGCTATTCCCCATGCATGTAACCTAAAAAGCTTAGAGAAAGTGTGGCCCACAATGATTTTTTATAATTGTTCAGATCAAAGATGACTCCCGATTTACGAATCAGGTGAATAATGTGATGAGACCATGTCTATGGAAAACTTGGACAAACAAGATGGTTAAACAAATTGGTGATATAATCAAGCAGTGTTGGTCTTCCATGTTTGAAATGCCCAGCTTAAAGCCCCTCCTCATCTATGGCTCTGCTAGCATTCATCTCCTAGATGGCCTCACGGGTGTTAGTATAAAAGAACAAGTCGCAAGGAGATATGGGGGGAGTGGCAATCAAAATAGAGGACTGCCCAAAAACATCATAGAGGGTGACTGTGTGGATGAACATGAAGTAGGGGTCAAGATCGGAGGGGAAAATGCAGTGCTAGGGAAAGATGGTGCGCAAGAAGGCTTTAGGGGAACAGTGGAGGGCTGCATGCAAATCACATCTCCCCTTGTGGCATAGAAGACCGTGACAAGATTTGCGAAGGATGAGGTAGGAGGTGGGATTATGGAGAAAAGCATGGTGAACCTGCCTATGATGTGTTTTGCAATCATCATCATACCACTGATCCTTAGGGTTGGTTCCATGGAGCACAGTGCAGGAGGAAGTATTAGTAGCTTAAGGATAGAAGCTAAGGGTCGTGTCCCAATCTGAATAGGGACAAGTGTATCTGGAGGAGGCTGATTCAAGAAACGTGAAACTAGACAGAGGAGAAAGCAGTTGTCAAAGGTGAAAGACAAAAACATCCAGATCTCAATTGTCGGACAACATAGTGATGCAAGGGAGGCTAGGGGAAGACCAGGGGGCTTGCTTTGAGGGAGAAGGATAAGAGGGAATGACCAGCTAACAGGATGGGAATGACAGAAAACTAGTGGAACCAGTTCGCTTAATCTCTGCTAAAAAAATTCTAGTTTAGGATTTAACTATACAAAATCCATTTGACAAGGAAATTCTTCATTTTTCTAGCATTTGGGAATAGAAAAAAATATAGAATTGAAACTGCACAATGAAATGAGCAGAAGTACAGAGTTCAAATGTATTAAATGGAAACCTCCAACATGATTTTCCTTGTTAATTCAACTTCTTGCATTGCTTCTTGTAGTGATTTCTTCTATGAATACCAATTTAATTTTAGAATGCATCATATAGAAGTTCTCAAGCTAATTTTCCAATTTTTTGGTGTTTGGGGAGAGGACAAATGGAATTGAAATCACATAATGAAATGAGGAAAAAGTACAGTTGAAGTGCATTAAATGGAATTCTCCAACATGATTTCTTAGTTAATTTAAAATCCTATGTTACTTATCGTTTGGTTTCTTAGAAAGAAAGAAAGAAAGAAATTATTTTAACGTCCACGAGGCTAAAGATAGCCTATGGGACAGATTGCTTCTTCATCTGCTTGATGTATTCGGCCCTTTTTCTGTGAAGCTTCAAAATAAATGCTCCCAGCTTCTCGACAAACCCCTCGCTAAATAGATTATCCCAAGAGCTAGCTGCCAGCATATCTGCATAACTTTCAATGTTGTCTTTGAAGGCCTCACATTCTATGATAACCAATTTAATCTTAGAATGTTTCATATAGGATGCTTCCAAAGGATCAAAAGGTTCACCTGATATTAAATCAGCCAAAAAACAAACACAGTAGCTTACAATGTTAACTTTAGGTATGTTCTGTGCTTAGAGCAATTTATTTCAATTTTCATAGTTAGCTCAATATCTTTTCCAGATTAGCAATCACATCAGCATAATAGTAAATTGCAAATAGAACATAAACATAAATCGCAGAAGACAAGCCAAGACAAGAGGACACAAGATGTGGCACTAGCCAGGGACAAACCCTAATGTGGGGAAACCCTTGATCAATTCTTCTTATATGTTCTTCAATAGTTCAACAGAGGGAGAGAGAGAGAGAGATAGTACATATACAACAGAAATCAACACTTTGACTTATCTAAATAAGAACATAGATCATCTCTAAGAAGATGATACATGAGGTAGTTGAACTCAGTAGAAGACATGTTGCTTCAATTGATTCTCCAAGGTGACTCCATCACCCTGTTGCACCTATCATTGTGTTGCTCCTCATCATCATGTTGCACTTCATTGTGCTGCACCATGTAGCACCCATCATCACTATGTTGCATCTCATCATGCTTCACTAACCATGACTGTACCCATCACTGTACTGCATCATGTACCATGCTGTCCCATGTACCATTGTTGCACCATGTACCAGTGCTGCACCAATCAACACTGACCTACACCATGTTGCACCATTACTTTTGTCATGCTGCCATACTGCTTTAGTCATGCTGCCACACTGCCTTAGCTGTTGGCTATGGCCTATGGCCTAGCCCAGCAGCAAGATAGACTATGATCCACAGTCTTAGGATACACACAATGTTGTCATCAATATGTACATTGCTGATCTGTGTGTTAGGAGCTTCTACTCATCAAAGGTATGGGTAGCAGTTCCTTTATCTAAACTGTTGATAAGAACCTTTTGTGACAACACATAGGATCTCCTCATCTAAAGAGACCTCTCCCTTCAGCGTGGCTGGTCTTTAGGACAGCGGACAAGATGTGCACCTAAAACGCAACAATGTCTCTTTCTTATAGCGGATAGGAGGTGTAGAAGACTGCATTTGTTGTTGTTCCTTATTGTGACTGGTTAGGGCACCCATGTGCTATAACAACCCTCAAACAGTCACCTAAAACATCCCTCAATGACTGCGGCCTTATCAAGGAAGGGTCTCCATTCGTGTCATTGTTCTGGGCACTTTTCAGCCCAAGAAGCCTCCACGCTATCCCTATTTTAGTTAGGCAAGGCCTGCGGCCTACCACAGGGACTTGTTGTCACCTATAGCCAACCAAAACAGTGTCACCCTTACCTTGAAGCTGCCCACAAACAGTCCGCAATTCTCCTTACCTAACTCGGCCTCCCTGTAGCATGGAACAACCCTCCACGCAGGCTGAAACAACCTTCCCTTGTCTCGGCCCTTTAGGGAGCTAACTCGGCCTCCCTTACAGCAAACTCGACCCTCCAAAAGACTCATGAAACAGGCCTCTATAACCACGTTGTTCAGATCTCCTTTGCTGCGCTAAGACAGAGCTTCCCTTGCCTCCAACTTAGGGCTATCTCCTTCACAACATGACTATGTCTTCCTTGACTAGGGCAGACTGCGTCTTCCTTGATTTAGGTCATGTGTAGAGCTGCTAGGGCATCATCTAGGACTGCGTTTAGACTTCAAGCTTAGGCTCCTTCCCTACTGCGTCTAGGGCTTCCTCCTCTTAGACTTCTCTTCCACTAAAACCCAAAACAAGTGGAGAGAAATCAAGAGTGAAGTGTGTTCAAATGACTATCAAGTCACCTCCTTTTATACTAAAACGTTGAGCACACATGGGGGTTATTTGGTTGTTGGCCGACCTTGACGAATTGTCCCATAACACAAATAAATTCATATCTCCATGAATACTTATCGAAATCGGATGATCTTTAGATCAATCCTACACCTCTCGATGAGAGGGATCCAAGAAAAATATCAGCTGCCATAAATAAGATGACCCACATGGAGTTTGGCCCTAGTTGCCAATTTTAACACTCCCTCTCAACTAGGGAGAACTCCATTTGCTAATCCATCTGCCAGACTGTACTATCTCTGCCATCAGTGCCCTGCACTACTCTGCTCTGCTTTGCTGAACCATGAAGAAGAAGAATTGATTGAGATTGTCTCATACAATTCTCTACTGACCCGAATTAAGTCCCATATGAAGCGAGTGTGTCATACCACTCTTACTGATCCCAGATCAGTTCCAAAAGAGAGTGAGTTATGTCACTCTTCCTGACCCGAAGTCAGTTCCAAAGGAGAGTGAGTTATACCACTCTTACTGACCTGAAGTCAATTCCAATTGATCCCAGATCAATATCAAAAGAGAGTGTCTCAAACCACTCATACTGATCCCAGATCAGTTCCAAGAGAGAGTGAGCTATATCACTCTTACTGACCCAAAGTCAGTTCCAATTGATCCCAGATCAATGTCGGTCATCCTAGCATAGGGAGTACGGTAGATACACGATGCGTCCATCGGTACTACTATGGTCCCTATCCTCATTTCCCTGCTCATTGGCCAAATGAGAGGTACTTCCCATGAGTCCTAGACTGCATGGGTAGGATGCCTCGACAGGAGAACCACTCATCCTGCCCACAAGTCGCCACGGGGTATCACAGGGGAAGGTTGAACCATTCACCCTGTACACAGCGCACCACTAGGGGAGGGTGAGTCCCTATGGTCGCTTGTTGCTCCAAGAAGTACCCCAAGCCCCCCGAGCTCCCAGAGCTCAATGCATGCATCATACAGGACCCTCATAAGAGGGTCTCTCAACGACTCCAAGTCGTTCTAGAATGTCACAAATTTGACCTTTCCTCGGGGCTTCGACAGAATGTTTGCGGCCTGCACATCAGTCCCAATGCAATGGTGTTAATTTTAGGTATGTTCTATGCTTAGAGCAATTTATTTCAATTTTCACAGTTAGCTCAATATCTTTTCCAGATTAGCAATCACATCAGCATTAAAGTAAACTGCAGATAGAACATAAACATAAATCGCAGAAGACAAGCCAAGACAAGAGGACACAAGATGTGGCGCTAGCCAGGGACAAACCCCAATGTGGGGAAACCCTTGATCAATTCTTCTTATATGTTCTTCAATAGTTCAGCAGAGAGAGAGAGAGATAGTACGTTTACAATAGAAGTCAACACTTTGACTTATCTAGATAAGAGCATAGATCATCTCTAAGAAGATGATACATGAGATCAGTTGAAGACATGCTGCTTCCACTGATTTTGCAAGGTGACTCCTTCGCGCCACGCTGCACCATGCTGCACCTCACCATGCTGCACCCATCATCACTATGCTGCATCTCATCACGCTTCATTAATCATGACTGTACCCATCACTGTACTGCATTATGTGCCATTGCTGCACCATGTTGCCATCCTGACCTATGTGTTGGCTGCACCTTGCTTACTTGTTGTCCCTTGCTTGCTTGTTGTCCCTAGCATGATTGTTGTTGCATGCTAGTTGTCCCTTGCATGCTCGCTGTAACATTACATGCTTGGTGTATTTGCTGCTAAGTACCATACAACTGTCCCAATGTTAGTTAGTTGTCCCTTGCAAGCTGCTCTCCTTCAGAGACAGATGCTCCGACTGTTTCGGCAGTTCCCGGCAGTTCTGGCAGTCCTGACAGTTTCGGCTTTTCCGGCATTTCCGGCAGTTCCGGCTTTTCCGGCATTTCCGACTTTTCCGGCAGTTCCGGCTTTTCCGGCATTTCCGACTTTTCCGGCAGTTCTGGCTTCTCTGGCTTTTTCGGCAGTTCCGTATTTTCCGGTAGTTCTGACGTTTCTGCCAGTTCTGGCAGTTCCGGCTTTTCTAGCAGTTCCGGCTTTTCCGGCAGTTCCGACTTTTCCGGCAGTTCTGGCTTTTCCGGCTTTTCCGGCTTTTCTGGCAGTTCCGGCTTTTCCGGCTTTTCCGACAGTTCCGGCTTTTCCGGCTTTTCTGGCAGTTCCGGTTTTTCCGGCATTTCCAGCTTTTTCGGCATTTCCGGCTTTTTCGGCAGTTCGGCTTTCTGTCCTCTGGATCAGGGCAACGTTATTCCTTAGGATCTCTCCTCCTACTAAAACCCAAAGACAAGTAGAGAGAGGAAGAGATCCCAAGTGTGTTGAAATCACTTGAAGGCCACCTCTATTTATACTAAAACGTTGAGCACAAGTGAGGTTTATTTGGGTACTGGCCCACCTTGACGAATTGTCCCATAACACAAATAAATTCATATCTCCATGAATACTTATCGGAATCGGATGATCTTTAGATCAATCCTACACCTCTCGATGAGAGGGATCTAAGAAAAATATCAGCTTCCATTAATAAGATGACCCACATGGAGTTTGGCCCTAGTTGCCAATTTTAACACTCCCTCTCAACTAGCGAGAACTCCATCTGCTGATCCATATGTCTGATTGTACTATCTCTGCATCAGTACCTTGCACTGCTCTGCTCTGTTGAGCTCTGCTTTGCTCTGCTCTGCTGAACCATGAAGAAGAAGAATTGATCGAGAATGTCTCATACCATTCTCTACTGACCCGAAGTCAGTTTCATTTGAAGAGAGTGTGACACATCACTCTTATAGACTCGAAGTCAGTTTTATTGATCCCAGATCAATATCACAAGAGAGTGTCTCAAACCACTCATACTGATCCCAGATCAATGTCACAAGAGAGTGTCTCAAACCACTCATACTGATCCCAGATCAATGTCACAAGAGAGTGTCTCAAACCACTCATACTGATCCCAGATCAGTTTCATTGAAATGGAGGTCATCCTAGCATAGAGAGTGCGGTAGATACAGCGATGTGTCCATCGAAAGTACTACTATGGTCCCTATCCTCATTTCCCTGCTCATTGATCAGATGAGAGGTACTTCCCATGAGTCCCAGACTGCATGGGTAGGATGCCTCGACAGGAGAACTAATCATCCTGTCCACAAGAGAACGAATCATCCTGTCAGTGGATGCCACGGAGAACTAATCATCCTGGCCCACAGGAGAACTAATCATCCTATTCCACAGTCACCACGGAGAACAAATCATCCTGGCCCACAAGAGAACTAATCATCCTGTTCCATAGTCGCCACAGAGAACAAATCATCCTGGCCCACAGGAGAACTAATCATCCTGTTCCACAGTTGCCACGGGAGAACTAATCATCCCGGCCCACAGGAGAACTAATCATCCTGTTCATAGCGCACCACCAGGGGAGGGTGAGTCGCCCTGTGGTCGTATGTTGCTCCAGTAAGTACCCCAAGCCCCCTAGAGCTCCCAAAGCTCAATGCATGCAACATGCAAGACCCTTATAAAAAGGTCTCTCAACGACTCCAAGTCATTCGGGAAAGTCACAGATTTGACCGGGGCTTTGACAAAATGTCTGCGATCTGTACATCAGTCTCAATGTGATGGAGCCTCCTCGCTCATCGACTTACCATATTGCAGATAAGGCAGTATCTGATGTCTATCTGCTGGAGAAATCATCGAATAAGGGATTCCTCAATAATCGAATCCCCCCTCTAGTTGTCACAAAGAATCACTGTGGTATTCATCATGTGTACAAACAGCTCACTTAAGAGCTTCTACAACCATGCAATGTCACACGAGATCATACTCGTAGCTATGTATTCGGTCTCGGCGGTGCTTATAGCAACCGACTTCTACTTCCTGCTCATCCATGATATCGAAGCAGAATCCAAAGAGAACCAGCACTGAGAAGTGCTCTAGTGATCCTCCACACTGCCTACCCAGTCAGCATTCGAATAATCATGCAGTTTCATATTTCCGGCAGTGTATCTCAATCCATGAGAGATTGTGCCCCGAAGATATCTCAGAAGATTCTTGGCACCAATCCAGTGAGGCTCAACCAAATATGAGCTCACCATGCTAACTGCAAAACATATGTCCAGATGGAAGTTCATCAAGAACATCAACGCGAATGAGTTTATGAAACTCAAACGCATTTCCCAAATCTGGTCCGACATCACTACCGTATAACTTCTGAAAGTTAAGATCCTCGAGGTAGTCACAGGCTTGCAGTTAATCATTCCACATCCGAAATCCAACTCTCTCTTACTTTTGCAAATGAGAGGGTCTGCACCTATCAGAAATAGGTCGTCCTCATAAGGTGCTGGTATGAGAGGTCTATCATCCACAACCTTCAAACAATGGTTTGGATCGGCTTCATTCTTAGTGAATCTCAGCTTCATCTAACAACTATCAATCCTCTCATACTACGCCCGGAGAGTTTTGCTTCAAGCCATAGAGGGCTTTCTTCCACCTGCATACATGAGATTCCCGATCATGAATCTCAAACTCCTCGGGTTGTTCCAAACCTGTGGACCTACTGCATGAGGGGAATGGTCCCCTTATAAGATTTTCCTTCGGTACATCTTAGACATGTACCTTCATGCGCTACTTGAATTCAGACATCCCTATCACCATTTGACTCACATCAGGTAGGGCCCCATAGGTAGACCTCTGGTGTTATAGATGCGATATGTCAATTGACATGATCCCTAATGGACCATCCTGCAACTTGATACAAATTGCCAACCCTGAACCCATGAGAAAAAGCATCTTTGAAAATTCTATTTTCAAACACATACCTTTCCATCGATGAGTGCCACCTTGTAACCTTTAACTTCCATTGCTGAAATGGACACCAGGTTCTTCTTGCGATCAGGTACATAAAAGAGATTCTATAAATGAATCGAGTTACCCTCATTCAATTGAGGGGTAACATTCCCTACACCCATTCCACGATAGGTGGCATCGGCTCCTAGTATAATCCCACGAATGTTTCCATCTCTACCAAATTAGAGAGTGCACCCATCTATCCGATGAAGTGCCTTGAAGCACTATAATCTATAAGCCAGATTCCCAAAGAATCTGAAGGAGAGGGCCAATACAAGATAACGCTTCTTTATCTTATCAGAAACAACACTTGATTCTTCATACCTAGGGTTCCTTGCTTTCTATGAAGAGTTGGCCATTTCCTCGATGACCTGCATTCCCTGTCATTCCTTTGATCATTGAAAATGTCCCTGGAATGATTGTTATCATCATCAAGTGATGTGTCCCTACCATCGGACACTCCTTCGCATAATGGTCGAACTAATTATCTGCCTTTCCTTCCACCCTGAGATCCGGTCTTCCAATGAAGTGATCTTTAGGTAGGCCATATTTCGCTACGCCATTCTGATAATATTCTCTGCTTCAACTTCACCCTTGGTGAATTTGAAGAGGGATGAGGAATCCACTGATCCTTTTGTCCTTTCCCAACTGTCTTCAGTGATTGCTCTTTCACTCTTGCTTGGGCATTGTCTTCACCTCAGCTCCGATACCATGTTAATTTTAGGTATGTTCTATGCTTAGAGCAATTTATTTCAATTTTCACAGTTGGCTCAATATCTTTTCTAGATTAGCAATCACATCAGCATTAAAGTAAACTGCAAATAGAACATAAACATAAATCGCAGAAGACAAGCCAAGACAAGAGGACACAAGATGTGGTGCTAGCCAGGGACAAACCCAAATGTGGGGAAACCCTTGATCAATTCTTCTTATATGTTCTTCAATAGTTCAGCAGAGAGAGAGAGAGATAGTACGTTTACAATAGAAGTCAACACTTTGACTTATCTAGATAGGAGCACAGATCATCTCTAAGAAGATGATACATGAGATCAGTGAAGACATGCTACTTCAACTGATTCTGCAAGGTGACTCCTTCACCTATCGTTGTGTTGCATTTCGTCATCATGCTGCACCTCACTGCGCTGCACCATGCTGCACCCATCATCACTATGCTGCATCTCATCACGCTTCATTAATCATGATTGTACCCATCACTGTACTGCATTATGTGCCATTGCTGCACCATGTTGCCATCCTGACCTATGTGTTGGCTGCACCTTGCTTGCTTGTTGTCCCTTGCTTGCTTGTTGTCCCTAGCATGCTTGTTGTTGCATGCTAGTTGTCCCTTGCATGCTAGCTGTAACATTGCATGCTTGGTGTATTTGCTGCTAAGTACCATACAACTGTCCCAATGTTAGTTAGTTGTCCCTTACATGCTGCTCTCCTTCGGAGACAGATGCTCCGACTGTTTCGGCAGTTCCCGGCAGTTCTAGCAGTTCCGGCTATTCCCGGTAGTTCTGGCAGTCCCGGCAGTTCCGGCTTTTCCAGCAGTTCCGGCATTTCCGGCGTTTCCGGCTTTTCTGGCAGTTCCGGCTTTTCCGGCATTTCCGGCTGTTCCGTCTTTTCCGACTTTTCCGGCAGTTTCGGCTTTTCCGGCAGTTCTGGCAATTCCGGCAGTTCTGGCAATTCCGACTTTTCCAGCTTTTCCGGCATTTCCGGCTTTTCCGGCAGTTCTGGCTTCTCCGACAATTCTGGCTTTTCCGGCTCTTCCTGCTTTCCGGTTTTTCTAGCCATTCCGGCGTTTCCAGCATTTCCGGCAGTTACGACTTTTCTGGCTTTTCTCGCAGTTCCGGCATTTCCGGCTTTTTCGACATTTCCGGCTTTTTTCGCCAGTTCCGACTTTCTGTCCTCTGGATCAAGGCAACGTTATTCCTTAGGATCTCTCCTCCTACTAAAACCCAAAGACAAGTAGAGAGAGGAAGAGATCCCAAGTGTGTTGAAATGACTTGAAGGCCACCTCTATTTATACTAAAACGTTGAGCACAAGTGGGGTTTATTTGGTTGTTGGCCGACCTTGACGAATTGTCCCATAACACAAATAAATTCATATCTGCATGAATACTTATCGGAATCGGATGATCTTTAGATCAATCCTACACCTCTCGATGAGAGGGATCTAAGAAAAATATCAGATTCCATTAATAAGATGACCCACTTGGAGTTTGGCCCTAGTTGCCAATTTTAACAGATGGAGCCTTCTTGCTCATCGATGTACCATATCCCAGATAAAGTGGTACATGATGTCTATATGCTTGGAGCGATCATAACACACGAGATTCCTCAACAATCGAATCACCCTCTGGTTGTCACAGAAGATCACGGTGGTATTCATCATGTGTCAAACAGCTCACTGAAGAGCTTCCTCAACCAAGCAGCGTCACACAAGGTCATACTCGTAGTTATGTATTCGGTCTCAGCGGTGCTCAAAGCAACCGTCTTCTGCTTCCTGCTCATCCAGGATATCGAAGCAGAACCCAAAGAGAACCAACACTCATAAGTGCTCTTGCAATCCTCCACACTGTCTGCCCAATCAGCATTCGAATAATCATGCAGCTTCATATTTCTGGCAGTGTATCTCAATCCATGAGAGATTGTGCCCCGAAGATATCTCAGAAGATTCTTGGCACCAATCTAGTGAGGCTCAACCATATATGAGCTTAACATGCTAACACATAACTTCTGAAAGTTAAGATCCATCGGGCTTGCAGTTCACCATTCCAAATCCGGAATCCAACTCCCTCTTACTTTTGCAAATGAGAGGGTTTGCACCTGTCAAAAAGAGGTCATCCTCATAAGGTGCCAGTATGAGAGGTCTATCATCCACAACCTTCAAGCAATGGTTTGGATCGGCTTCACTCCTAGTGAATCTCAGCTTCATCAGACAACTATCAATCCTCTCATATTAAGCCCGGGGTGTTTTGCTTCAAGCCATAGAGGGCTTTCTTCCACCTGCATACATGAGATTCCCGATCATGAATCTCAAACCCCTCGGGTTGTTCCAAACCTGTGGACCTGCTATATGAGGGGAATGGTCCCCTTGTAAGATTTTCCTTCAGTACATCTTGGACATGTACCTTCATGCTCTTCTTGAATTCAAGCATCCCTATCACCATCTAACTCACATCAGGTAGGTCCTCATAATAAGCAAACCTCCAGTGCTATAGATGAGATGTGTTAACTGACATGGTCCCCAATGGACCATCCTGCAACTTTATATAAATTGCCAATCCTGAACTCAAGGATAAAAACATCTTTGAAAGTTTTATTTTCAAACACGTACCTTTCCATCGATGAATGCCACCTTGAAACCTTTGACTTCCATTGCCGAAATGGACACCAGGTTCTTCTTGCAATTAGATACATAAAAGAGATTCTTGTAAATGAATCGAGTTACCCTCATTGAATTTAGGGGTAACATTCCCTACACCCTTTTCAGGATAGGTGGCAATGACTCCAAGTATAATCCCACGATTGTTTCCATCTCTATCAATTTAGAGAGAGCACCCTTCTATCCGATGAAGTGCCTTGAAGCACTACAATCAATAAGCCAGATTCCCAAAGAGTCTGGAGGAGAGGGAAAATATAAGATAATGCTTCTTTATCTTATTAGAAACAACATTTGATTCTTCATACCTGGGGTTCCTTGCTTTCTTCAAAGAGTCGGCTATTTCCTTGATGACCTGCATTACCTGTCATTCCTTCAATCATTGAAGATGTCCCTGGAATGACTTGTATCTTCATCAAGTGATGTGTCCCTACCATTCGGACACTCCTTCCATAATGGTCAAACTAATTACAAACAAGGCATCTGCCTTTCCTTCCACCCTTAGATCCGGACTTCCCATTGAAGTGATCTTTAGGTAGGCCATCAAAAGCACTGCGCCATTCTGATAATATTCTCTGCTTCGACTTCACCCTTGGTGAATTTGAAGAGGGATGAGGAATCCATTGAGCCTTTTGTCCTTTCCCAACTGTCTTCGGTGATTGCTCTTTCACTCTTGCTTGGGCTTTGTCTTCACCTCAGCTCTGATACCATGTTAATGTTCTGTGCTTAGAGCAATTTATTTCAATTTTCACAGTTAGCTCAATATATTTTCCAGATTAGCAATCACATCAGCATAATAGTAAATTGCAGATAGAACATAAACATAAATCGCAGAAGACAAGCCAAGACAAGAGGACACAAGATGTGGCGCTAGCCAAGGACAAACCCCAATGTGGGGAAACCCTTGATCAATTCTTCTTATATGTTCTTCAATAGTTCAGCAGAGAGAGAGAGAGAGATAGTACATATACAACAGAAATCAACACTTTGACTTATCTAAATAAGAGCATAGATCATCTCTAAGAAGATGATACATGAGGTAGTTGAACTCAGTTGAAGACATGTTGCTTCAACTGATTCTCCAAAATGACTCTATCACCCTGCTGCACCTATCATTGTGCTGCTCCTCATCATCATGCTGCACTTCGCTGTACTGCACCATGCTGCACCCATCATCACTATGCTGCATCTCATCATGCTTCACTAACCATGACTGTACCCATCACTGTACTGCATCATGTACCATGCTGTCCCATGTACCATTGCTGCATCATGTTAAAATCGATGAGAGGGATCCAAGAAAAATATCAGCTGCCATAAATAAGATGACCCACATGGAGTTTGGCCCTAGTTGTCAATTTTAACATACAAGGACTACAAAAATGCCTTCAATGACATCGATAGGCATTTTTACAAAAACATTTAAGCAAAAACCCAGATTGTTATAGCTGTTGAAAATCTGAATCCGCGATGCCAGTGACATCCATATTACATACATACATAGCATCCAACCCCCAATCCCAGTCACCTAAACTGTGATCAGCATCTACCTTGTACTTTATGCATTTTTGTAAATCTGTTTAAATTTAATGTGTATACCTCTGCTACTTTTGGATACAAGTAATAAGGCATCAAGCAAGGTCTCCACTACAACGTTGTAGCTTACATACATACATAGAATCCAGCCCCCAGCCCCAATCACCTAACCTATGATCGGCATCTACCTTGTACTTTATCATTTTTATAAATCTGTTTAAATTTAATGAGTATACCTCTGCTACTTTTGGATACAAAGGCATCAAGCAAGGTCTCCACTACAACGTTGTAGCTTCCAAAGTACATATATATACAGAAAGAGAGAGGCTACCAAGCAATATACATTTCAAAAACACCTTTTCTTCCTAGTTTTGAATTTGTTTCTCAAATTAACTGTTTGCGAACATCAAGTAAAGTTCGTCAATGGTTGCTCCCTTAGTTGCCACATTCCATGGTTTTTCCACGGAAAATTATAAGTTCATCCAATCTCAAGAACTGCCAAAATTTATGGCATATATTATCGCAGATTTAATAGTAAATTTCAAGTTAGAGAAAAATTCTTCGGCGAAAATCACATGGAATACCATTTGTCGACGCGTTTCGAACCAACTAGTGTGGTTCATCGTCAGGACAAGTTGAAGAAACAGATCTAGCTCATCATGTTAAATAGTCTGAGCGGAGCCTCCAACAGCTACCTTGCCTAACGGCTAGTTTGACTCTAGGACCAGGGTCAAAATTATTATATTAGTTTAATTAGTATAAAATAAATAAATTATTATTGAGGGTATTTGGTTTAAGAAATAATTATTAAAATAATAATTTAAAAGGAAAATTAGTTAAATAAATGACCTTATAATAAATGAATAAGTTAAAATATATAAAATAATTTTATTCAAAAGTATTATTAAAAACTGTATGTTAATTAATAAATAAAAGTTAATTAAGTTGTATGAAGGACCATATAAGATAGAATATAATAAAGAAAATCAAAGGATGTTATATTAGTTAGGAAATTAGTTAAAAATATAAGCTGATTAGAATTTGAAAGGAAAAATTAGTTATATGAAGGACCTTAGAATATAAAAATAAAAATAACAGGAAGGGGTGCCAATTTATAAGAATTATACAAAAAATAATTGAAATGGGTGCCAATATATAAAAATAATAGGTATTAAAATGGAAAAATAGTCACAAAGGACCTTAAAATATCAAGAAGATCACATCAGGGACTTAAAAATAAATCAATAAATAAATATCACGCGAATAAAAAACTAATAAATAAATAAACAAAAAATAAAAATAAAAATAAAAATAAAAATCGAAAAATAAATAAAAATAATAAATATAAAAATAAATCGGTTAAAAAAAAAATAATAATAATCATAAATAAATCAAAAAAAAAAAAAACAGAGGACAAAAAAACGACTAGGAGGAGAGGGCAGGGACCCAACACCTACTGACTTTCCAACCATCGTCTCTACTGATTTTTGCCGAAATTTTTTTCTCTAACTTGATATGGATCACAGATGCCTGAACTCTATTAGTAAATTTCAAGTTTAAAGGCGAATTTAACGGCCAGCCAAATTGTTTTTTATAAAATTCATCCATTGTTCTAATATATATATATAATACTGTCTTTAACATATTTTCAGCTCTAACATAACTGGCTTCATATGTTTTTTGGCTTTCCCAAATTTCTTTGTCACGGCATGCGAACCAAGTGACTCATATGGCACGCAATAAACCAGGTTTTCAATGCTCTGACCCAGTGGGCAGTTTTAATTTTACCATTCAACATTAAACTGACTGACAAAAAGCTAAAGGCGTACCTGCAATATAACAGAATTGATGACGTCTGCATATTTTACTGCCAAGTTAAGTGACATACACCGGGCAGGGGCGACTGCATAGCACCGAATCTGACTTCTGGGTATATTACCCAAGTTCTCCCTGTTGTTTACCACCACCAAAGTAAGCAGGGCAGCAACTCCTGACCCAAGTGAATGCCCTGCAAAAGTAAGGGTATATGAAGGGTTTTTCTCGATCAAATCCTTCAATGTGTCGGATTCAGCAGTGATCAGCCAAGTAGCAGACTTGAGAAGCCCATTATGCACATAGCCTCCATCAAACATCGCTTGCCCGAGCTTATTGTCCAGCAATACAGCATAATCACTTTCCTTAGCCAAATTTAGGCCTCTAAAGGCCAAAACTATATCATGAGCCTCATGATCAACGTAAATCAGATATGCTGGAGCTCTGCCCTGTGTGGTCTCATAAGTGACCCTCTTCACTAACCAATCAGGATTCATCCTATAGCCTCCTGGAGGTGCCCATTTAGGGTTTCTCAAATCATCTTCATAAACTGCAAGGATTATTCTACAAATCCTTGGCACGGGTTCAAAGTCCTCAATATTGGCAAGTGCCCATTTTTCACTGTCATGGGCTCCTGAATGTAAACAACGTTTCCATGCCCACCTAGAACATCCCAAGCAATATATACATTCAAACAGAGGTATTCCAAAGGTAGACATGCTTATTTACCAGTAGACATTTGAACGCGATATCCCCAAAGCAAATTTCATAAAACCCATATGCGAGAAAAAATAAATTCAGAAATTCGCTGCTGCACCCAGTTCAAATCGGGCTTATGTCCAGTAGCTCAGATGTCGAGTAGTACACCCAATTCAAATTAGGCCTATCTCAAATAGCTTAGATGTCTACAGGTGGTATTGGTAAAACATGAATGATTTTTGCAGCGGATTGGTGAAAGTGAACTTGGAACCCAAATGTCGATTAGACATGAAAATGAAAATGGATTTGCTGACATTAAAATTGCACTCAAAGCCCAAATAGATTACAATGAAAAGGGGATTAAGAGAGACTGGATAGTTGAGAGAGAGTGGCCAGATGGTGCCAACTTCAGCGTCATTCGAAGATTGCTTGCTATTGTTGCTTACACCAATTCGTTGGGTTCATATGAGTTGGCGGATAGGACAGTTGTCTCCGTAATGTAACTCTTCACAGGCATCAGTGCAAGAAAATTAAATATGACATCTGGCTGGACGCTCCATTAGCCAGCACATAGGTTTCACTTGCCACTGTTTTAGGTGGGGCAGTGTGGATGGACCGTATGTGCATTTGTTTTCATTTGTTATGTGAAAAAAGTAAGGGACATTGTCTATTGGACGAAGTGTAAAGTGAGGAGAGTACAAAAGTATTTTGATGAGGGTGGCCTGCAACAGGTGGTTTGAATAAGTTAATGGAGTAGCCATCCAATAGCTTTGTAAGTTTGGCCAGTTCGCTTGGATTTTAGAATTGGATACTTGAGGGTTTTCTTTCTAAATCATTAGAAAGATCAGAATTTACGATTCAATTCACAAAACAATAAAATTCTGAAATACATTATATTTTTTTTTATCAAACTTGTGATCAGAATTTACAATTCAATTCACAAAACAGTAAAATTCTGAAATACATTATATTTTCTTCGGATCAAACTTGTCCTCATCAGCACAAACTGTTAATTTTTTTATTATTTTTTCTTTCTCACGGTCCCGCAACCAGCTGATTCAACTAACGAAGTTTAATTGGAAAACACAGAGAATTGAACTAGTTTTATGACAGAGGGCTATAGATTTGGTAGGGGACTTCAACCAATTATACTATATTTTCAATTATTATATACATTACATTTTCAATTATTATATACATTTAACTAAGGCATTTATTTACATAAAATTATATAGAAAAATAATGAATTAATTAAATATAATAATTAATTAATTATATTTTAAATGGTTATAAAAATGATATATTTTTATTTTTTAATAATATAATAATAATAAATATTATTATAATCACTATATATTATTTATATAAATAATATATAATAAGTAAAATTAGTTTTCAAATAAAATACAAAACAACATAATACCCTTTCTAAATAACCTTAGAAGGGTATTATAAATCATACCTTACTAAAAAAATTATAAATCATACCTTGTGCTTTTCTTAAATCGAAAAAGACAAACTTCGAATCTTCCTTTTTAATATAATCCACGTGATCTCTCTTCCTAAATCTTAAAGTTCGTAGAACCTGTCACAAACAATCAACAAAAAGATAAACTCCAAGATCGTCCCATAAATTCACCGCAAGTTTTAATGGCATAATCCACATGCCATTTTCTAACGATAGGAAACGTTTTCCAAACTTTTGAGGGTTAACGAATTTTTTGAAAGTGGTATTATGTATTATGAAATGAATTTAATTTTTTGCTTATTCAAATTGATGATGAGTTGGCTCAACCTTCCAACAATTTTCTCGCTAAAAGACAATGTCAAGAAACTGATGCTAACATATTTCCATAACTTTCTTTGATGTCTTTGAACGCATCACATTCCAAAATGATATGTTTTTCTGATCTCACTGCTCCAAACATGCAAAATGTACACACTCGTTCTTCCCAAGCTTCTTTAGGCCTTTTCCACTGTCTTGTTTCACACCAAAGTTGATGTGAGTTGGTTCTCAATTCAGCAATAAGAACCCTTTCCCTCCACGGAATGTTAGCTCCAATGTACTCTTTTTGTTGGAGATCACATGTAGGGTTGAATTCCTCAATGTAGTACTTCTTCTTTCTACCCAACTCTTTTCCCCATACTCGTTTATGAAACTTCTTCATAACAAAATTCTTTAGCTACTTGCTATTTGTGCGACAGGGATTGAGGTAGATATTCCATTTCTGCATCCATGTCTAGTTTTGTTTCATCCATGTTTTCTTTCTTTCACTCACGCCTGCATTGAAGATAACATTAGGTCATCTACCTACTCCCATTTTCTCAAATCTTTTTAGATATTTATGAACCGCACCATAACAATTGCTTCGATGGGAGTTGCTCCTGTTTCACTCAACATTATCTCATAAGGTACTGAACTTTTTATTTTGAACTTGCTCATGATCAAGCGTTTTTGGATTTTCTCAATTTGTTTCCATTTTGAGACGGGGTACTGCTAGCCCACAATCCACACCCACGTAGCATCACTGGACAAACTAGGAGTCCAAAAAGCACTTTAATCGTTTTCCAATCTCATAACTTTGCCTCTCTACATTTGTTTTGAAGAGCATATAATGTTTTCCACCCTCCTAAAATTATCTTCTTTTATGATTTAGTATTCAAATAGTTGCTACTAGGGTTGGAATTTCACGTGAACTATTTTATATGTGTATTTTGAAAAGTGTGCAGAATGCATTTATGCTGGATGTAGTTTAATTATAAGGTGTTTTTTTTTTAGTTTTTTGTTTATTTTGTTCAAAATTTGGTGGTAATTTTTTGGAATGGTAAGTTTAAGTTTTTATATCTATAATATCTAAATGTTTTTGGGGTTTTTTAGGGAGTTGAAACTATTTATGCATTTTAAACAAAGAAAATATAGAATCTCATGAAAATGTTTATTACGCGATTTTGACCGAAGGGATAAAAAAATATTTAATGGTTTTTTTTGTTTTTATTTATTTATTAAGAAAAAAACCACATACTTTTATTAATAAAAGTAGTTACCTGAGCATGATTATGTCACAAGTCCTTCTACATCCTCTTCAGTTACAAAAAATCACAATAGTATTCTCTCATCGAATCAACTTACTATACCCTCTTATCTATTGAAAGTTATCTAATATATGTTATAGTTTATACACATTACATTCATTCCATAATATAAATATATTGTGCTATCTATCATTGACATATAAGATTTGTTCTTCGGACCAACAAAAATATAAAACATGTGACATCAGAGTTGCAGAGGACACACACATTGTTTTATACAATGTTGATACTCCCCGATTTTTCTAGAGTGCCACAGACGAAAGCCGAAAATTTTATCACACCTGGTGCTTCCTTAACTGCTTTTGATAGAAAATCTGCAACCCTGTTATGTTCTCTGTAAATGTGGGTGAATGAAATTTTCTGGAAGGTCTTCTCCAAGGTTCTAATGTGACTCATCCAATTTGTGAGAGAAGGTGAATCGAATAGTGATAGCCCCAAAGCCTAATCGATGATTTCTTTAGAACCATCGAATACATTAAGCTCTTCAATACCCAACCACTTGGCACAAATAAGAACTCCCCACAAGGCAATAAGTTCAGCTTGACTATTGGTATCAGCCCGCCTATAGTGATAATATCTACCAGGCCATAACACTATAAATGCGCCACATCCCCATTTCCTTTGACTAGAAGCCCCATCAAAAACCCCATCAGGGAAGCTATGCCATACCTCCTTGTACTGGAACGATCTCATAACCTATGGCTTCTCTCTAGGGTCGATCTCCTCAAAATATGAAATGACCTTAGCAATTGTACCTCTCACATATGCCACTTTTTGTTCAAAGATTATGGACTTACGACATCTCCAAATGCCCCATAATATATAAAATGGCAAAGTACATGATTCCTTGTATGTTCCAGACTAGTGTGAGAGACACTCCTCAATCGAGCTCTTAACCCATACCACATCAATATTGAGTAATTGAATGACCCCACCCCACACTGAGGTTGCAAAGGGACAAGTGAGGAAAAAATTATCTACATCCTTAGAGCTGTTCAAGTATAGAATACATCTTCTCAATCCCACAAAACCTCGCTTTAGAGGATTCTCCCAAGTGAGAATTTTATAATGAATGACGAGCCAGCATAAACATTTAAGTTTTTTGTGGAATATCCCACTTCCATGATTTCTAAAACCATAATATGTTGTCCAATGTGCTATAAACTGGAGAGACCATGTTGTATACCTCTTTCACCAAAATATGTCCCTTAATAATGCATGCATGCCATGACAATTGATCCTTATGCTCCGAAAGAGAACTGCCAGCTAGACTTAATTGTAAAATGTAGTTTTCCCATTTTGCCGCTAAGGGTTTTGTAACACCAATCTCACCAGCATTGAGCCATGAGTGTAAAATAGGAAATTAATTCTGGACAACATATATATGATTGAGAAAGAATGAGCCAAAATCATTTAGATGTCGAAGGAGAGGGGTTGAAAGAGAATGATTACCAACAAAACCTTTTGTCTCATCCAGTTCACTCTCAATCTTTGTACCTTAACCGACCTACCATCTCAGGCTCCCATGTATTCAATGCTTGGTCTTCATCATTCTCCCCCAAATATGTGATGCACACTTATTTTTTTATGGGCCCTCTTTGATCCATAATTATGTATTTTTGTTTTTTAAATATTTCTCACTAATGATTTGTTGCCACATTCCATTGACGTTTAATGCTCTACAAAGATTCCTAATCAATAATTCCCTATTAAAATCTTCAGTTTCCATAATACCCCATATGCCTGCCTCCACCTTGCGTGTGATCACAGAGAGGCATACAAGGTGAATCTTCCTCATCTGACCAGGCCCAGCCCAAAAGAAACTTGGCATTGATGGCATCTATTTTATAAACAATTTCCTTAGGAAACATATAGAGATGCATCCAATAAACTGAGATACTATGTAATACTTACTTAATTAAAATTAATCTCCCGCCTAATGAAATTCATGTGTTCATCCATAGAGACAATTTTTTTTCAAACTTTTTAATCAGCCATTCCCAATCATGTATCCCATAATTGTTAGGTTTCAACATAAATCTAAGATATCGAAACCATCATCCAGAGTGATGTTCTTTACCTCAAATATATGACAGATATCGTTGATCACAACCTCATTATTGGAAGTCGTTAACATTGTTGTTTTTTCCTTATTAATGAATAGACATGAAGCCTCCTCGAAAGAGGGAAGAATCTTGTAAAAGTTGTGTCATTCTATAGCAAAGACATCACCATTGAATAGTACATCATCCACAAACATCAAATGTGAAATGGTAGTACGTCATGATAACCTATAGCCCTTAATCAAACCCTTAGAGCGGGTATCACCAATCCCCCTGCCTAATCCGTTAATAACGAGAAAGAATAAAAGAGGAGACAATGCACAACCCTGACAGAGATCCCTCGATGCCTTAAAATAAGAAAAAGGGAGACCATTAGTAATAACAACAAAATTTGTCGAGGTAACATATGCCATAATCCACTCTATAACCTAAACCCAAAGCTCGATCTTATGGAGAATAAATCTTAAAAATTCCCAATCTACATTATCGTATGATTTCACCAAATCAATCTGCATAAGACATGCCTCCATCTTTCAAGACTTTATGAAATGTAAACATTCTCGTGTAATAGCTACAACATTGTGAATCTGCCTTTGATCAAGAAATCCAAATTGCTTCGACAAAGATAATTTGAATCTATTAGTAATAATTTTGGAAATCATTTTATATACGGAGTTACACGATGATATGGGCACGTAGTTCACAAAAGAAGAAGGCTTTAGAATCTTTGGAATAAGAGTAAAAAGCATTGCATTAATAGCTCCATAAATCTTATAGAGTGTCCTTGATTCCTCTGCTACTTCCAACAGATCGACAACCATCAAATCCAGGAAATGTATAAAAAAGTTTCAATGATCACCCATCTGGGCTAGGGATTTTTTCCTTGGCACATGCCTTCGGGACCTCTATCAATTCTTCTTTTGTGATCAGCCTCCCCAAATGTTCACCATCCTCAGGCTGAAACATACGAGGAATGTGTTGAATGAACTCCATCTGCTTTGTAAAGTTTTTCCTTCTCTCCCCAAACTGCTTACTAAAAAACACCATCGCCACATGTTCAATATTTGCTTGAGAGGTAATATATTTGCTTGCTTCATCCCTGATGCCCCGCGTGGCATTATCCTTCATCCATTTGGATGCATGACTATGAAAGAATCTGGTATTTTTGTCACCTTCAACATCCCAAAGAGTCATGTTCTTCATTCTCCACTCCTCCTCCCACATCTTGAGAATCTGTCTCTTTTTTTATTCTAAGTCCAACAATTTATTTATAAATCTTAGAGAAATATAACAGGTCATTCGGGTCATTTAAAGACATCATAGCACAATCTATATCAATCAATTCCTTGAATAAATTCTTCTTCTTTTTTCATTTCCCATTTTTGAACTTCAATTTTTAATGAGTTGAGTTTGGAACTAATTGCATCCATGAATGGTTGAACTAAAATGGATGAGACTAATGATCAGTTACACCCTCCCAAGACATGATGATCGATTCATTGTATGATATGTTTGAGAAATGACCCAAAACATCAATCCCTTCAAGGTGCCATCCAATTCTGCATGGACAAAGAATCTGTCTAGTCTCTTAGAAATCTCATCAAAGCCAGAACATCCATTATGCCACATAGAGCCTATAAGACATGGAACAATGTTTTTCAACAAGTAATTATTGAAGATTCCTTTGAAAAAGGATCCCATAGAATCAAACTTAACCCTATCCCCCCAGGTCTCATCAGACCCCAACATCATGTTAAAGTCACCCACCAATATAACTGAACTCAAATCAATCAGTCTGGATTGACCAATATGTCGCTAAAATGGCTTCTGACTTGGATATGGGGTGTAGATGTTGGTAATATGAAGACGATTGGAGGTCCCCCTTGCAAAACAAGTCAAAATAATCCCTGCAAATCAATGAAAAGACCAAAAATTAAATTTTTTGGAATCCCTCATGGCCACCATCCCCCCAGAAAGCCCAGAAGCACCGGTTGCAGATACCAACCATTTGGGGAAATTTTAAGCAAAATTTGCAAGCCTTTTCCCAAGAAATCATAGTCTCTTGAAGGGGAACAACTGACGGTCGTTGCATCATAATAATACTTCGAAGGGAATTTTGTTTTGGGGCCACTCGTAGCCCCCTAATATTGAGGGACACAATGGTCATGAAGGCTTAAGTGAAATGGGTGAAATCCCTCTAAGGACCCATGGCCCAGAGAAATCTGAGACCATGATTTCTCTAGAAATATAATTAGGATCAATTTGCGGAAGTGTTCATGCCTCCACCTCCAATGATTTTAAAGCTTAAGATATTTGTGAGCATGTAGATGCCTTTTTAGATTTGTGCCCTTTTTTTTCTAGTAGTCACATTCATTCTCAAATTGGGACTAACAAATGTTGGGAAAAATACTAGGGGGGGGGTTGAATCAGTATTTTAAAACTACTTTAACTTTTTAATTTCATACTCTGATTTCTATATGTTATTGTCATTTAAACAATCAACATATGTACACGACTTCAATGAAAGAAAACAATGTATAGCAGTTAACTTAATTCATCATAAGTTCCATCAAATATTTATCTTTAACCAGTGAATTATTAATTTAATCAGACATATATTATGTAGTAAAGAGCAGAATAAACCGTCACACATAAGCAACACAAAAACACATGAGAACACTAGGATTTTAGGTGGAAACCCAATGTGGGAAAAAACCATTGTTGTCGTTGTCTTTGTCTTCTTCTTTTATTATTAAGAAAACTTGTTACAATCTTGTACTGTCGCAAATTCTTACCAACACACAGACACCCATCTGTAGAAGGCTACAACCTTCTCAGGTTCTCCATCACCCACTGGAAGGGAGCTCCAACCCCTGATCTCGTTTTCTGGCTCCTACCGGAAGGGATATCGTATCCCCTAAACAAATTTACCAGCTACCACTGGAAGGAAGCTTTGACTCCCTCACTGAAGGCTCCAACCCTCAACACATTTGTGGACCACGTTTCATAATATTTCAGACTAGATCTACCTGAATCAAAACATCAAAACTTGTAGGCCACCTTTCGTCATATTTTCAAACTGGACCCACTTCCATCATTAAGCACAATACCAAGTAACAATTTTGAAACCAAATGTTGAATCAATTTAATCACTAAACTAACAGTAACATCAACAAACCAATCATTGAATCTCATCCAACTATTTTAACAAAAACAAACCCATAATAGATATAGCAAATACACATGACTCATAAATTGTCATCTACCAGTAGCCCTGCAAACCCTAACCAAAATTAACTTCAAATTGTATACACTACTATTCTGAAGCATATCCGTGTATACAAGTGCTTCTTGTGTATAATACCTACGCACAAATCTCAAATCACTGAGAACTGAATCTGAATCACTGAATTACCGAAACAACCACTTAATCACGCATTAAAGCAATTACAAATCACCACATTGTAGCATCATCACTAATCAAAATTCCATTCCATAACCAACTTAACTCAATCAATATTGTCAAACACATATTATCATGATAGATATGTCATCGACAGACAGCGACAAACAGAACATAACTGATCAAATTTCATCAACAAGTCATACTGCAAAACCCTAGTATATATACGTGACTTCCACAAAACATGTCAACGTACGTACGCGACTACCATGCATAACACCTGCGTACAAATCTCAACATAAAATATGAATTCGTAGAATTTATACACGACCCTGCAAAGATGGATTCGCGTACGCAACTATTCCCAAACATACCTACGTACAGATCTAAAAAATTTTGCTACAATACTCTCTGCAACCCTTACTATCAGAATTAGAGACTTTTGAATAAATCGTTTAGATCATAGTATCATTGTTTCATCAATATTAGCTACTTAGAAATTTGCAACAAGTAAATCGATCAATAGATATTTCAACATACTTTTAGATCTTCCAGATCTAATTTTTCTCCTTGGTCCCTAGTGCACATATGTTCCAAATCAGATCATACATGTATAACACATTACTTGCACACTTAACACCTTGATCTCCATCTCCTTATATAGTCTTTGCCTTAATCAAAACCTTAGGTAAATCCCTTGGTAATGTCGTTAGTATTCTTTGATGGGATCAAATAATCGTTGTCGCTTCCATTAGTATGGGCCAATACCATGGTAAAAACCCCTTGTATTCAAATTCCCATGGTGCATATTGTGTACATGGCTTTCTCTCATAGGACTTGCATATGTATGTGACCCTTCTGCATAGGATCCACGTATACTTTCCCAAATTTCATATTTAACATTCATTTGTCTCTGAACTAATATTCCTTTGTCCATATCATTTGTAGCATCTACATCAATCTGCATAACCATCATGTTGTCACAATGTTGACATCTTTATCAAGTAGGTTTCCATAAAGGACAACACATTAGCCATAATGCCAACAACAAAATTATCCTTTGTTTGGAAGAAAGACTTCTTTATAGTCAGGGGTTCCAACCGAATTGAATCCAAGCAGGAAAGTTCATCAATTTCAATATCTACAAACATAGGGGAGGATTGAGTCCCCGGAAGGACTCGAATCGGAGAGGAGATGATAGAGAGTTACGTGCGTCAGGAGATCTAACATTCCTAACCTGCACATATTGCACAATGATTATAACAGGACTATATAATACATAACCCCCCTCCTCCCCTCCCAAATCCACATGATGGATACTTTTGAGAAAAAATGAAACAAAATCCCCCAAAATACTTGCATGAGTCATAGGGTTTACACATGAAAATACATTTCCCATCTTATGTATATCATGTACTTTAACATTGTTAACGTGTTGTGCATCAGAAACATGTGAATTAGGAACATCTTTAAGTTCAGCAGGAGCAATTGAAGAATTACCTCGACCATAAACACCATGAGGATGTCAACCAACCGCAAACCTCAAAGGACATGTTGGGATCAAGTGTCCAATCATATGACACCCCATGCATCTAAAAGGAAGGCCCCAATAATAAATGCTCTATCTGAAGGAAAAAGGGCCCCAAAAAAGGTCTAGCTTGGTCACCAAACCGCCATTAAAATCAACATCCACCAACACCCAAACCATTCTTTTATCCATTTGACTTAAACTCCCCTCCTCCCAAAAGAAAAAATTGCCGATGGAATTGGAAATGGTCATAATCGTCAACCTGGAACAAAGTTCCAAAGGCAAACCCAACAATCTAACCTAGAAAATTTTGCGACATGGGACTTCCTTGAATGGGTTAAAAATCACATGCCATCATTAGACTACTCCTTTATGAGTTTTAGAAAATGTCATTAATTTCATTATGTGTTAAGAATGTTAGAGTTACGACATACATGTCATTTTAATTTTTCTATATTATTCCTTCATGTGGGTGATGGTTAATGTTGACTAACTCTTGCAGTATGGAGTTACTCATTGGAGTATTACTATGCGTTTCCACCTTACATATTGAAATGATCAAATGTAATGGGAATTGATGACGTTGAAACCTCTTCAAGTTTATTGAAACTTATTCCCATTTTTTTATGTATGGATAGTGTTTCTACAGTTTATTTGATATATAACTCTATCTGTTGACACAAACCATAGGATTGTCCCTGGAATACCTTATAATTCCTTTCCTTTATTCACATGAATAGTTGGAGCATTTTCCTATCTAGTAATTCCAATCATATTTCCAACTTGTATTTAACAAATTCTATCAAACTATACAAAATCCTAAAACTAACCCCACATAGAGGGAAAATCCACCTACTTGATCATCATTGACCTTTATATCTATAGTGACTCATAAGTATTCTTCTGAACCCCTAAAAAACTCTCATTGCTGATCCATCTTCCACACATATGTTTTGTAACAACCCTGGTGAAAATTCCATGTTATAAAAGTTAAAAATAATAACCATGGTTGATGAGACACTTATTTCAAGATGAATATTGGGCAAGACATCCTAGGGGGTGTTCATTTGGTTGTTTATGGCTAAGGAAATTGGAAAAGGCAATGGATAAGGCTTTAGAGAGGCAAAATGGCATTTTGGCACATTTATTTATGAAAATAATGGAAATTAGGAGAAAAAGGAGGTGAAAGGTCACAGGTTGCATGCGAGCAAGAAAATGAAGGAAAATAATGGAAAATGAAGAAAATAGAGGCCTCGTTCATAAAAGGCTTCTGAGGACTAGCTGGTAACCTTTTGTTAGTTCAATGTTGGAGATCTATCATTATTCTCTCTCTCTCTCTCGCACTCTTGGAGACTTGGAGTTTTCTTGGAGCACTCTTGGAGGGTGTGGCATACTTGGATTCCTGGAGCAAGAAGGCAAAGGAAGAGCAGGAAAGCGCAAGAAGGCATCGGGATCAACAACTACAATGGGATTTGCTTGTAGGTACCCAGTTGCATGTATTTTTCATCCCTAGTTTTCGCATGCATGTGGTTTGTTGGTTGTGATCTGGCATTTGCATGGAGGATGGATGGGACTGACAGTGGATTGCCTAGCCTTGCCATTTTCGGATAGCCTTGATGAGATGGGTTCTCATACTTCGGTTGAGTTGGATTGTCGGATCGATTCGAAGTTGATTGGGGTGGATCTCTCAAACGAAAAACACATGGCCTAGTGGTCCTTGAACTAGACTCTGGATCATGGTAAATCCATTGGCCTAGTAACCCTTGAGCCAGACTGTGGGTTGTGGTAAATCCAGGATCGTGTGCCTCGGTGGGCCTAGGAATCCCTGCCGGTGAATGGAGGGATATACGGTAAAGCCAAGAGGTGGATTGCTCTCCGTTGGGCCTAGTAGTCCCGAGATGGGATGTGTGGTAAATCCTGGAGAGTGGATCTCGATGTAGGGCTTAGCGATCCCTGGATCGGACTACGGATTATGGTAAAGCCTGAGAGATGTAGGAGGTACTAAAATTCCTCACAGTGTAGGTGGAGAAGTCTAGTGGCATCCATGCTTGTTTGGTTCTTTTTGGTGTGTTCTATGAGTCCCACATTCATGCTTGGAATATGGCACAGGGGTGATTGGTTGAAGAGAGACTTGGCTCAACCAATCTATGGTCGAGTGGAATGTGGTAGTCCCATCTCCAGTTTACTTTTGCATTCATTAATGAGAAATTCATTCCCTTGGTTTTCATGTGCAAATGTACTGGTTTATGTGTCGATATTATGGTTGATATATTTATGGTATTTATGTTATTACTATGTTGGTTCTATGTATGTTTTATTTGAGCAACTATGTATGTCTCTCAACATGTTTTTACTTGTAAATGAATGAATAATGTATCTATGACCTAATAGATGATATTGAAAAAAAATGACATGAGGGAACAATGATCCTTAGCGATTCTCAGATAAGTAATAGATCCCTATGTTTAATTATGTTGTTTACACCTATAGATTACATGTTGATGATATGTTGACAAAATTCCTGTCATGGTTAGTAGGGGTGTGGTTAAGGGCTTGTTTATCTAATTACTTCTACTTCATTGTTTCCCTATTATATTACTGCTCTTAAGTTATCATTCCATTCTAGGTAGTGACTTAGGCTTTGGGCCTGAAAAAATGGCTCAAATCTCGGGGACGCTGGCATAGCACTGACAAAAAGAGTCTTTGGACGCTGGTAGGAAAGCCTGTGAGAGCGACTGGAAGTACTTGGACGATGTCATGCCTATAGCATGAGAGCGATTAGGAGTTAAGTTGATCAAAAGTTCAATGGGACCTAGGGGAAAGTTGCTTGAAGTGTTGACATGGTTCTCAGGGATCCTATAGCTGATGTGGAAGGTCTATGTGTTATGTTTCCATCGATTCCATTTCCTTAAGGTCACATAGGAGGTAAAATCCAACTATAGTAGGCTCTTGTCACATGTTTACCCCGGTTGGTTGGTTACTTGGGTAGATGTGGGAGGAGGGTGTTACATGTTTGAATATGATCCATGCTAAATCAAAGGTAGTTTGGCATGACTGTGCACATCGTTAAGATCGTTATTAGTTTCTAGTGGCCAACATGCTTCTCTAATTTCCATATGTAGAGGAGTATTAAACAAGACACATATGGAAAATACCACAACTCAATTCAAACAAGTTATTGTTATGCCATTGTTATTTGTTGAGTAATTTTTTAACTTCTCAAATATTAATTTACTACCGCAACTATATAAATTAAATGGTTGGTAAATGCCAATAGATATCAAGATACTTACCTCATGATACATATTGCATTGCCAAGATTTTTTTCTTTCGGTTCTTTTATTCAGGGATTTGAAACTTGAATCTCATGGTTTACATAATACTTCATAACATAGAAATCACCAATTGAGCTACCCTGTGGGCTCGCATTACCACGATTTAAGAAAACCATAAAAATTAACTAAATTGTATCTTCATTTTAATTTATTTTTATTATTATCAAAGGATCTTAACTCAAGTGGTTTGGTAAACAATTCGTTTTCCCAACTGTGTGGGTTCAAGTCTCCAAATACGTGTTGTAACTAGCATGTTTGTGGCATTTATGAAATAGTTGTATCTAGTGAAATATTGGAAGTTGATCTTTTAAATTTATCAATTCTCCATAAATTCTTATTTTGGTTATATAAATCTAGACCCTTTATCTTGGCTACTACAAAAAATATTCCATGGGGGTTAAATCTATACCATATTTTGTAGCTTTTTCTAGCACTAGGAGCACAATTTCTTCTAGGGGATATGGAAAGATTCTTATAGATGGACTTTGGGTTGATCGTAGACTAGTGCCTAGGACATCTTAAAAGAGTGCTTGACATATTTCAGAGTAGAGGTCTGCAACACTTCAGTTATGTCACACAAATACAAATGAATTTGATCTAGAACCATTTATAACGATACCAAATGGAATGCAGTTGGTATACATGAGTACTTAGGAAATAGTATTTGATTTAAGGTGTCCAAATAAGGTCCAGAGCTTGCAATGACTTAATTGTTAAAACATATGTAAATGGAGGGAGATAATAGAGGAGGAATCCATCATATAGGGCTTAAGACATAAGAATCCTATATATCTAGACTTAGAGAGAAAAAGGAGAGAGGGGATGCTATGAATTGATAAGATGCATGGAGCACTTTTTAAAGTCTTGATTTCTACCTTGAAATAAACATTATCCACCAGAATTCTGATTTAAATGAATTTGTATCTAAAGGGAAACACAACTAGCTACTACTATGACATGTAATTTGTGAAGAATTAAAAACATATACAAAAAATAGAGAGAGAAGAACATATTGCAATCCAAATCAGTTGGAATCACGATAAAATTTGTATTAATCTCTTCAAGAAAACCAGAATACAACAAGCTTCAAGAACGCCTTTATGAAAATAGGAAGGGTTCCATAGAAGACCAGTCTTTCCCAAAATTCTGAACCTTTTCTAAGCATTTCTTCCCCCTTTTTATAAGGAGAGGGAGAGATTGAAAATCCATTACAAAAATATCTTAGCCTGAGCATCCAGCTATCTGAATGACCACCTATCTCGGCATGCAGGCTCTAATGCCTTCAATTATTACAACAAAATGATGTTGTTGGTTACAAATAAACATACTGATAGACTTGCGAACTAACTGAATAACAAAACTTGGAAACTGAATGATGAGGTATGAAGATATCTTCTTGCCACGTTTATTCCGCATCATGCCTGGTCAGTTCCCTCTCACCATCAATCTAGATAAAGCTTTAATCCTTCACAGACGAGATCTAGGAGAGATCCCACATAATGACCATGACACATTCCTCACGCTGCCAGCAACTCAACTATCCCTCCATACTCCCTGTATAATGTTATCGGAGCCATACCTGCCTTTTAGAACAATTGTAGTGTAATTTCGGAGATTAGCACTTAACACTAAAAATCATTGTGAAACAGTGAATCGTGATCCCCTTTAAGACCCTTTTACTTTGAGCCCTTCCCATTTTTCATCATATGACCAGGGCTATGACTGGGCACTGGAGCATTTGAACGCATGTCCGGGAGACTCCTCCCTTTGTTAAACAAAATCCCGCATATCGGCGAAATCCTTGACCTTTACACTGGACAATCTTTGCAATATCGCTAATCACCGACTGGGCCCACCTAGAGTATTGCAATCGACACATCGACGATTTCTGAACCATGCAACTGGTGTGACCTCCATAACTTGTGATCGTCAATCACCCTTCATGCTTAACCCCTGGTTCTTTGGCCCTATATGTGACTGCAGGCCAATCCTTGTATCGGAGCCCCCTCAGTCGGAGGTTTGCTATTGACAAATTCCTTTTGATGCACAATGCGCAGCTACCCCCAATCATCGATCATCAATTGGTGAAATCATCATTGCCACATGTCGCTTCATGAGGAGTGACACATGTCACCTAGATATGCCCCCATAAGACCCTGAAAATGCCAGATCAGCATGCCACATGCCCTTCGTACTGCCACGTCAAGATGACGTCAACATCCATGTGGCTTTATCGAATCCAATAATATTCTACCACGTGGCCTCCTGGAGGAGCAAGAAAAGGCCCACCTACCCCTGTTTTTGTGTTGATTTCCTTTGTCACACTGTTCGAGGAAACTCCTGGCGTTTTACTCTGTCGACCCTTTTTTCTCGCAATTTCTTTGTAGTGGTCAATTAACATATCATTAAGACCTCCAATCTCTGATTTGCGATATCAATGATAGCTGATCACCGATACTCCTTTCTCCATTGTTGGCCCTCTGAGATTTGCGATTGCCAATATGTGGGATCGCTAGAACCTCTGATATACATTGTTCACTATGCCTTGAACCTCTGATCTCCGATATCAACGATTTTCTCTTGTTGTATCTTACACTGCACCTCAAGACTTCCGTTCTCTGTTTGCAATATTTTCCCTTAAGGCATTTTCTCCATGGCTTTCGGTTTTCAAGGGCAACTTCGATCTGCTATAACATTTGACTCTGGGATCAATTTGAGGATTTCCATATACCGTTGGAAAGCTAATTCTGAGCATAATCCATTGGAGGAGGTTTTGTTAATTATTGACTACTTTTGTGGCTTTGAATATGGCTACAATCTTTCCTCCCCTTTTGCACCCTTTTGATAGAAAAAAAACAAATAATGCAGAGGGTGTGATCGAAGAATTTTTTTCTTATAGATGCATCAGAATGACATATAGCAGAGCACTTAAAAACCATGGAAAATAAGCATATAAAACAAGGATAAAAAGGCATAGTCACGCATGAGATCAAGATACAGAGAATTGATTATGGAGTTCATCCAATTTGGACTACATCTCTAAGCCCTGCTCAATAGTAGGGAGGATTTCATTCATTAAGTGGCATTAAAAGAGATAAAGTACAAGCAAAATTCATTTACAATCCTTATACCTCCAAGATGGAATATGGATGAAGAATGGAGAGCCCAGTTTCAGAAACGGACAGTACCAACAAAATCTGGCGAAAAATCGTGCAGAATCGCCTATTCGAACATCCAATTTGGAGAAATGAATCTTTTGAACCCTCTCGGAACCTCCCTGCTGCTCAAGGTGAGGTTTCGGCCTGCTGCCGGGTCGGGTTACTTCTGCACGTAACATGTTCTAAACTATTGTGCCAGTCTCCCCCCTTTTTCTTGTGCAGACTGTCCTATATATATAACTTGATTGGTTGACTCTTCAATTTTGAGCAGTTCCAAACAGATGACAAATTTTAGCAGGCGGGCATTTCCAACAGAGATTCTCGGGCCATGAATAGTACGCAGGTAACAAAACCTGTTTAAACATAGAAAAATTGCTTTAACACCGTTTTCACATGAATCAACGTATTCCCTGAATCACGACGGCTTTATCGGCGTAGAGATTGCAAATGCAATCAACATTTCAATTGGCGTACAAACCCAAGCCTTTACAACAAGTGCCCTGCGATAACAATAGACTTGACGAGCTATTAAGCACAGTACATAATATATCGGGTCCCGAAGCCTCATTGCAAATCGAAATCGGCGGGAATCGAGGTTGGTACTCCATACGACTGCTCCCCTTTGCGAATTGCGATTGTGATATATCGCATCGCAACCTGACTCTTTTGAGGTCGATTCCTCAACTCTTCCCTCCTTGCGATATGCGATTGTGATGTATTGCATCGCAACTTGGCTTGCTCTGGGGCTGATTCTTTAACTCTGACCGCCTCCGATTTGCGATTACGATATCACAAATCACAACTCAGTAGTGCTGGGGCTGATTTTCTTAAGTCGCGACCTCTTCCTTCTGCGATATGCGATATGCAGGACCAATGGTAGCTTGCCACTTGGCGCTTCCCCATTCGCTGAGAGTTTTTCCACGTCACTTCCTCCTGCCACTTGTCCAAGTCAAACTTGATCTTTGACTTGCTCTAACTTCTTCATATGAACTCGGATTTGAGTGTCATTCACACCATTGGAATCAGGATGACAAGCACTTTGATCCGATGCTAAGTTTACCCAGATTCTACCACTTTGAGTTTTGAGCCTTCTTACCATGCCACTGGTACATTTTTTAGAGATCCACCTGGATCAATCCTCTTGGATCCTCCTAGATAAATCCTCCTGGATCAGGGTGACAACACCATCCACCTAATAATTTATGATAATTGAATTAAAAATTTGGAATCCTTCTTTGAAAACAACATAGAAAAGCAACAATAAGCACTAAGAGTTCAATGACACTTGTGAACATGGCATTTTTTTAATTAAATTGAAAAGGAAAAAGTGCATAACTACATTTGAGATAAATCTCGACCCTTTATCTTAACTACTACTAAAAATATTTCATGGAGGTTAAATCTCTACCATTCACCAGATAATTATTGATAATTAAATTAAAGTTTGTGAAGCCCTATTTTAAAATAGACACACCTGTTGGCTTAATTTAATATTGAAATGTTAATAAAAAATGCTAGAAGTGAAAAGTATATTTTTTTTTTCAAAATTATTTAATTTTTTATTTTTAGATTTATTTTACAAGAACAAATGCATGTAGAGTCCATACTCTAGGGATCATGTATTCTTAGGGACCTTCTCAAAAATCCATTTCAATAGAGACCTATAAGGACCATGTGACTACATATTAGGGATCCACATAATAGGGTTAAGTTCAATAATAGTTGTTACCCTGAATTTCGTCGAAGGTCAAAAATGAATTTACCCTTCATGTGCTAAGATGAAAGAAAAAACTTTATTTGAATCTTTTACAAGCGAATGTGTGCGAAGGTGTGTGCCCATTGGATCCCATTCAATTGTATATCAACACTCATTTCCCTCCTTCCCGTCATGCCCCAAGAACTAAGGGAGAATAGAAACAAACATATCTTCTCTTATAAACATTCAAACAAGTAATCTAGTCAATATGTAACATTAAGTCAAATATTGGTACCTTTGATCCAGATTGGATTTTTATATTATTTTTCATCCATCTCAATGCTTTCAAAGTGGAAAAAGTGGAGGAATCAACTTACAAGACCATTTTTACTGGTGAGACCTAGTTTGGCAAATTGGGGTATGAAACCTTTTGGAAGCAATTGGAGGCATTAAACAATGTTTTTCGAGTGTAAAAATTTATTACTTAAGCATCACACCATTTTGTGCTATTGTACACACATACCTTTCCAACAACACATGAATCGCCTCAAGCAGATTCCATATGAAAAATTTATACAACTTGGAAGTTGACCTTCCTGTTTTGACCATCATAATTTGATAGGATGCCATGTTAGCCCCCATTATTCATGCACAAGGGGCTAGTGATGTGATCATGATGAAGAAGACTCTAGAAGAGTTCATATTATAACTCTAGTTAAGAGTTGAGGGAGTCAAACCTAACCACTAGTAGTTTATTGAGTTGTGTTATAATCGAGCTAGTAGGAGGAAAATGGGTTTCATTCTATTTAAAGGCATTGCGTTCCATAAATAAGTACAATAGCCAAGAGAGGATAGGGAGAGAGAAAAAAGAGAGGATTTGTGCAAAATAGTATCCCACAGGACACTTACCTCACTTCTTTGTACTTGCATCAATTTTCCATTAAGAGAAAGAGAGTAAAGTGGCCTCATTTTCCAACAAGGTTTTCTCCTAAAAGGGTTTCCCAGGTTATATCGTTTTTTAATTTGTGGTTTGTGAGTTTTATTTGTTGTTCTTATTTTTCTACATAGTTATAACTTGCATGCATACACAATAAAATGTAATTTACATATTCATAAATCTAAGGAGAAATAAACTAGATTAGAGGGTAGAGAGGGAGATTGGGAAGAAACAAAGGAACTGAAGAAAGAACCTAAAAAAGATGGACCCAATTCAAGTGTTGTGAACCATTCATAGTCCTTGTTTAGAATGGAAATGAAAGTTTACATCAAGTTGTTTCAAGGTGAGATTGAGGCTATGAATCTAAATCATTGATCACAACAATTAGAAGTTTTTTTAGTGTTCACCATATAAAGGAAGAACATAATATTTTGTTTGCTTGGTTGAAATTAGAGGTCAATGCCCTAACATGGTGGGAAAGCCACATAGAGACCTTGAGGTTAGAGGAAGATTCTCCAACAACTAAGTGGGAGGAATTTAGAACTCTCATAATGTCACAATTTTACCCTATTGGGTACGTGTAGGACTAGTGGATTCAATGGAACTACTTCAGGGAGAACCAGGGACATTGTACAAGATTACACCATAGAATTTAGAAAGGTGGTCATAATGTTGGTATCGCCCTAAAGAATCCAGATGTACTCCTCAAATATCTGGGGGGTCTACACATCCATATGTGGATGCAAGTGATGTTTTTCAAGCTCAAATAAGTGGAGAAGGCTTTTGTACGAGCGCAAGACTTGGAGAACATAGGCCAAAAGAAAGGGAAATCAAGTGGATTAAAGCAGGAGCACCAAGACGCTTTTAAGGAGGGGAAGAAGAAGTGGAGAGGGATAAAAGATAAAAAGACGGTAGCCACAACACACCAATGCAAATATCCCAACAACCACTATAACCATTGTAACATTGAAGATCGTATAGAAGATAAGTACCAGAAGTTGCATCCAAAGCTTAACTCAAAGAACAAAAATAAAGACACAAAGAAGAAGAACCTCATGGCCACTTATTTGAGCAACCAAGTTGAAAGCAGCTCAGATGATCTGGATTTATGCAGGAAAAAAATGAAACATAGATTAAAAAACAAACACATGGACACATCGAAAATGGAACTTCAATGCATTAATAAGAAATACTCGAAATTGTTTACATGCAGAATGGAAATAAACTAGCTCGAGTGATGGTGTCTTATCTCTGAGAATAGATTGGACAACTACATGCCATATAAATTGTGTTAGAATGAGGCTCACAGTTCTATTTATTATTGAGAAACAATGGAAAACCCTAAACATCCAAAAATCTAACCCTGGGAGACGAAGCACCAAAAGTTTGTGGGTCTCGTTGGGCTTAATTGGTACATCAACTTCCCAGGTTTGTAACTTTGGCATACGATTTTCATTTGACGCGTACGATACCTTGTTAGGAAGATATATTTGAGGACTACAACTTTGAACTACAACCCCCTATCATAGGTTGTGTGTTTTCCTGTTTTCCAAAAAAACATCGTTTAGGGCCTCAAAACTTCTCTGGAACTTCAGGACCCGAAAAAACTACCAAAAATTATAAATTGTGATACAATTAAAGAAATTGAAAGAAAAATGTTGGACGGTCCACGTGGAATAGGTGGGTGGCCACCAACATCCACCTAGATCATTCCTCTCGCCTTAGGAAGCAATATCTGTCATTGTGTTGCAGGCCTTCATGAGATGGGGAAACTTCTACTAAACTTGGTTGTTGGTGAGCCACTTACCCTAGGGAAAGAGTTTGCCATTTTTGACAACTCGATATAGTTGGATCCTCTGTTGGCAAGTGTTCTTGATCTATTTGTCCATGATTTGATCAGTTGTGGCATATTCCATGCAGTCTGGGTTGAGCTCTGTTGGTGTCAGTTGTTGGGCAATGTTTGATGTGTGTAGCATTGGTGGGAAGTATTGTCGAAGGTGGTCCACATTAAACATTTGGTGAAAGCCAAGGAATGGGGGAATGTTGAGCTCGAATTTGTTGTCCCCCACAACCTTGGTGATAGTGTAAGGCATGTATCGGAGTGGTCGAAGCTTCCGATGGGCTTCGATAAGGCGTTCTTTCTACAAATGAAACCAAACTTTATCGCCCACATGAAACTTATGTGGCACCCGATGTTGATCATGTTGTTGTTTACACTTGGCATTGGCTTTATCCAATATGTCGTGAACCTATTGGTGGATGTGCTGGATGCATTCAATAAAATTGGTTGCTTTGTCAACCTCGGACTATACATGTTTATATTTAGCATGTGTAGTCACATGAGGCATGACAACATCAATTAGACACAATGGTTGAAATCCCATACCCACTTGACAGGGACTGCGACTAGTCCAGCTATGGACATCTCTATTATAACTCTGTTACATATAGGGAAGGCCCCCATTCCAGGTTCATGGATGCTTGGATTTGTAACTCTGTTACATGTAGGAAGGCCCATACCATGTTGTTGATGATCTATGCCTGACCATTAGTCTGGGGATGGAATATCGTCGACATGTTGACCTTTGTTTTTACTAATGCCCAAAGACTCAACCAAAATGTAATAAGGAACCTACTATCCCAAAATGTACCCACACTCCTTCAAATAAGATTTTGGCAATGTCCTTTGTTGTGATACTCTTCTTGTAGGCCAACAATATAGTTGTCTTAAGAAAATCTATCCATGACCACAAATATGCAGTCATTACCATGCTTGGTAGAAGGGAGGCCAAACATATAGTCTGTGGACATGGATTCCTAGGGTTGGTTGAGAGTCGACAAAGGAGTGTACAGGCCTTACTTCTTGAAGGTTGACTTGGCGATGACACAAGCAGTGCAGGATCTGATATATTTTCCAACATCCTATCAGAGTTTTGACTAGTAACAATTTTCTCCACACCAAAGTGTCGTGCGACTCGACTATAGTGTGCCTCCCAAACCAGCTTGGCATTCTCACTTGAAGGAACACAAAGGTGGCCCAGGTAGCATAGAAATGCATCTTGAAGGTGGAAGTCTAGTACTTGCTTGCCATCTACTAGCATCTGGTACATGGTGGAAAACTCTGGACAATTTTTGTATAGTTGTGGCCATTTAGAGGTTTTGTGGCCATAAGATTTGAGGACAGTGGTTAGTTTTGCAACAGGGGGTTGACTGAGGTAATCTACAACATGACTAGTGCTTCACTTCTTATATTTAATGTTCAAATGGAATTGTTGTAGATATGTGGACCACTTCTGATGGCGATCATTCTGCAACTTCCCTTATGTCTGTATAAATTGGAGAGGTCTGTGATCTTTGTGGATGATTGTCCCTTCCCCATAATGTAATGTTTCTATTGTTGGCAAGCCTGCATGATAGAATACATTTCTTTATCATAGGTGGGGAATTTCTAAATTGTATAGAAAGTGTCTTGCTGTGATAGGGCACCAGATGCCCTTGCTGGGTGAGAACTACACCAATAACATAATCAGAGGCGTTCATCTCAATTTCAGATGGTTGTTACAGGTTTGGTAATGTGAGTACTGGTGCAAAGCAAAGGCAGTGCTTCAGCTCAACAAAAACCTTCTGTTGGGACACAGACCAGGAATTTTTTTCTTTCGCTCTACCCTTGGTAACTTGACTCAAAGGCCAAGTGATATGAGAGAATCCCAACACGAACCTCCGATAAAAATTGGCAAGGCCCAAAAAGATGTGAAGCTCTGTTAGATTGATCGAGGCTAGCCAATCCCAAATGAATTATATCTTAGTTGAATCCACATGCATGCATTTTTCATCAATGATGTAACCCAGATATTGGACCTAGCTCATGCCGAAGGTGCATTTCTCCAAGTTGGCACATAGTTTGTGTTACCGCAAGGTTTGAAGGACTTGTTGAGTGTGTTGCAAGTGCTCTTCCCAACCATTGTTGAATATGATGTTGTAGTCCAAATATACAACCATGGACAAGTTGGTGAAGGGCTACAAGATTTCATCCATAAGTCTCATAAAAGTTGTTGGGGCATTTGTCAACCTGAAAGGCATGACCAACCACTCAAAAAGGCCCTCCTTGGATTTTAAGGCGGTCGTCCATACATATGTGGGTTCGATTGGAACTTGATGATAGCCAAAGTTCAAATCAATCTTGCTGAAGTACTTCACCCCCTTGAGCTAGTTAATAAGGTCATCAATCCATGGGATTGGATACCTATTCCTAACAATTATTTTGTTTAGTGATCGATAGTCACAACAGAGTCTCCAGGTCCCATCCTTCTTCTATACAAGTATAATTTAGCTCCCACAATGTGAGTAACCTAGTAATATGTCCCATTTTTACAGCAACTCTTGGATTTGACACTTGATTTATTCATTTTCTAAAATAGAACGACGATATATTGGCCCATTTGGTAGAGGTGCTCCAAGAGTCTGATTGATCGAATGTTTGACCTGACAGTGCAAAGATACCCTTGTGGGTGAGGAGAATATATCCCTATATTCTTTCATGACCTTATATACCTACTTCTGCTGCATGGAGGAACCCTTTCCGGGGACCACGAATGTGGCCACAATATTCCCCTTACTGTGATAGTGAATCAGAAAGAAAACAAATTTCTCATTCTAGGAGATGATCTTACTGCATTTCTTAGCAGAGATCAAAGAGACGGCGATAGGCGAGCCTACCTTTGGTATCCTGTATAACATACTGCCCAAGGTAATAATAATGGTGAAAGGCCTAGACTTATGCACAACATGATGCTTCCACAAGTATGGTTGGCCTAGTAACACATCACAAACTTCAAGAGGAGAAACATCACATAGTACCTCATCCGTGAAGCTCTTGATGCTATAGGGAAGGCGACACTGCTGATTGATGCAAAGATCTTGTCCTTGGAGGAGCCAGCTGATGTTTTATGGATATGGGTGTGGTGTGGTCGGAAAACCAAACAACTTAACGACCTCTACTGAGATGAGGTTCTTTTGACCCCCACTATTTACAATGAACTGCAACGGAGAACCCTTCACCAACATCTGTGAGTGGAAGAGACACTCCCCCTCCCCTAGATCTCCGGGCTCAGTCTTCTAGACATTGGTGGTGGCAACAATGGCACTAGGTTCTGCGTCGATATTCTAGTTCCCCTTATCATTCCCCTTGTCAGGTTATGGCTCAGAATCAGAACATGCATTGGACTTTGAAGCTTTTAGCTCGATCACTAATGACTGCTTGGTGCGACACTCATTTGTGTTGTGAGTGGGGCTCTTGTGGAACTCACACCATTTTCATATGTCCTTCTTTGTCTTCATGGTGCCATTATTTGCTTATGGCTTCGATGGGTTGTCCTGGGCTGCTCCACCTTAGCCTTATCCTTTGTTCTAGAGTTTGGGGGTGATGTTGCCCTGCTTTTGATTCGCATATCTAAAGTTGCACTTCTTTTGTTTAAACTTTTGTTCAATCTTGGCAACATATTGATATGTTGCACCAAGCGAGGAGATGCCCAGGAACTCCAGTTCTTCATGACTGTATTTATGCAGACAATTGTATTACTTTAGCATCGAATGTCGCTCAGAGTCTTTGATACCCATCTTTGTGCGTAGAGTATGAAGAATATTTTTGAACTTATGCACATATTGGTCTCTTTGTTGTCGTAGTGTGGTGCATTTATTTACTTGTCTTCATAGCTCCCAACAGGGTATTATCATTCCTTGAAAATGTCTCAGAAAGAGCTCCAATATGGTTGTAAACAAAGAGGGTTCCTCAGCCTTTTTCTCACAGTAAGTTTCCCACCAGCCCTTTACATGGGGGGCAGCCTTAAGCAATGCAAAAGTAATATTTTCCCTCTCGGAGAAATTATGGACCCAAAAATAACCTTCCAATAGATTCAATGATTTATTTACAACACTTGCATCTATCTAACCTTGGAATATAGGGATATGGAAATTAAATTGTACCTTGAAGGGGGTGGCACCTCTAAAGTGACTGTTGGATGAAGATGCATCACCTGTTGGCATTCACCAAAGGATCTAGGTAAAGTTTCCCATCATCTCATTCCTTTGTCACTCAAGGGATTCTTTGAGTAACAATTTGATATGATCTCTTGCTCCCTCGTCTTTATTTTCTTTCACCATGGGAGGTCATCGGTGTCGATGGGGATAGTCTTGCTAGGGCTCAACCAATTCCAGTCCCAACTCCTTATACCCCCAACCTCATTGGGGACTATTGTGACCATCAACAACCCCCCTTTTTTATTAGTGTTAGCAATAACATTAATAAATGAGGACCCTTCTAAAAAATCAAAACTTAGCACTTAAGATTGTCTTTTTGTTTTCAATAAAACATGATATCAAAGCAAAACTCCCAACAATATGAATTCCTACTTTTTCATGCTTCATGTGCATAAAAAACATTATAAATGTTTAGCCTCCTCATGAAAATCTCTGTACAAACCACAAAAGCTAGGAAAACCTTTGTAAGCGGAAAGTCTTGATTACTAAGCAAAACTTTAATAAACCCATTCTTTTAATGATAAGAATTGCATCGCAAAAAGGGTAATGGCGAGCATCCTTTACAAAGAAACTCTTCGAAATGCGAAAAAGCAAGAATGCGAGAATACGAGATCGCGAGCCTTATAAACTCATTGCATATCTTAGATTCCATTGACCGTAGCGCTACTTAATACAAACGCCCAAATATTGTGAAATGTGATAAAGCTTCTCGCAAATCGCATCTCGCAACCGCACGATGAAACAAATGGTTGTTAAAGATAATAGGTTTTGCGATATCACTATCTGCGATATTGCGAACCAAATCGCAAAATCACTTTATCGCAAATATAAGGGCTCAGAGTTCAATGATAGTATTTTACGTCATTCGATGCAAGAGTTATGAGAATTAAATGTTTGCTTAATGGTCCATTGATGGTATTTATTAAAAACGAATCAGATCTGGTTTAAAGGACATTCTCACGTAAGGTGATATCTTTGATATGATTTTAAAAATTAAAATCTTTCTCGTCACCTTATTGTTGTTCATTATTCCATTATCCTTATTGTATCTTTGTTCTCTGCTTACTATTTTCAGGAGCAGTATGCAGAGCAGTACACAGAACAACACACAAAATGTAATGGGAAAGAAAGGCAAAGCTCCCACATCTGAAAAATCATAGATGACTCCGTTATTTACAAACACTACTTGTACCAAGGAAGCAGGGATATCTACTTGGGAAGGCATGTACCGACTGTTAGAAGAAGAAAACCTGAGAGTTATGGAGGTTACAGTTACGGCAGATGGACGTGGGTCATCTGAAGCATCACTAATAGAGCTTGCATGCTCATTTCTGCACCAGGTTGCAGCGAGGTCGAAGATACTCCCTTACACAGATATGGTAAAATGAATTATAGACCACGCCGATATATCCGACAGGGAATTCAAGACACGGAACCAGGAGGTCTTGGGGTCATTTACCCAAGTAATTTGAGGTGTATGTATCACCTTCCAGAACCCCAGGTAAGTTATAACAAACAATTTTTGGAGAAATTCTCCAAAGAAAACAAGGATTTGGTAGACTACACAAAGAGTTGGTCCGCGAAGAAGGAACCATTAAAGAAGGATAAAAATGGTATGTACGCCACTGGCTCTCTCTATTCTCCTTATTGTTTTGCTGCTGCAATGCTATGTAGACTATTTGGAAAGCCAGATATCAATAAGTTTTCATCAGAATGGTTGTCTTTATTAGATGCGGCCACCAATGCCACCATAATGGATTGGGCCCAAATTTTATCGGATAATTTAGCTTTTGCTATTTTAAATTATCGAACTAAAAGAAGTTTTGCTCAGAGGTTTTACCCTCCCTTCTTTTTAGCTGCCTACGTCATGGATGCTATTTGTTTCGTCTCTGATTTTCTCATCATGGGGTGGAAATGGGAAGTACAGAACCCTCTACCTATTTAAGTCTACCACAAAGAATTTTGGGAATCAAATTTCGTCCCACATTTCTATAAGATTTGTCATGGAGTGATGCTTCCTATTCATAAAATGTTATATAACACAGACGCCCCAAGATTCTCCCCAGAAGCTGAAATTGACATTCTCCCTGTGGGAAGGTGGTTTGGGGAGGAGTTATTCACCTACATTAGGGTATTTAGAAGCATTGCCTCACCTCATGTGCTTCCTTTGTATGTTACCGACAAACTTATGGCCCGAGAGATAGCTTACCAGACCTGTGGTGTTGGGGGGATGAGCAGAGAACTCAAGGATAAGAAGAAGGCCATCTGGCCTCAATTCCCTGTGGTCTGCGGGGCCTTCGCATTATTTGATTTGGGACACGCTTTAAAGAGGTCGATAATATGCTAAGTCTATAGCTACCAAAGTTCCGAGGGAGGCAGTACGATCCCTTGGATACTATCAAGAATTTTACAACGATGGTCAAAATAAAAGTGTTTACTAAAGAAGATGATATCTTCGATGATGTCTTTTGGCAGAAGAGCTCTCTCAGAGAGATTCTACATATGGCACAAATTTAGTTTGACCAAGGGAAGCTTCAAGAGTTTAACCATTACAGAGAACAGAGATTGGTAAATGTCCCATTGGACAAATTGTGCATTGAACCAATAAGGGAGCCCACTCCTAGTATTAGCATAAGTGGAAGTTTAGGAGAAGAGAAGTCTAAATCAAAGTCCGAGAGGGAATCAGCTGAAAAATCCGATAAACAGTCAAAGAGTGAACACAACAGAAGTGAAGGGTCAATCAAAGATACAACTTAGTCTATAGAAAAGCCTGACCAGCAGGTCTTGTCCCCAAAACAGGTCGAGACTCTCGCTCCCCTCGCAAAGCCAACAAGTCCAATTGTAGTAGACCTAGAAAAGGAGTGGGAGAATTTTAATGAACTAATCAACACTGAGGAACAGAGTGCAGGTCCATTGATAAACCCAGGGGAGACAGATAGAAGAGGTTATTAATACTCAAGAGACAGAGCATATTCCTGTTGCTTCCGTCATCCGAAATTGTGCTGAAAATAGAGGAGATCCCTCCTCTGGATGTATTTTATAGCCCACAACATAAGGTTGTTTTTAGGAGACAAAGAAAGAAACGAAAAATAGATACTGTACTTTCTCCAGAGGCTGAACCTTTGGATGTTCTTTGGCAAGACCCGACCACCGATCCAACAGAAAACCTCACTAGGCTCTCTCAGATTGCAGGGGCATATGCTTCTGCAACCATTGATAAGGAGTCAGAAGTTCAAACACTATTAAAAGAAAAGGAGGATAAGATCCTATTTTTGGAACAACAACTACAGCAGGCTAGCGTCAGCCGAGAATCAAAAATACAATTGGAAAAGCTACAACAGGATTTCTAGCAAATGTAGTTGGGTTATCAAAACAATCTGATCGATAAAGAACAACAGTTACATGCCACAATAGAACTGCATAAGGACGACCCTAAAATTGAATAATTCGTCACAGAAGCCCTTGCCCTCAATGACCAACTCTTACAACAAGAATAAATGCTTTGCAAAAGGATCTCGCAATGGAATTCCCATTGTGAAAAAAGCGACTACATTACAAATCAAGTCGTAGACTTACGACTTGATTATGATTTAGTCTTTAAGAAAGTTTCTGACTTTGTGAATTGGCAGAAATCAGAGGAGGGAAAAAGAGCAGATTTCCCAGAATTGATGAATCCCATAAAGAAATGCTATTTGTAAAATGGGATATACACAGCTCAAGGAAGCAAAGCAAGCGATGGAGGAGGCAGAAATAGTAGCAAGCAACGTCATCGACTGCATCAACAAAAATTTGCATAAAGCAAATTTAATATCAAAAACCACTCCAGGATTTCTCCCAAAGGCACAACAACTGCAAACAAGGTGGAAGCAAACGACAAAAGAAAAGGCAGAGTCAATTAAGCAGATAAGCAAGTTAAACTGGGACACTTACTAGAAATATTTGGTAAAACCACATAGCCAATGGATGACTTTGAAGTGCCTCATAACCTCCGCGAGAAGATAGCGCCAGTGCTCGCCGATTCCATATTTGTAGGTCAATTGAAAGCTGAAGTCGGCCAACCAACGCTCCTGAAGCCCATGCTAGACATTTGCAACTTAAAAGAACAAATACATGATTTAGCATAGATACAGTTTTAGTTTAATTTTAGTTCATTTTTGCTTTAAATGAGGATGATCGTTTTGAACCTCCTCATCTATTTTTGTAATAACTATTTTTAGATTTTAGTTAGTAGTATTTAAACCCCTCTCAAGCATTTAGAGAGGGGTCCAAAAATTTGTCAAAACAATTCTTCAGAACGTGAACTTTTGCCCCCCACTGAGGAGGTTTTGAATAAATAAATGGAACGAGATTTATTT